>CAXHWN010000631.1:914341-960859 GCA_964020975.1 Hermodice carunculata
TCAAAAATTCTGAGAAGGCTGTCCCGGACACACAAATAAGACAAATGTCCAAGTCTGCATATATATCTCGGTAAAGGGTATCTGGAACGTATAGAATAATTCCTGTGAATCATTTAAAAACAGCAGCGATCTCAGGTGAATTTGTATGTTGGCTTGCTTTTTGCAAGTCTAAAAGTTTGCTTTCTTGGTTTTTGCATGTGATGTGCTTTATATGCTTTAAATACTCAGTTCTAAAGCTTTTGGTTCGACCTTGGGTTCCAAGTGGGAAAAAGGGTTGTAGCCTGACTACAAAGGCAAATAAACAAAATTCAAACTTGCTAACTTTTCTCAAAAAAAAACAAACAAACAATAAAAAAATAAATAAAATAAAAATAAACACACACAAAAAAAACCAACAGATCTCTTCTATGTAGAAATCAAATCCTACTAATGCTCGCTGGTTATTTTATATTGTGACTTGCAATCAAAAAGGCAATTGACTTAATCTTCGAGCCTGATCGGTATCGGCTCTGTCGCTCATTACGCTGCCACTTTGATATTGAAGCGGGCTAATTTGACTGCATTGCTTATGTAAAAAAATGGTAGCGTTGTATATTCCCTTAATACAAACTTACATCTAGATTTAAAACGTTGAACTGTCGTGTTCAGAAAGAAGTTTGGCTTTTAACTGGACTATTCTTTGATTGAATTCCAGTGCATACCGCGCATTGATATCGTATTCACGTCTTGAAGTTACTTTTCCAAGTGAGTGAGTCATCTGGGTTTATAAAAAAACGACCTTCTTTCACGCAGATTGCCATCAAATAGCCATTGAAGATAGACCCGTCTTTGTAGTGAAGTAAGTTTTCAAATTAGTTTTTAGTTTTTTCTGCTTGATTGTTTTGTCCTCAAACGGGAAAATCTATTGAAATAAGAATAATTTTGGGGGATCTAGCGTTACCTTAATTGCTTTACAAGTCATGTGTCATGGTAGAACAACTTCCAGTATGTATAATACCTATATTTCTAATAGGAATTGCAGCAGTGCTTTCATATGCAGCTTATGATATCACCATCATGCACTCCCTTCTCAATGAAATGTCATGATACGGACTGTTATAAGTATTGTAAAAACTTCCGACGGGCAAATGTGTTTGTATTGAAATGTGCCTTGATTTGAATACTGGTCAAGATATTTTAAGACATTTTGGTTTTTACAAAGAGAGGGAAGAGCCCAAATGATGATTGGTGTGATGTAACTGGTGTGGTTACCAAACAATGCATTCAAGGCGTAATACTTGAGCCTGTATGCGGCGCTGTCTGTGTGTATCGCCTATAATAATTTGTTGTGAAAAACAAGGGAACTTGTTTGGCGGAATACCTATTGAAATTGAGTATGATGTACTCCATGTACACATTTGTAACAATTACTCAAACAAACTCTGGTTCCTATTTTTTTTTCACCTGAAGTCTAATGTTGATATCTTTAAATATCATTCAATGCTCAATCTGCAACTAAAACTTGTCAGTTGTATAATTGTACTGGAATCGCAGGACCTTATGATGAATCCCACAGATACAAAAAATAAACTTTTATTATTTTGCGCAGCATGAATCCTTCATGAAGCGGGTAGTATGTGTGGCAAAAACAGTGGCTGCTATGCTATTTGCATATTTTCCACAACAGCATCATCTTCTCCAAAAAACCAAAAACAAAAAACCTCTCTTTCTAACGTAGGACTATGTTCAACTTCTTGGAAAACTGGAATCTTGCCCTTTACAGAGTCAAATATACGTTTCAACAGGTCTCGATAACCTAACGGTCCTTCACATTTTGCGCCAGCATTGCAAACACGTGGAAATCTGGAAACTCTTTGCTGGCATTGTTGGGTTTGGAATTTATGAATATGGATCATGATTTTCTGTACTATTTGATAAATACTTCATTGGCTATGTTGTGCTGTGGGCTATGTTCCCCGACTCAAAGTTATAGTGGAGGTAGAGTGTGTTTAAAATTTTCCAGATTCATAAATAACACAAAAGCGATGTATGCCTACTTTACTTTTTTGCTGTACGCTTAGCTGACTGACACGTCGGGGGAACCAAAATAGTTATGGGACTACCAAGTCTCTTTTTATTTTTGGCAAAAGTAATAAAATTTGTGTTTTGGGTGGTTCGGCCTATACATTTTGGAAACACTAGTTTTGCCAATCTCCTCTGGTAAGTCAAGTGTAACTCCCACCCAGTATGACTGAAGAAAAAGGTCTTGATTCAGTCTTTCAGCACGGAGATTTAACTGAATGTAATTACCATGCTGCAATTTTAATGCTTCAACATCAACTAACAGCTATCCTAAAATATGGCTACTGTTCATTTGAGACAAGTGACAACCTTATGACAGCCACTCGACCTGTCTGCCTGGAATTTTTGACAACTGATCTGCACTAATAAAATTACAATCAGAGAAACTGGTATGCAAAAGCTCACCAATAGTATAAACCTTGAAGCCTCTTTTTTGTACACATATGATCAGTATTCTCTGTTTTGGCTGCATTTGGTCAGAAAGACCAATCCCTTAACTTTTATGCATAGTTTCAGCAATTAGGTGGTGACATTGTCACGCCTTGAACTTTCTGAATTCCTAGTTGAAAGAGCGGTTGTCTGGAGGCAAATGAGGCTGTTTTAGGTAGACACGCACTGTATATCATTTTATCCCAACCTGCAAGAACTGTTTGTTGTGTATCATATTATTTATTGAAGAGAAATTTGAAAACATACTTGGCCAGATGTTGGTATTACAGTCCATAGGCTCACCTATGATACAGGTCTGCCAGATATGCCAGTCAACCATCGTATTTTAATTATAAAGTTGTTGGTATGTATACCTTGAACTTCTGGATTTTGAATAGACATATTTGATGACTGAAGGTTTTCTTATCGTGGATTGTTCTTGTCACTCGGAATTTCGGTGAAGCTTCTCTAAAATTGTTGTAAACTGCTGTCCAGTCTTTTTTTATGACAGCCAATCTTTCTACTTTGTCAAGATGACATCAAATCATCTTTAGAGGTTCAATGCCAAATGTGTTGCTTGTTGCCTATTCAAGTCTTGTTCATGCTGATAGATCTGTCAAGATCGGGACAGCTTTAAACTCGGACTGATTTTGGACTAAGATAATGACAGGCTATTGTGTCACTACTATTTTATGCCAACCAGCTTTACGCACCCACTCCCCAGCAAGGCATTTAACCAGTGCCTTAGAGACCTAGTGGTCTCTTTTGGGCATCGAATAGTAATGCAATATTTACGTTATGACAGAGTTACAGACAAATTCCAAAGTGTTAAAAACATTTAATACAAGTTTCTTTTTCGTTCAAACATACGAAGAGTCTATCATTAATAATCAAAGGAAACATTATATATATATATATATATATATATATATATATATATATTGTAATATACCAAGTTACATTCTTATTTGTACACTGGCCTTTCTCCCACTTTATCAGTATGTGCTAGCAGTGATCGTGCCATATGGGCCCTTCTTTTGACACGAACCGGTTTCTCTGTTCCCATGCTAGGTCCCACGAGTCAGTTTCCACTTTAATTGTGCTCTCTGTCTCCTGTTGCATTGATAAAAAAACATTGGGATTCTATTCAATCATCTCTAGGGATACTGTCATGATGCACAGCTTGTGATAGCGAATTAGCCGTTAATGATTCTGTCTCACCAAGCAGTTCACCAAAAACAGGGTTTTTTTTCCGTTCTGATTTAGAATTCTATAGCTTGATCCCCCATGTAACCTGCAGGGAGGCTGGAGACTTCATACAGCCAAATTGTGGACATGAATCCTCATGAAAGAAACCACAGACGTCTTTCATTAATATTGATTCTCTGTTCCATACATATATAGCTGTCTATTTTTAATCTTACACTATTGAGAAAAACGTAATCGTCAACTTCTCCACCATTGCATCTGACTATTCTTCAGACCCCTCCAAAATGTCATAGCTTGCTTCCCTCAAAATGTTTCAATTGAAGCCTGACCATAATCTGTGGGAAGTAATTTACAATTCTGCCGTTGATATGAGCTTGTATTGCAACTGTGAGTAGTTTTCTTACATCACTAAATCTCTTACTATAAATGGTGCTTCTTAAACAAAGAATTGACATGCTGAATGTATCTACCTTACACCAGTTTCATCTGTTTGACATATTTCGATGCAACATCGTTTGGCATTTGTTGAGCGAGCATTCAAAATAGTCTGCAGTTTGCATTTCTATTAAATTCTGCACTCTAGGCATCAGATTCAATGTCCGTCATGCATGAAATCATACATAATGGTTTTTTGTTTTGTTTTGTTTTTTCTTTTTGTTTTTGTTTTTGTTTTTGTTTTTGTTTGTTTTTTTTTCTTTTTGTTTTTGTTTTTGTTTTTGTTTGTTTTTGTTTTTGTTTTTTTTTTTTTTTTTTGTTTGTTTTTTATCTAAGTAGTCTGACCTAAGACTCTATCCTCTTTGTCCTGTATACCGCCAAGATTTGTATCTGATACAATTGGTTCTTTTTTACGGCAGTTGAAAGAGTAAATTATATTGTTTTCAGCAACTATAAAACTACCAATCGCAGGAAGATGCAGCTTGACAAATTCAGAAGGATAACCTTCAGGCCTACAAAAACAACTTTATTTCCGAGCCTCTCAAAATCTTTTTAACTTCTGGAGCAGTGCCGCATGACAATCTTTTTAAACAAGTCAGTTACTTATATCTCTTGTCTTAATTTTTGTTCATTTTACAGTGGTTAATTTCTTCTCGAACATCTTATTTTGATGAATTTTATTAGCATTTGACCCAGCGTTGATTCATTTTCCATGGAATGTGACATTAGAGGTATATCTGCAAGCTTAGTATAGCTTCACGGCAGTTCTAAGATAATGCTTCACCTGTATTAGTCTACTTTGAATGGAACATATCAAATCTTCCATTTCCAATTAGAGGTGGGTCTATCAAACTTATATCTGCAAAAGTTATTTCTTCTTCAACTTATTACTTAGGGACCACTACTCATCAAGATTAATACCTGTTTGCTGATTATACGGCACTACTTTGCATATGGGGGGGGGGGGGTAATCATTAGCATATTCTAGATGGTGGTACTTCCGGGGACGTGCTTCCCACAAAGCCACTTCCGGTGAAATTATAGGGCATCTTGCACGCGATCGCGTGACTTAATTTACATAATACAAGATTTAAAATGGCGTCGTTTCTGGTGAACTGAAGGAGCAATCACTTGCATATCACTTGATTGATGTCATATGTAGCCGATTGACGTCAGATAGGATTACGCTTATCGTGTAATTAGCTCCATTGACGTCACTAAACTCATAATTGATGTCGCCGAGAAATGAATTTATTGTCCATTTAAAATCTATTCAATCGATACAAAGCATATTATCATTTGTAATAAAATGTCTCTTTTTTTCTTTTAAATAAAACTAACAATGACTTCACAAGTAATAAATTGATGTCAGAAGGGGTTATTTTTTATGCTTCATCTGTTTATGTGATAGGTATAACTAACGTCATGATATTCATTCAGGTCATACGTGCTATATTGACGTCTATGGCAAGCCAACAGGGACATAATGCATAAGTCTTACGCGTAGCCGAGCCTCCACTACACGTAGTCGAGGCTTGGCAACGCGTAGTCGAGTAAACCAATCAGATTGCAGTCTCTACTACGCATAGTCGAGGCTAGGCAACGCGTAGTCGAGCCAACAAATAAGATTAAAGTTTCCACTACGTGTAGTCGAGACTCGGCAATGTGTAGTCGAGCTAACCAATAAGATCAGAGTCTCCACTACGCGTTGCCGAAAAAATGTTCTAGAACGCGTCGCCGAGCCTCGGCGACGCGTAGTGGAGAAACTATGCCTCCCATAGCGTGAAGCCAAACTATCCAATCACTGATGCTCTTGTAAATTGTATTAGACCTGTTCGACGACGCGTTGAGAAATTACTGGTCTTGATGACGCGTAGCCGAGGGAACCTGTGTTAATATCAGTAATGATTCTAAGGATGTAAATGATTGGTTTGCTTTTCTTCAGCCAAAAGGTGCCATAAGTTGCTCCACTACGCGTACCCGAAGCTCGACTACCCATAGTGGAAAACATATTCTCGGCAACGCGTAGTGGAGACTGAAATCCGATTGGTTGGTTCAACTACGCTTAGTGGAGGCTCGGCAACGCGTAAGACCAATGGTTTATGGCGCTGTTGGCTTCCCATAGACGTCAGAAAGGGTGATTTTATCATCATTCTTTTTTTTTTTAATCAATTGACATGGTACTCCGGCCGTCTGATAGGATGCCTTTCAAAATGGTGGCTCTTCTGAGATTGATACTGTATACAAGTAACTTAGGAGCAGCTCCGAGCAAGGTAGGATCAACAAGGAGCAACTAAGGATCAGGTTAGAGCAGCGTATTTACACAATCACTAAAAAGAAATAAAGTATCGTTTTAATACAAATTATGAGTCATTTTTAGGTTGTATAAAGTAAGGGCGATCTGGTTGGCAATATGTCATACAGGTTTTTTAATTCGAATCTTCCGATATTCGTTCAGTATAAAGAACCGATTTTGACGAAACAGGTCTGACCAGTCAGGAAGAGCAAGTATCACCTCAGGGGCATCTAGGAACTGCTTAAGGTAGCTCAGAGCAAGATAGGAGCAGCTTGGAGCAACTTAGCAGCAGCTCAGAGAAAGATAGGAGCAGCTCGGAGTAACATAGGAGTAGGTTGGAGCAAAGTATTGACATCACTCAAAGGGGAACAAGGCATCATTTCGATTCAAATTTATGAATCATTTTCTGGCTATGTTCAATTTGGTGAATGTTACCCGTATCGGTTCCGTCATATTGCAAGATATGGCTTTATTCGAAAGAAAAACAACCAGAAAAGAAGTAATAGGAATCTGTCGACAATTCCACGTATGGGCTCTCATCGTTGAAAGTGTTCATAGTGAACCAGATTGGCAATCGATAGTAGAAGATACTTTCAAAGATGGGATACACAATGCAAAATGCCTGGTTGCATTAGATCTATTCACAGAGGAAGTGATGACAAATCTCAGCTCGAGGTAAAACACACAAACAAACTTGAACGCAAGCTCTTACAGTGATTACGTAGAATGGGTTGTCAATGTAAATAAACACGATAACAGATTGATGTAGTAAAGATAAACATTGAACTTACCTAAGTGTACTGATTAAATGTTGCATCCACTGTCCATGCGCCTCATTTACTAACTGGTAGGTAGGTAACAGGCTCTACACCTGTCAAGCAAGACCTTTTCCAGAAAATTCAATTGTGACCGTCACAAATCAAAATTTCACAACATGTCATCTGAGGATGACGAAACCATCTCTGGCATCTCTGAACAAGATAGAGAAGCAAAAAGATGTCAGCACCGAATATAAGGAAGACATCTTTGGAACCTATACGTCTAAAAATGAAACAGAGTCCATCGAAGTTGAGAGTGACGACCAGTATAAAAGTCCGTGGGAGGAAGTCATTAGTGAAGCCTGGGATAATATAAAACCAGCCTTTAATCAAGCCTGTAAAGAATATCTTGAAAATGGCGGGATGTGGCTGGTGATGAATCATTTGAGGAAATAAAGATTGAACTACTTAATGAAATAGCAAATATATTTATCTATGGACTGAGCTGCCCAAAACGGATGAACACTCCACGTATCGAAAACTCGGAAAAAAAAACTGCACATATGATACAAGAACGACAACATTTTGGAGACCAGGAAGCCATGCAGTATGCCCTGCAGAAACGAACATTCCTGTTGGAGCAAATAACCAAACATTTTGATTTGCCTCTGGACGATAACGAATATGAGGATAATGAAGAAGACACGGAAAGTAACTGACACGAGTGTTCTCCGCACATAGAAGATGGATTTTCAACAGAATGGCCTGAGATAGTGCAAGAGCACTTTATTCAAGTGAAAAATAAGATATATTATTTACATGTTTCCAAAGCTCTCATTAAAGGAATGGAAGTTTTGAAACTGACCAAACTAATGAGAGAATGTGACATCGTGACCCTAACTTTAAGAGTAAGTAAAAGCAACAATCTGATCAAAGAACTTAAGAAACAAATCAAAGACATGTGCAAAGACTTTTTTGTAATAATTGGTAAGGTCAAAAGTTTATACATATTAATTTATACTGAATTACCCCATAGAACAAAAATACTAATAACAATAGTTTTCCAGAAATTGATAAAGTGTGTCCTAGTCTGGCACCATTCACTATGTATATAGATGAATGACGTCATAATTGACTCAAGTTACAGAAATGTAGTTTGCTTGAATTATGTTTTTATTTTATTTTATTTTTTTTTTTTTTTTGTGGTGTGAATGAAAATGTAAAAAGCGTTGTAAGTTTGGTGCTGGTATAGGCGAGGTACCAGTTACATAGCCAGAGTGGCCTATTCCCCGTGAGATGGTCGGACCGTGGGAAAGAAACTAATGTAGTATTGATACTTATCAAATGTGTTAGGAAAGTGAATCATTTCAGTTTCCCCAACATTATATCACAAGATCTGTTCATTGTATTATGAACCATGTGAGAGTATTAGTGTGTTTATCAATAAGTTATTTAATATGATAAGTGGTCGTCGGACCATCATACATAAACATATGATAATAAAGTACGGTTATAAGGTAATATGTGAACAGTAATATATCGCAGGGCGCTAAGCAACCGTACCTGTAATTTCGATCATAACATTAACTCGTGTCTATTTCACGCCCCGCACAGATATCCCAGGATAACTTCTTCAATGCTTTTACAGAGAAATAAAATTATACTTTTCCGCGACTTCGAATTAGCATAATTTCTTTCGCCATTAAAATAAGGATAAGGTAACCAAAACGTACCTCTCAGCAGCGATTTGTCTATTATATTATAAACATTTTTAGTTATTCTTGATCATCTAATAGCTGTACATAGATAGTCTGGATGCCCCCTAGACATAAAAAATAAAACGCACCTGATATATTTACGACACACACATTATAGAAGAGCTCGAAAAATGTTATGCAATATAACAGAAGCAACCAATTATAAATGAGCAGGCATCACATATACATGCAGATGTCATATAACAAGTATCTACAGTTGAACTGTCTGCTCTCTGTAATGTAATTCTGTACAGCTGTAAATACTGCTTGATTTGATTCAATATTCCCCCTTTAACATGACGTTTAAAAAGTAATTTTATCTAAGGAGACGAGAAGGGATGGGTAGTTCCGGGTGCCAAAATTGAAGACAAAGTTTTTACAGAAATGTTTCGGAGAGGGGAGTACCGCGGACAAGTTAAAAAGAAACGTTTGGTATCCTTTAGTTGACCCCTGCATAAACATGTTTGATCATTGCTACTGTTAACCTTGTACAGATGACATTGCAGAGAAGAATGACCTAATCTTAACTGAGTTTGACATATTTTAGGGAGACGCTGTCCATGTGCAAAATACATTGGAGGGACATCTTCAAACCATGGGCATTTTAATTTGGTTCTGAAAAGTGATAGTGTAGAGGATTGCCAAATATCTGTTGGAATATTTTACCATAATTTGATTATAGAGGGGAGAAAGGAGTTGATGAATCATTCAGTTCTGACATTTCCTATTTGCCATATGTTTGGTGGACTTCTAAATGAGTTTAGGGTAGTGGTCAGTACAAGATCAAAGATATAAGGAGGAACACATTTGTGAAGCATTTCATAAAATGGCACTGGTTTCAAATATTCGCGTCTGACAGCCAGCATTTCCCAGCCCAGGTCAGCGAAGAGATGTGCAAGATTTGAGTGACGAAGAGCACCTGTACATATTCTCGCTGCTTGGTATTGTACTGATTCTATTGTATTGTTTGGAGTTCTACCACAGTTTTCAAATACCACCGAACCATATTCTAAAATGTGTCGAATCATGGATTTGTACAACTCAGTGAGCGCATTTCGAGACAATCTGCATTTTAACCGTTTGAGGAGAGACAATAGTTTGCTGGGTTTGCCAGTTATATGTAGTATATGTTCTTTCCAGCACAAATTTGAGGACAAAGTGATCCGTAAATGGGTATTCGAGGTGCCTATGGGAATTTCGGATTGTCTAAACAATCTGCAACATAACAATAGAACTAGTATGGTTCGGTCTTGTAGATCAAAATACTGAAGAACATGCAGTAAATATTGGTCGCTAAGATGTAAAATTTCATTTTTTCTCCAGGAGTGAAAAGACCAATACCGAGAGGATAGTGATACACGTGTCTCCAAATGAGACCGGACGATATACTCGCGCAATCTTAAAATAATTCTGTACTTTTTCGATCACCTTGACGTCACAGACATTTTATACTATTCACATTTGAGCGTGAAAAAAAAATAAATAAAAAAAAAAAAAAAAAAAAAAAAAAAAGGAATGCCGAAACGTTGATGTAATTATTATTTTATTCATGTTCAATGATTATGGAAACAGACTGCATTGTCATAAACTATGTCACAGTGTTCTCAATTGACTTTATCAAAGCATATAGGACCTGTCATAAAAACGTTTTTCATTTTGTAAAGCCTATAAGTATTCTACTTGTCATTTCAATGCAAACAAACGAAAAACGACTTGATAATCATTGGTGACGCACGGACTATTATTTTGTCAAACAAAGGTTAGCATTTACAGTAATAATGATCACACCAATACACAGCTGCATCTGCTATTCTAGAAAATACTCTCATTTCAATCTTTAATTGCTAGTTTCTTGATTTTTGTCCCATATTGTATTTTTTTTTTCTGTCTTTGCAACTGAAAAGGATTTGATCATACATGGAGTAGGAAGCACTGTTGCTAATCATTCTGAGGAGAATGAACACCCAAAGCAGAGCACCCAGGGGCTGCGTCAACTCCAGACGTCTCGTTACACAGTGGAAAACAAACCAGTGTGTTGGAATTTCTTCATGTTTCTCTTTGTGTTAGTTTCGCAATGTTTGTTTTGATTCGAGACACATCATGCAAATGGGTACATAACAGTAATACTGGAAATGTTCATTAAAAAACTTAATATTAATCAGAAAGATGAAGTGACCGGGGAGGCAAAAAAAGAAGAAGGGTGGGGGCGGGAGTAGATTTGGATGTTAAAAGTAAAAAAGGAGTGTGTTGTATGATCACATGTATTCCTTCTCTAGCCTATGGTTATTGTAAGACTAAATTTTGAAGGTTCCAGGTATCCAGCTGCAGATTTTTATTGGCAGACAACACCAATATATGATCATTATAACAATGATGAATAGAAATTTCTTTATCAAAAAAAAAAAAAAAAAAAAAAAAAAATTGGTCACACTTGTTAATCTGTAACAATGTTCATTATTCATATTTGAGTTAATTAACAAATAAATATACAGATTGTATAGTTGAGCAATGTAACCTAATATATATTTACAGGATATGCTCAGACACACCGACAGCAATCCACAAACACTACAAAGGGAATGGGCTTCTACCTGAAAAGAAACTGGCTGGTGGGTGCAGGAGTAGCACACGAGCAATCACTTGTCATGACACTGACAGAGTAGTGAACTTCCGTAGCAACTTCACAGAAAAGAATGCCCTTGTTTTGCCAGGTCGAGTGCCAGGATACAAGCGTGGAGATAAACGTCTGCTGCCGTCATCAGAGACCAAAGCATCCATCTGCCAATTGTGTGAAGACTCCATGCGTCCAGCATGCATGAAGCCAAATAAACACTTCAAAAGGAGTTCTGTTAGGATATTCAATATTTTAAATATTTTCCCTAGAGTACACAGAGTATAATTTCTGTACCTGCCCCCCCCCCCCACCACCCCCCCCCCAAAAAAAAACAAAAAACAAAAAGAGTGCTCTAAAAATGTTAATTTTCTTCCTTTTATAATGGCCAACAGTTTAGAACATTTGATGAAAGCGTACCTTGATCTGGATCCACTTCTCTGAGAGTACTCTGTGCACTATAGTGAAAATAAAGACAGTGTTTAATGGTTCTTCAGTACTTTATTTTAAAGGACAAGTAGTTATGTACAACACCAAGGATGGTTGTAATTTAGGAGTGTTGAGTTGATAGCATTTTATTCAATAGCATTATGTTGATTGGAATAATTTTCCAAAAGGATGAAAGGTTGTTTTTGAACCTTGTTTATAAAAAGAGAAAGAATTTTCTTAAAAACTCTATGACCCTACATTTGAAAAACGTTTTATGATTCAAAAACACTTTCATGATGTTTGAGAAATTGAAAAAAAGGTAAAGTACTGATGTTAAGTATGCTCAATTTTAGAAAGTTTTTCATGATTAATTTCCCTGTATATATTTTCTGGCTGCTCAGAGGGCAACATGTATACATTTCTTCTGTATACATGTAGCTAGCATACATTTCTTCTCTATACATGTAACTAAAATTAATCAGTAAATATAATGATAACCCATACTTATCATCTTTTATTTTTTATTTATTTAAGAAACACGAGCAGTGTGTCTAACCACATACAAGGACTTATGGGAGCAGTATCGTCCTCATATGGTAGTCTTGAGGCCCATGACTTTGTTGGGAGTGTCAACGCAACAACAGGGCTACTCCACGAACCTCCAATCTTCCCGAGATTATCAAGGATGCAAAGTTGCGAAAACAGTTACAACATATTCATGTGGTCAAAGAAGAAAACGAAGTGTCCAAGGTACGGTTGCCAAAAGCAAACAGTCAATGACAGGAGAGGAAACTACCTTTGGGCCAAACCAACCCTGCAGCAGTGACAAAAGAGGTCACTATTCATTTTACTTTGTACAACAGGTTCACCTGCCGTCAGACCCTCTACAGCCCGGACTAATGTACTTTTTGTGTCCGTGCAAGGTTGTGATTTTTGGCCTTTGCTGTGAGGCTCTGTATACACAGGTGAACTACCTAATTGATGAGGGACAGTGCTTGGACAAAGGATCCAATGCTGTGCTATCATATTTGGATAATTTTCTCAGCAACTTTGCTGTGGGGGAAAAGGACATAGACCTACACTGCGATAACTGTTCAGGCAGAACAAGATTTATGTTCTGGTATTTAATGTGGCATACCCTGACAAGCGAGCATGCATCCATATCCATTAACTTTCTGATTGCAGGCCATATAAAGTTTGCACCAGCCTGGTGTTTTGGTCTGTTATAAAAAAAGTTACGACAAGTGTCCTGCCTGCAAGAATTGACCACTTGTGTTAATACTAGTTCTGTCAGTGGTGTGAACAGAGCACAGTTGATTGGAAGCAAGATGAGGAGGTCTTTATACCTCCGTTTGACTGGCATCAGCACCTGCGGCTTTAGTTTAGGCCCCTGCCAGGTATTTTAAAAAAGTACCACCATTTTCGCCTCGATGCCGCTCACTCTGGCACAGTGTTCATGAAGCAGTTTCCAGACAGTGCCGAGGAGCAGTTTACCATGCTCACAATTCCACAGGACCAAGTAAGTCTTCACATGCCAGTTCCAGTTCCTCCTCCAGAGCTTTCCCTTCAAAGACAAGTGTATCTGTTCAATCAAATACGTGATTTTGTGCCAGAACAGTTTCGAGACGTCTTGTGTCCCAAGTCTGTGGGAGACCCAGGTGTTGACCATGATAGTGCAACACATCCTCCTGGTGACCAAGGTCAAGATCCTGTTAGACTTGAAGATGCCAATGGTGACTATGATGCTAGTGATCCAGGTGCAAATGGTCAGGATACACCTAGATCCATCCCTCGTGGTGAGGAAGCATCTGGCTTTAGCACTTGTGGCCGAGGTTCACGTGGCCAAGCTTGGGGTCGTGGTCGCGGTCGTGAAGCCAGGCGTGGTGAAACAAGTGGTGGACGTGGTCAAGGTCGCGGGAAAAGCAGTGCTGTCCATTCCATCCATGTTGGTTCAGCAGCTGGTACTACCTCTGCCAGGAAACGTGCCAGATTAACCTAAAAAAAAAAAAAAACACTTGTAATGTTGAGATGACTGTAGCCTGGTTGAGTAACTAAGCTTATACACATTGCATGTGAACAATTGCAAACATATACATGAAAATCGAATTTCAATGAAATAGTCATCATGTCTCAGTACTTACCAAGATCAAGAAAAAAATCCTGTGTTGTGATAATAACTGTTTATGTGCGAGTGATTGAACGCTATTCCTTGCCACCTGAAATACTCATATTGCTGCAGATCAATGCATATGTTTCAGATTATCATTGTATATACAGAAGGTATTACCCAGTGGGTGTGAGGGAGGAAGATTTAATTGCATTGAGTTGAATAACACAAGATCTACATAAATGAAGATTTTTCATCACGGGATATACAAACAGTCCACACGCTGTACTGAATCAGTACAAAAAGGTGTTATTGTGTGAGAGATGGAACACTTGCAGCCAGAAAGACTTGCATTGCTTCAAATCACTGGCGGAATTTGATTTGTTTTTTGTGTTGATATGAATAAAGTGGAATGCACTATACGGTGTGTCGGGGGGGGGGGGGAGGAGGGGGTCAGTCACATTGTGCCAGATGACAGAAAATGCTCCGAGTTGATTATCCGCCATTTTGTATATGCAAATGATTTATGATAAATGAGTAGTAAAATTATCTATGTCAACATAGAGGTATAAAGTTTGTTTGTTTTGTACCTTGTTATCATAATGTGCTCTTTTTTCCGATTAAATACATGAATATTGGTCATGTCACCTCATTGTATCAAAAGAGTGCAAAACAGCTGTCCCCCTGAAAGTGCCATTCGCCCAATAAAGCATTCTAAAGTTTTACTAGCTATAAAATTCGGTCTTTCATATTTTTATTGAAACTGCAGTGGAATATATATATATATATATATATATATATATATATATATATATATATATATATATATAAATATATACCATATCTATAGATTTGAAAAAAAAAATTGCAAATCCTAGCTTAATTAGAAATAGCTGTTGCTAAGGAGTATTGCTCAAGTGTTTGTCAAAATGGAAATGAAAACTCTGAGGGCCATTTTTTTCCACAATGGGCCGTGTGACTGCTCTATTTTCAAATAGCCATAACTTCTTTAACATTGTCCAATTGAAACGATTTTTGTATCAAATTTTCCCAAGGGTGTGTTCTTTCTAGCAGTATATAAAACTCAGTAATAATGGGTAGGTCACATGTGACTGGTTTTGTGGTGATGGGGCACATATGAACCCTGGTTCATCGCCAGATGCCAAGTCTTACATATAGTACACACACACATGACATACTGTTGGTGTGCCATCTTTAACTTATGGTATCAATTGTATTAATTTGAGCGATGAGTCGACGCGCCATCTGGAGATGGCTCAAGATAATACTGTCAAAAGGTTAACAGGTCTGGGTCAGTGGACACGTACGTCATATTTTCTTGCGGCATTGAATATCCCTCAAATTGCGCATGACACAATTTCACTTGCACAGCGTATCTTTCGCGTTTCACCATCATGGCTCTTATGGTCCATCTGATTTCTCAGTATTATGTCACAAAACTAGTTGTTAATGGGTCCTTAAAAGATAGATTCTTAGACGTATATACTATCAGTATTCTCTGCGGGCAAAAGTGCACATTATTTACGACAGATATTTGTGAGGATGTGTCAACTGGCGGCAGTGGATTCGCTTCGCTACATACTATTGCATGACATTTTTAACAACCCCTACGGTAAACTTCGCAAACTGGCGGTTTTTCTGTTTATATCCTTTGGAGGTTTTGATTGACGGAACATCGCTACTGTGCTTTTACATACATTATTATCCCTTTGGTTCTAGTTGGACTGTTTTATATGGTACAATTATATTAATCTGGTCGTCTTTCTGACCTGGTGAATATGCTTGTTTATAATTCATCACCACGTGATATTATTATGTATCTTTTCATTTATGTTATGGTGCTTGTGCATATGTTTATTTTTCTTGATGTACATGTACTTATATATTATATCCCATAAATGAGTCTGAAGAGAAAACATCCACCACTTTAACACCCAGAACAAAAAGCCTGTGCCGACTGCTTCCATTATCTAGGGATTCATTAGGTTGTAGCAAGCGCCAATTGAGGTGGCTTCTGTCATTGCGTCTTCGTACGTGACCCCTACGTTTCTCCCAAGGTAAACCGATCACTATTCTGTACAAATATATGGGTAGGACTTATTTGATCAATATTTCAAAGAATAATTCAGTTCACAAAAATATCGATCTGCAGCTTTCCATGAATTCAGATTAAAATAAACTTTTTCGCAATCAAAACTGCCAAATTTAACCAGTACGTACTTTTTCATACTAGTTTCACTGAGACTCAACCCCTCTAACTTCTTGCAACGCAGGGTCAAGGTAGCTTGATCTTGAAAACTTAAATATCGCATCATGTGCAAAATAACGTGATCATTTTACTCGGCTAGCCTCGTTGCTTCCATGATAAACCTATACGTCTATTGGGTTTGAAATATTAACCCATACACCGCGTGTGACGTACCTATTACGTAAATATAGCTATACAGACATTATGAAATTTCCGAACACTGCGGTCTCCATAATATGTGCTAATTACTCTATTAGGTTGCTGTTCAGCAAACAGCTTACTGGAAAGGATAGGCACCAACACCTTGGATGTTAGTGCTGTTTAATAATAATTCAATTCAGAAAAAGGTAAAAATACGAAATCGAATGGATGACTTTTATTTACATCATTAACTCGAATGACGGACGGACGCTGAAATTTAATATAAAGACACGTTAATTGACAATCTCACAACGAACGTTACACCTGCGGTAAAAATAGACGCGTGTTGATAGTGAGTAATTTGTTTTTATTGACAGCAAAATCTGAAATGAAAAAAAAAAAAAAAAAGAAAAACGTACCTAGGCTCTAAAATTACGTTATCATATCTCGAACGTCATTTAAGACAAGTGTCCCGTAGATAAAAACCGAACTTTATCTTATTTACACGTAAAATCCATATTATTCAAAAGTGTGTGTGTGTGAGGGGGGGCAGTTCTTTTTTTTGTAGACAGCACAGAGCTGCAGGGGGGGGGGGGCATCGCAAAGTTGTTCGGCTTGCGTGGGAAAGTATCTAGCTTCTAATTCCATTAAGTTTGCTGTGAAAGGAATGCTTTGTCCACTAAGAATAGGTATAATTTAGCTCGCCAAAAAAAAAAAAAAAAAAAGAAACAAAGAAAAAAAAAAGGATCACACTTAGTAACCGCGTCATGATCCCGAACGCTTCGCTCACGGTAAGGTTCAGTTTTGTTGTCTACTCAGTGGACCTCGGTGTATAATTCACAAAAGTACGAGCATTTTTAGTGGTGTTTGTCAGGGTAGGCATCTTTTTTTCGGTATTTATTATTATTATTTTTAAATTAATTAATTTATTTATTAGTATTTTTTATTTGTAACACGAGGTTGAAGAGTAATATTCCACGGCACACTACAGGGATCAAGTCGAGCAATTGTTGTGCCTATATTTTACTGTGGTATTGACGCCAGTCTCCGTAGATACAGGGATCATCATGTGGGATTGCTGAGTAAAACCGCTGGAATATTTGCAACAGGTGATAAGTACGGTAAGCGAGGAAGGCAAACTGTTGACTGACCTGCAGTCGATAGGAACTCTTTGACTACGTAGATCTGACACTTCTTAATTGGAAAACTTGCCAACGTAGTCCAGATCGACATTGGTAATAGCGTCGCCTACGAAACTGAGTCTTTTTATGCGAGGTATCTAAACTCGGTCGAAGGATCGTAAGTGGGTTAATCCTATAACGACGCACATCCCCGTGAGATTTGCTTTAAAGTATCTGTAGCCAGTGCCAACCGTAGCTCTGTGGAGCCATGACTAAAGGAAAGAATAACCAAGTGCCCATCATGATTTTTGATGACTTGCTCAGTTAGAATGCAAATAAGTCATTTTAATAATATTGATCATTTTTTTCTACAGTTTTTTTGCCTCATTTTTCGTCATGTGTATTTTTATCCAAAGGGAGGAGATAAATGAAGCCTTTAACAATATGTTCAGGCACACATCTTAGATGCACGCACAACAATGCATCATATGCGATGAGTATTCTCTCCTGGTCTCCTCTGCATTCGCATAAGTTAAACAACACGTTTTTTTAGGAACTGATATAAAACACATTTCGTCCTAAATGGTATCGTCCGTCAGCAAAATAACTTCTATAATTTCATCCCATTCATCCACGAAATCTATAATGACTACCATTTCACACCAGTCAGGTTGTTGATGACAGTACTCTTCCACTACCATCGTGTGTAGAGAGCGCAACCAGGAACCCATGATCGATCTGTAAGTATCACATTGTTGAAAAGCGTTTCAGGACGATATTGTTCGATTTTACTATATATATGGCGTACAAGTGCCCTATAAGTTGAAATTGATGTAACACGAAAGCATATTGCTCCAGTTAAAATATTATGCTCCGACTCTTATAATCACACTATTGTCAGGACTGAAAAGAAGTCAATGACAGGTTCAAATTAGATAATTTATATCCAATTCTTCCACTATTCAAAAATATGTTCATCATTCATAATGTTCAATGAAGCATATCTAGCAAATCTTTCTTCTTCTTCTTCTCTTCTTTTTCTTCTTCTTCTTCTTCTTCTTCTTCTTCTTCTTCTTCTTCTTCTCTTCTTCTTCTTCTTCTTCTTCTTTTTCTTCTCTTCTTCTTCTCCTTCTTCTCCTGCTTCACCTTCTCCTTCTTCTTCTTCTCCTTCTCCTTCTCTTCTCCTTCTCCTTCTCCTCCTCCTCCTCCTCCTCCTCCTCCTCCTCTTCTTTTTCTTCTTCTTCTTCTTCTTCTTCTTCTTCTTCTTTCTCCTTTTTCTTCTTCACCTTCTCCTTCTTCTTCTTCTTCTTCTTCTTCTTCTTCTTCTTCTTCTTCTTCTCCTTTTTCTTCTTCTCCTTCTTCTCCTGCTTCACCTTCTCCTTCTTCTTCTTCTTCTTCTTCTTCTTCTTCTTCTTCTTCTTCTTCTTCTTCTTCTTCTCCTTCTCCTTCTCCTTCTCCTTCCTCCTCCTCCTCCCCTCCTCCTCCTCCTCCTTTTCCTCTCCTCCCCTCCTCCTCCTCCTTCTCCTCCTCCTCCTCTTCTTCTTCTTTTTCTTCTTTTTTCTTCTTTTTCTTCTTTTTCCTTTTTCTTTTTCTTCTTCTTCTTCTTCTTCTTCTTCTTCTTCTTCTTCTTCTTCTTCTTCTTCTTCTTCTTCCACACCTGGTATGCTCATTATCCTTTGTCCTAGATTAGGACAAATTCAGCCAGGAGCAATATCAACGAACGTCTCGGACATCTTCTTTGAGTTTTTTTCACAAGGTACCCATTGATTATCCTTGAAATTAGCAATAGAGCATACGTATTTGGCATGGTTGGAGGGATGTCCTTTTTGATATTATGCAGAAGGTTTTTTTTTTTAAAGCTTGGGACACTTGACCATAATCAATTTTACCTTTAATCTTGGCAAAACACCAGTTCTCCACTTTGGGTCACTTTTCTCGTTCCACGTGATGTTATCTTTCTCCAGTAATTTCCGGTAAACTTTGCATGTTTTTCCTCATAAGATAAAGACATATATATTTATTTATTAAGTCTGACATGTCAGGTAGAGGCATTCTCTGGGTCTGAATAACATATGTTGAGAAATCTGTTAAAATCTATTGGTTGTCTTGTGAAGTTCTTTGAGTCTTTCCTTGCATTCTTCTTCAGAAAATACCCAGATATCATCGGTAAAAAATACCTATGCAGAAGAAATTAGTTTACATTTTGCCATTGATACCCGGCAATCTTGGGTATGGGAAAACAGCACTAACAACAAGAATAATTCATGATGTCTACTGAATATTACCTTTACCTGTGACAATAACTTTCCGTCTCAATCTGTGAGTGATATGTCATTAACAGACTCGAAATGTAGCTTTACCAGAAGTACCACCCTCTCGATAAGTGCCATATAAGTTCACCCGGAAGTGACGTCAGCGGATGTACAACCATCTTGAAAGTGCCCTTTAAGTACATATCGGAAGTAAGATTATCAGAAGCAAAGTCCCAGAAGTGCCCCAATCTTGGAAAGTGCCCTATAAATGCACCGGAAGTGATGTTACTGGAAGCAACGTCACCGGGACGGTACCACTATCTAGAATATGCTGATGAGTACCCCAAGCATATGCAAATCAGTGCCCTATAACCAACAAACAGGTAGTAAGATCGATGTCCCAATTCAGTCCAATTCGAACTGATCCAAATGGGCCCCCTACATATATGCGCACCCTAATGCTATATTGTACGGTACTCTCTTGTGTTAAAGGTGCATGTTGTTATTTTCTTTTAAACGTATTTGATATTTGTAAATTTATCAATTATCAGTTATTTATCACATCTTTTGTGATAATCAGAGTTAATTTTGATGTATTTTGAGGCAAATTTATATGTGCAAACTTAGTGTTCTTTGTTCCTGGAAGTGAATATTTTTGTGTGGTTTTCCTACCTCTAGCACAAGAGAGTTACCGGACAGTTTGGAGCTAGGGACCCATGTGTGCTCCTCGCCCAAAGAAAAAAATATATATCCAATTGAGTACAAGTTCTGAACATTCATCAAGCTTCGTATCTGGCATCAACTCCAAAGAGCCATCATTCATGAAAAGTAGAAGCGGACAACAGTTTATAATGATGTCGAACAGATTCCACCAAATTAGGATTAATCAAGATTCACAAAAGGAGACCAAACACCTGGCTCTATTGAGTGTGATGGTACACGACAGTTCTCTTCTAGGTTACTGACATTCTTTTTCAGGAACTGCCCAAGGAGTTTTCCAGCTTTGAGGGAGGGTCAGTGGATTTTTGATGCCATGAAGAGGGCGTGTAAGATCCTGTGGGGATATTGGCAGGCTAAGGAGGGCCTTCAAACTACACTCTATCCAATATCCTCGAAATATAGGGAACTGCTGTCCAAGATACAACAACTTGTGTCCATAGCATTAGTGCATCCAGTATTCACTGCGGGTAGAGCTCTTGTGACGAGTACAATATTTTACTTATGCTACAATGATACACCATAGGTTGGTAAGGTTCATACTTTCTCCATCTTGAGAATAAGGGGTCTCATCGTGTTTTGCAACTGAGCAACTTTGGGCTGGAGTGAAGGGAAACCGCAAATTATTGAATCCATCATCTTTTAGCCTCTAGTTCTCTCCACCATCGGACAATCATCAAAAAAAAAAAAAAAAAAAAAAAAAAAAAAAAACTAGGAAATTAATGTGATTGCATTAGTGTACAAATTTCATTTTAGTGAAACAAATAAACTTTATTTAATCTGAATACCTAATCTGTTGCTGTAACAATTTTGACTAACCGTATGCAACTATAAGTCGCTGTGTTTATTACCCAAATTAATTTCTGTATTGTAATGGCATTGGATATACCTGTGCTAGCCCTCTCGTCTGAAGAATACCCAGTTTCCCAGCATAAAAAACCACTAGTCAATCATGGGTATAATGGGTGCTATGAAATAAGTAATCACATTGGTTCCAAGAGTAAAAAAAGTAGTCAATCATCTGTATTATTTATCAATAAAATGAGTTAAACCAGCCACTGCAATTTTTGCTTTGTTTCATTTTGGATATATTTTATTTGCTTTAAAATATATTTGGTCATTCAGAAGAACGTAAAGTCTACCAGAATTATATCAAAATTGAATATTTTGTTCCCATCATTTGGATTTGCAGCGCTGATTGAAAAGAAGGATTTAAACACTAAAAAATGCAGGAGAATGAATGAAAAAAACATGGACCTTCCGGGTCCAGGTGGGAGCTTGATCCCTGACATATTTGGACATCACCTCACCGCTCCCTATTGGCCATGGCCTGGATGTTGGTAGTACAATCAAAACTCTCCAGGGATCCTTCAATGATAGGGGCCCACCTTCACGTGGGGAAAGGGGCTAGTCTCTCACTGTTTTAAATTGTAAAGTTGTGTGTATGTCTACCTTAAACTTCTGGATTTTGACTTGCCTGTTTTGAGGACTGGTGGGTTTCATCATTGACAGTTCCTGTTCTCTCAGATTTTCGGTGCAACTTCACCAAAATTAATGAATATTGTTGTCCACTTCTATATTTCATGCCACTTATTCTTACGTTCTAAACAGGGCATAGCATATTATTTACATTTTCCATGAATAAGGATTTACTTGATGACCATTGACGTTTTGTTCACAAAGAGAGCTTTTCGACGATACTGACACGTGATAATCTCGCTATTGTTAAGGGCACACCTGCAAGAAGCACCCAGCAAGTCATGTAACCTCTCCTAAACATCAGCTTTCTGTTTTGGGCATTGTATGTTTATGTCTAATATCACTAAGGACAGAGTAAAAGACAAATTCCAAACTGTTAAGAACATCCATTACAAGTTTCATTTTTTGTAAATACATTAACACAGTCTACGGTTAAAAAAATGATGGCTACATTTTACAGATATGGTAAAGGACAAGTTCCGAACTGTTCAAAACATTCAAATTCCAAAGTGTTAAAATCATTCAAACAGCATTTAAAGTGGTCTCCTTTCCCCACGAAAGTCAGTTATTTAGGCATCAGGTGCTATGACTGTCACTCATCAGGTCAAACTTGATGTTTTCTTTTCTATAAGCATCGTGACCAAAGACTTTATGCCAGGCCTGTAAGCCTCCCATATTAGTATCCAATTCAATTTGTGCTGGCTTAAGGGCAGTAGGAAGAGTAAATAATATACATTTTGGCTCCTATAAACTAGCAATCATATAATGGCCAACAAAAAGCATTATCTTCCAAGCAAGCCAACGTCTTTCAAACTTCTGGAAGTATTCCAAATATCAACCGTTTTAAATAGGCCACTTTGTTATATTTGTTATGCTTCTTTCTGTTCCTTATACATCAGTTATTTTCAACTCTGTCATCTGCAATTTGGTGAAATTTGCCATCATTGACCTAGCGTTGATTCAGTTTCATTGGATCTGACATTGAAACCATGTCTGTTAAATAAGAATAGATTGAATGCCGTTGTCAGATGATGCCTCCAATCGGTACCTCCCTGCTTTGAAGGGGACAAATCAAATATTTCATTTTCCACCAGAAGATCCCAAACTGTCAGAGGCAAGTCCATCTTAAATCTGTACAAGTCAATAGTTATTCACCTAAATGCCTTTTCCCATTAATAATGCAGCCCATGCATGTGTAACGCCCTAAAGAGATTGCTGCAATTACTCTTAACCTAACTGCTTTAAATATATCTTTTCCGTTGTCATTTTGTAAACAGATAATTACTAGATTCATTACAAACTACATGAAGAACCATATCAGGGATCTTATGAACTTTAATCACGTTATGACAAATGTACACTTTGCAAATATATCTGTAATGTAAAAGATTATGGAAGCTAACCTAAGAGAACAAAGTAGTTTAATGTAACTATATAATAGTGGCATTTGCAATTGTTCGAAGCCAAACTCATTCAGCAGTATTTGATGGCAGATTTTGTCAATCGCTCTAACAATGTCTAAATGCTGAAGGAAATCTGTAAACCAATATTCTCCAAACAATAGCAAAGAGGGGAGAGGAAATAAAAAGAAGAAAAGAGGTATTATTCTTGCTACAAATTACCTCTGCATGGAAGTTATTAGGACTACACATTGAATGCCAGTATGCAGGTTAATTATGTTCTTTTAACATATACCCTGATGCCAAAACCGTTTGGCAAGGTATCAACAACGGATCCTAAATAGGAACCAGACAAAAAATTGCCATCGGGGATCATTTTTCCCTCCAGTAATGTCGTCTCTCACAATATACTCGATTAGAACTATGGAAAAACCATTCCTTCCTTTGTTCACTGTGCCACTCATCTGATTATACAGAAGATATCATGGAAATTAAACCAGTGCAGTGATAAAATTATCTATATGAATATGCCACTTATCTATATCATTGTCAATTACAGTTCGAGTAATTGGGTGCTTTTCAGTTAATACTTGAATTGTCGATTTATTTCGGTCTTTTTCTCTTTGTAAAGCCCTATTTGTTTGTTTTTATGGACACATTTTCTATTAAATGTGTCTGTGTCTCTTGTTGTATACTTCTGTTTTCCCCCCTGCAGTATATATATATATATATATATATATATATATATATATATATATATATATATATATATATATATATATATATATATATATATATATATATATATATATATATATATGAGCGAAATTAGCACCTGAATCACCTCTATGCATCTCACACCCCAAGTGCTTCAGTCAACACCTTGAACACAAACTGCTGGTTATGGTTAGTCGACTGAACGCGAGCTTTCGTGTGGAGTTTTCTCTGGATTTTTTTTTTTTTTTCAAGTATTTGTGTTGAATTTAAAATGAATTTTGATATGATATTAACATGTGTCTAATGCAGGCATATGTTTAAAGGAGGGTTGTAAGTAGCAGCTTTGGTTTCAACGTGCGGCCTCTCAAATGGACGTTGATTTCTTTCCTTAGGACATTGAAGACGTACACCAGCCTTAATGTTCCTGCAAGTTGTTTTATTTGAGCATTCTAAAACTAATAACGTGTAAGAGGCATGGCCTTTTCCATTAGCATGCTACAGGGATTTATTATAATATACACTCTATGAAAGTTTGACGTAGCATGTGTTAATGTCCCGCATGTATAACGTTTGCCTCCTATGCAGACTTTCTTGGGGCGATACACTATGTTGGCCCCCAGCGAAAGTCTGCCCGGCCGTGTCGCAATACCATTTCAAGAGGCAATTAGCAGATCTGGTGAGAACGCTGTCATGCGCCGCTGGGCCAATGAATTGTACTTCGCTTATCGTGAAAGTTGCCTACTGCATTGTTAATGAGCTGTGCGTCGTCCAATCAGATGCGAGCAACACGTCACTTCCCACACAGCAGTCAAAATAACTCCACGAGGTCGAGGACCCAAGGGAGTAATCCAATTGACACCTTCTCAAACGTGGTTTACCTGCTTGTGTATCTGTGACTTACTGGAGTAAAAGATGTCAGAATGGAACAGGGTGCTGTGTATTGCGATGGGAAATGTTCCCGGCGTCACCTTCAACCAGAATACAAGACGACACCCCTAACTTGCTCAGTTCTTGCTGATGAGATTCCATTAGACTTCCGAGCGGGCAAACTAAGATTACTACAGGTTTGGCTGGAATAGGCGTTTTCCGTTTCACCAGGTCAGGTATTAGTTGGAATATTCGGCTTTTTCCACTGCCTGTTGGTAAAATTACAAAAGTGTCTTTCTTCTCAACAATAACATTAAAATTTAAATAATGCTTGCTCCTGGTGTTTGGTCGCCTAATAATTTAATCCCATCTCTTGCCAACAATCCTCAAGAACTTCCCGGAATTTTTTCTCATCCATTTTTTTCTTTTTTCCCGTGACACTGACGCTGTTCGTAGGCAGCTAATTTTGAATTAGTAATTACAACTGGGCTGAGTGCGTAACACAGTTGCCGTACATGGCAGAACAGTAGCTGGCTTCAGGGGTCACATTTAGCTTGCGTCCTGCGTCATAGACGCAAAAAATAAAGAAATGACGCCTGGAAATTAATAAAACATGGTCATTTTGCGTCTCTGTGGACGCAAGCACAAAAACGCGATGCATTTTTTAAAGATACAACTGCAAAAATTACCCCAAGCGGTCACGGTGTTTTGTATCGACCATTATCAATCTCGTGATTATTTATTATACTGATGGAATCCTCTGATGTGCGTCTTTCTATGTAACAAGCTCTCTTATTTGCTAAGAAAAAATATTCGTGGGGTATCCCTCCAAAAATTTGCCAGAATGGGAATGGATGGACTTCACTTCACCTCATTATAAATGCTGAGAGCACTTCCAGGCTCCTCATTGGGTGGATTTGATCACGTGCCGCTCACTGTCCAATCAAATTCGTTGTTCCCCATGTGCTTGTCTCATGTCCGCAATGTTGGGAAGGTACAAGTCGTATCACGCAAAGATTATTGGACTAAGATGTTAAATTTTCCAATCACATTTTCACCAAGAAGAGTTCCATCGAACTAGACCCAGATAAAGGCACGAGTGAAAATTCATTACGGACGGCAAGGAAAATACGCAGATTAGTCATCGCAAGGTTACACGTGAACGAAGAGAAATTTTGCATTAGCCGGCCTAACAGCGTAACACGATGTTGTTCATCACTGTCTCCGTTGGTTCACGTGGTTATTGGTGTTTTTGACACAAAATTTGGTTGTTTTGATGTCATTAAAATGTTTGAATGGAACAAATCTGTAGGAATTAAAAAAAAAATTATGATAGAAGGCCGGAAAAATGAGAAGCGGAAAACCATGCCTGGGTGCATGCCCGTGACAGGCTGTGTACACTCGCTTGTGTGTTGCACGGCTTGTGGGCCTGCCGTGTTGCTTGGTGAATTAAGTGACCGCAATTAAGATCAGACTCTTAACACCGCCTACGGTATCAAATTTTTCAGGTGTATTGAAATAGAAAGTGCACAGAAATATAAATCATATAATTTCTGACAATTTCGTCACGTGGAATCAATCGCAAAAATAACAGAGCCCAGGCATGTTCAATCACGCATGCCGCTTGTTGTGCAAGCGAGTTTAACTTAAAAAACTGTCCGGTGGCACACGGTGTACAACACCCGATAGTGGCACAGTGGCAGCAACACCAGATACTGGCACAGTGGCAGCGTGCTAGGGGTTAAGCCCCGTTCACAAACAATTTTTTGGTAGACCAGGGATGTGCTATACAGACTTAGTCGTAATAGCAGGTTCCTGGGTAGATTGAATCCATCCTTGGTACCGTCAACAACTTTTAGACCCTTTTACATGAAGTTGGCATATTGGTAACTTTTTATTCAATCTTAAATTTTATAATGATGAGTTACCTACGTGAGCATACAGACCCTATGTTATGTCCGTTTCTAGGCTTAAGTTACATGCATGTTTTATATATTTATCATTGTGATATATGTTAATTATACCAAATAAAATCAATTAATCAAATTACATCAAATGAAGTCCAGTTTGCAGAATTTCAGACTGGACCCATAGATTCAGTTCATGGACCCACTATATTTCCTGAAAATGGAGAAAGATGGGTCCAACGGACCCACACTGAAAAATCCTTAATATAACCCCTGCTGGATATCGCACAGCAGAGGTGTTAATCCCGTTACCCCCATTATGTTGTTTGCACCTTCCCAGCAGGTGAACCCAAACAGTTAATTGAGGGGCATGTGGTCAATACCCACTGGGCCGTGTAATAGCCTAGAAACAAATTGGCGCTCACAGAGTCCCTATCCCACAATCCACTGCGCGCATCCCCACACCTGGCCACTCGCTGGCTGCGATGCCAGGACGGCGCTGCCTGCTTCCAGACAGTGACGCTGCCAAAGAAAGGCAGACGTTCGCTGGGGGGGAGGGGGGGGGTAGTAGACTGCCAAGAACGGATGTTTAGCAGGCAAGTATAACGTACATATATGACCTTTTTTAAATGCAGGTGCAGATTGCACCTGGTTTAAATTGAATGTTACACGTGTAAAATTCGAATAGTAGGTGTGGTTATTAGTCCCCCGCCCACTTGGTGCGGGACTTTAGGTTTGCACTACGTCCGTCCGTCCGTCCGTCCTTCCGTCCGTCCTTCCTTCCGTCCGTCCGTCCGAAGCTTCTCCGGGCCATATTTCCAACACCATAACACCCACAGCTACCAAATTTAATGTGTTTGTACTTCCTAGGATAGAGATGTATGGTGTGCCAAAAGTAGGTCACAAGGTGAAATATCTGGGTCACAGAATACATATGTATGAAAAATCTTGTCCGGGATATAACTTTTTTTGTCCTTTTACTTAGAGTAATGAAATGTTACACAAATGTGAAGCTTAGTCTAAAAAAGTGTCATAAAGCAAAACTAGGTCACTAGGTCAAATATTTGGGTCACCACGATATGTAAATATACAGAAACAAATTTTGTCCGGCACATATCTTCCGTATATTAATGCTACCTCTTCAATTTTTTTATGATGGGTAGACCTTAGGTAGTAGCTGTGCATAGGCATTGTTTTGTGTGGCTAATTACTTGCATTAATTAATTATTTAACAAAGTTCGTTAAGCAAGACAAATTTTGTCCGGGCCATATCTTCTAAACTATTTATGCTAGCCCTTTGAATTTTTTGTGGTGGATAGACCATAGGTGGTAGGTGTGCATAGGCATTGTTTTGTGTGGCTAATTGCTTGCATTAATTAATTATTTAACAAAGTTCGTTAAGCAAGACAAATTTTGTCCGGGCCATATCTTCTAAACTATTAATGCTAGCCCTTTGATTTTTTTATGGTGTGTAGACCTTAGGTAGTAGGTGTGCATACGCATTGTTTTCTGTGGCTAATTATTTCCATTAATTAATTAATAAACGAAGTTCATTTAGGCAAGCTCAAGATACAATACAAATTTTGTCCGGGCCATATATTCTAAATTATTGATGCCAGCCCTTTGATTTTTTTTTTATGGTGGGTAGACCTTAGAGGGGATATGGTAATGGGCACCGTCCGTGTGTCTGTCCGTCCGTCAAATATTTGGGTCACATTAATACATAAATGTACAGTATTTTCATGTCCTTACTGTAATTCTTAAAAAAAATTGACTTCTTGTTATAAAAGTTTATTGATAATGTATTGTGACTTAAAAGTGTGTCACGACGCAAAACTAGGTCACTAGGTCATATATCTAGGTCACAGTGTAAACTCCATGTAAAACCTTGTCCATGCCATATTTCCCTTACTATAATACCTACAGCTACCAAATTTATTATTTTAATACTACCTGGGGAGTTGTTGTGTCACATGGCAAAAGTAGGTCACTAGGTCGAATATCTAGGTCACTGTGAAATCCATTCAAAATCTTGTCCCGGGCCATAACTTTTTTGTCCTTTTACTTAGATTAATGAAATTTTACACAAATGTGAAGCTTAATCTTAGAATGTGCCATACTTTTATTTTTTTTTTTCATCTAGGTCACACCCCTATATAGTAGTCCATTCAACCTCGTGGGCGACGAGCGGGGGACTATGTATTGCTCTGCAATACTCATTAACTTGTTTGATAAATGTAAATGTAATTTTTTTTTTTTTTTTTTTTTTTTGAAATGACGATTTACAACATATTAAAATTTTAACCTCAGAATGTTTAGCTATGAGTTGAACTGAGGACATTTATTTCAATTAACTAAATCATATGTGTATTGATAAAGTGCAGTTTATGGAACCATGGGACTAATGGACTAAGGGACCTAATAGTATGTATCTCGGATCATGGATATGGATCCTGAGACGTCATGAAATTGAGCGTCTCTTTAAATGCTGTGATAAGTGCAACACCTCTGTCTATTTGTCTATTCCCAATACAAGATCACGTGTGCCCACGTATTCCAAGAGAGTGAGTGAATTCTTTTACTATGGGTCACAAGGAAAAGTTAAAAGTAACCTTACCTACTGCCACATTCACATGATGTATACCCAGACAGTTACGTGTATCATTCAAACGCTACTGGTGCAAACACATACTACGCTCGCAAGCACATACTGCCGTTCCAAGCTTATACTACTGTTGCAAGCCAAGATACGGATGTACAGCTCTACTGTAGACAGTCTACCATCACACGAGAGGTGTACGTTGACACAGTATTCTAAGGACTCTCTACCTAGCATTTATTTAAGGTTAATTCTTGTATTATATTTTCATTTGCTCATGTTATGGAGGTTTTCCTCTGATTGATTGTAATATTTTGTGTTAATGCTTTCAGTATGCCGACTGCCGTAGAACTTAGGAATTGGGGGGGGATGCCTAAAACCAAGATTACAAAACTGACAGCCTTATTTTTCTTTTACAGTTATTGAAATATTATGTATCTTCTCTTCCTGACTTGGTTACAAAGTTAAAATCTGATTATTGTGAATTTTGCTCATTACATGAGCAACTTGTGAAACGAGATCAGGATCTAGATGGTGATAAATATTTTCTACCGTTACAGGAACATTATATTTCGATCATTGAAAAGGCCAAATCCTTGCAGAATGTTTTTTCTCATGATTCAGCCGAGGCCTGTTGCAATGATAGGGTGAATGTGTTATGTCTTCCTAAGGTTGAATTAGGAAAGTTCTCAAGGTTTGAACAGTATTCTCATGCTTGGTTGAAATCTTTTGAAGTGTATGCTGAATAGCTCTGCTCCGATCCCTATCAAAAGCATGCCCTTCTACTTCAGTTTATGACTGGTTCAGCTAACGAAGTGATCCAGGGTGTTGCGATTATAGGTGGACAAAATGGTTATGATATTACTGTTAAAACGCCTAAAGATCTTTATAGGTCGAAGCATGTGGTTACAAAAACTATTATAAAATCTCGGCGTAACCCTAAACCAATTAAGGGTTCAGTTGAGCGGAGCAGCTTCAGCCATGAATTAAGACATGTCTTCCGTGTACTTGAGAGCATTAGTGCCTTGTCTGAAATAGACCCACAATTTATATTCAGTGAAATAGCATCAAGGTTGCCTAATTTTGCCCAACATAAATGGCAAAAAAAAAACAAAAAAAAAACAAAAACAAAAAAAAAAAAAAAAAAAACAAACAAAAAAAAAAGTTGAAGGCCTTGTCTAAAGCTGGAGTTTATCTCGACTTGAAAGAATTAGTGGTGTTTGTAGAGACACTCGTTGATATAATGTCCTACTGCATTAATGGTGTACAGGCTCGCGTAAATAGAAAAAAGTGGAAACTTGCACGTCACAGCATTGCATGTAAATGAGCATGTTTATCAGAACGTGAATAAATATGGAGTTAAGCATGGCAGCAACTCACATAAATTGGGGTCAGGGGACTAAGGTCCTAAACAAGGGAACCCCCCCCCCCCCCTTTAAAGTTCCAAGAGATTAAGTCAGTCTCTATCAGGTAACACGCAAACTAAGGAGAGTTTACTATATATTATGTGTAAAGAGGCCTCACATAATATTAAGATGGCATCATTTCTGAACAACTTGGTAGTTTCTTTGAGTCTGTTTTCTTTCCTCTCCTCTCTACATTTAGAAAGGGATATAGCAATAATAGCTTACTCATTAAACTTGTTAAGGACCGGGGAAGGGAACTCGACAATATAAAGTATGTTGTTGCCATTTCTATGGATTTATCCCGTGCATTTGACTGCCTTTCTCATGGTCTGGCTTTGGCCAAACTTCAAGCCTATGGATTAAAAAGAGATGTCACACAACTAATGGCCAGTTATTTATATAACAGAAACCAGCATGTGAAAATTGGAGACTTCAGGAATGAATGGTTAAGAGTCTTTAAGGGTGTGAACCAAGGCTCCATTCTTGGCACTCTAACTTTTCACATCTTTATTAATTACATGTTTCATTGCATCTTTGGATGCACGCTTTATAATTATGCTGATGACAACACCCTGTCATACAGTCATACAGACCCTGAAATTTTCCATCTCCAAACAAATCTTAAACAGAAAGCTGAGGTATCCATGGCATGGTTTTCTGAAAATGAGGTGATGGCAAACACTGATATATTTCAAGCTCTGCTGATCATGCCCCAATCGTAACAATTCCTGTAATAGCAATTTTGGCATAAGGGACTGTGTCATCATGTCTAAGGACCATGCAAAGCTCCTGAGTATTGAAATTGACAGCTAGTTGAGGTTCGACATACATGCTTCTAATCTTTGTAAGAAAGCCACAATGCAACTAAATGCACTATTACGACTTAGTGGATTTTTTCATACCAGCAGTAGTCTCCTAGTTTTCAGATCTTTTATTCTCTCAAACTTTGAGTATTGTCTCCTTGTATGGCATTTTTTGTGGAGCTGCTCTGAAGGACAGATTAGACAAGCTGCAACAAAGGGGCTTCCGTTTTGTTTATAATGATCATGAGAGCAACTACTCTGCCCTGTTCCTGTTTACCAGAGCATCCCTTTGTACTCTGTTAACAGGTAGACTAAGAATCTTAGCTATCGAGGTTTACAAGGCCTTATCAGGTCTTGTTCCTAGGTACTCACAATTTATTTCTGATGTTTTTTGTTTTGTTATTTGTTTTTGTTTTGCTTTTTGTTTTGTTTTTTGTTTTTTGTTTTGTTTTTTTGTTTTTTTTTTTGTTTGTTTTTGTTTTTGTTTTTGTTTTATCAGCGACCTATCCTAATAAACAACTTGCTTCATGTACTCTTGTACTTTCACTTGCATCGATTAGCCATTCAAGCTGACATTTATGAAGTAGCTATACCACTACGCGATTGTGATGTGTTACGATGTTTGTGGTGGCAGAATGGATGGCTTATATATATATATATATATATATATATACGCATGACAACACACTTGCTCGGGGGAGTGTGGTATGAAAGCTCCAGTGCATATACTCATAGAAGGACAGTCCTAGATAATTTGCGGATTGATCGCATGGTTGGGGAGGTGATCCTTAAACCCATGTGCATGGATGACCTTGCTCATTAATCTCAGAATTAATCTGACGCAAGTAAAAATATAATTGGGAGTACAGCAGTGTTACAAACAGCTTAATTCGAGCTTACACAGTTTATTGTCAATAACATAGAACTCATAGATGAAATATCAATCCAAGGTTGTGCTAAAGAAGTGCATGAGTTTTTCCTCAAAGTCTATGGGAAAGACGCTTGGCTTGAAATGGTCCATACAGAATTCATGTTTATTTTGGTATGCGTGACATTGCACTAGCACAATTATCCCGTCGTGAGAAATTAAGCTTTGTAGTATCAATCTTTGATCCTCTTGGCTTAATTGGTACCTGTGATTTGTGTGGGAATCTTTTGTTAAAGGAAGCTACTCTTTAAAAAACTAGATGGGGACGAGTTTATTCCATCTGATCTTTAGTCTAAATGAGATTTCTGGATCAAAAACTTTGAACACTTTCAAAATGTTAGTATTCCTCATTGAATTGGGTGTTTTGCTTGATGTTTACTGTGAACTACACTTGTTTGCAGACGCCAGCCGAGATGCATATGGAGCATGTGCCTATATCAGGTATGTTAATAAGTCATGACATACATCATGTCAGTTCTTCATCAGTATACCAAATGTTGTTTCAATCTGCAAAGGAGTTGCTTTGCAGAGATTGAAATTGCAAGCTGCTGTTTTTGCAGCTAACCTGTACAAGGTGATCCATTGTGAAATACGCTTGAGTCACATTCAACCATTTTCTGGACTGATTCCATGATTGCATTGGCATATGTCAGCAATGAAGACAGAAGGATGCGCACTTATGTTGCTAGCAGAATAGCAATTTTTCGCAATTTCTCAGACGTCACCAGATGGCGTTACGTGGCTAGCGGTGATCATCCTTCAGATAAATTCACAAAAGGGAATGTAGTCAGTCGTCCAGGGGCCTTAAGGTTTTGGAATAAAGGTCCAGCATGGTGGTCAAATTATTTTTTTGTTTTGGCGTGACTATAGTCAAACGCATTCTGAAGTATCCATTGATTCTGAAATCCAAGTTGTTGTTTCACACCCTATGTATGCAACCGGTTCTTGAATTCAGCACATATGTGAGTACTATACAAGATTCGATGAAATGATTAAATATAAATCCTATGCAAGTTTACTTTATTTAAAACAAATCCCAATGGAAATGCTCGTCACCTTAGTCCTGAATGATTTAATGATACTCATGATATTCTTATAAGAAATGTGCAAAGTGTATGCTAAGCTAAAAAAGCACGTGGAAAAGGACGTGGAACCAAACATCATCCATCGTTGTTTTATCATAAACATTCTGCGGATCCTATTGCTTGACATTACCACGTGTGTGGTCACACTGGCATGGAATGGACATTGAGTGCTATACGTGGCAAGTACTGGCTTACCAAAGCCAGATGGGTTGCACGTAAGGTAACTTCTTGATGTGTCCCATATGGAAAGATGTACCCCAAACCTACAAATCAGGTTATGTCAGATCTTCCTGATGTCTGCTTGAACTCTAGTTTAGAGCCATTTCCGTATGTGGGTATAGATGCCTGTGACCCTTATCATACTGAGTTTTATCTAGGGTTAAAAAGCGCTGGGGCCTGGTATTCCTGTGCATGTCCACACGAGCCCTACATCTAGAGGTACTCTACCGTCCAGATTGTGAGAGGTTTTTTTCGGTGTGGCTTCATGCGTTTTGTGGCACGTAGAGGTATTCCAATAGAGATCATGAGCGATAATGGCCGAATTTTTTTGAAAGGGGGAAAGGATTCAGGAATCAGGAAGCACGATTTTTTTTATTCAACTAAAGCATTGCAATAGCATCGTTACAAGTAACAATGTAGCAATGTAAGATGGTAATGCAGGTGTAAATTATAATGCAAATACATATTGGTCTGGGAGACGCATATTAAGATCTTCACAGGATTGCTATCATATGCGCCTTAAAAAAAAAAAAAGAAAAGTTAACAGACATGTACATTATAAAGGTACAACCGGGACAAATAGAGAGTGTGTTTGAAATCAGAATATGAGTTTAGTTGGAATCACAGACATAGCAGTTATGAATTATGCATGTGGATTCATAATTATTTAAGTATGATACTGGGATAATCAGAAAAACCGAAATAACTGAGGGTATGTGCCTTCCTTTTAATTCGCTCTTGATTTGAGGAAAAGGAGTTACGCAAAACGTTTCTCTTTAATTCTAAACAGACTTTAATGTATTACTCCACTCTTTTATGCATTAAGTGGATACTTACTCCTCCCTTTGCTCCACATCAAGCTGGAAGTTTCAAAAGAGCTGTACAATATGTAAACCGAATGCTTCGGCCATTTTCCCATCCTGCTGATGAAACGTTAGTAACACTCTTCTGTGAAGTTCAAAATATTGTGAATGACAGACCTCTCACTAAGCTTTGTGAATACATTCATGATCTGACATCCCTGTCTCCCAATTCGTTACTTAGAATGAAATTTCATGTGGATGTGTCCAGTACTCCCTCGCAGGCTCACGCATATTATGAATACACAGCCACCAAGAGTATTGCTAATCAGTTTTGGTATCGCCGGGTGGAAGAATATTTACCTACATTGAAATAAAGGTCTAAATGGTTATTTGTGAAACGAAGGTGGAAAATACATGAATTATGCTTCGTGCAAGAGTCAAATCTTCCTCAAGGTTTGTGTCCTTTGTCACTTATCAAGGAAGTTGTAAAAAAGTAAGGGTAGCATAATTCATGCTGTTATTTTCAAGACAAGGGCTTCAGAAGTACACACGCTGATTACCAAAATGATACGTTTAGAAGCAGATTCTTGCATGCTATGAATTTACAATATTGCATGTTTTTCAATGCAAAGCTGTCGAAAGTATTTTATCTTCACTTTTGAGTAAATTTATTGTAACAACTTGCATGTCCATAACCTGATGTTAAGTATTCATGAACCGACAAATAGTATAAACACATTGTTGCGTTCCTTGATGCAATGTTAAGCTGTTTCAACGTGCTGTACAGTTGACCTGACAAAATATCTTTCATGGTCTTTGCTTATGTTTCTACTGTTGCCAAGTTTGACAAAGTGCATTACTGGTTGATATTCACACTTGCAGGAGCAATGAGCCAGGTTATGTGTTTTACTCGGTCGCATGGCTATATCTCCGAATGAGGTTCAATTGGGCAATGATTTATACTTACTGTGGTCTAGTGCAAGAAGGTTTCAGTATTGAATATTATCACTGTTCTTTCGAGAGAATCCGGTTGCTATTTCCTTGTAGGAATTTTGAGCCATTATTGATATGTCTTATCTTAGACGATGACTTCCATCCAGGTTAACCAGTGTCAACTACACTTCGTATAATTGAGTGATATTTCAGTGAATACTAGAACCACAATATATTTCTGTCCTTTCTCTGTGTGCCCTCCTGATATTTATGTCTTTTTCTCTGTGTAACTTGCTGTCTGTGTGCCTTGTTGAGCTTGTAGCAGTTTTCTTGGCTACATTTTCTATTTCATTGCGTCTTTGTCTCATTGTTGTATACTTCTTTCTATTCTGCCAGTTTACGTGCAGCACAGATTCGCGTGCACGTGCATTGCTTTTAATCTCATATATAAGCGAAGTTTCCCCCTGAATCGCTACTGTGCGTCTTACACTCAACTGACTTCAATCAGTAGCTAAATGCTGGTTGGGGCTGGTCAACAGAGCGCCGGGTGTCATGTTGACATTCTGTGGATTATCATTATTTTTTTTTCAGTATTCTTGTTGAATAGAATGAATTTTTGATATTTGTATTTGTTTGATGCAAAGATATATTTAATGGAGTTTGCATGTTGCAGCTTTCATTTCAAAATACAGCCGGGATGGACGTAAGTTTCTTCCTTGGCACATTGAGGACGTAATCCCGCAATAATCTTCTTGTTGGCCATATTGTTTGAGTATTTAAAACAAATTACTTTGTTTAAGAGGCATGATATTTCTCATTAACATTCTAGGGGGATTCATTACAATATGCACGCTATAAAAGTTTGACGTAGCATGCGTTAATGCCCCGCATTTGAAATATATCTTAATGAATTATTATCAATGCACGCGCACATGTGCCTACTAACGTATTCATAAATCTAAATGCGCAAAAATGATACTAAAATGCGATTGCAAATTACAAAACTAAGCATCTGAAGTGATAAGAAGAAGCGTAATTTAAAGACTTTTTAATTAGTAACGTAGCCGAATATAAAATAAATGCTCAGCTACCACGTATTTGAATGATGGAAGAAGCTGATTTGGAATTTAATGTTATAGAATTAAAGTGGATATACGGGTTTTTATAGTGGTAAATGTAAGCACATAGTATAACGTGCAATTTGTGCAACAAATGTATATATACGAGATGGTTCGCATGGATATTGAAGATAGTGAAATGCTGAGAAAATATATGAAGACGGCAAAAGGTTTAATATATATTGAGCCTAAGTGAGATTCCGCCTGCTTTAAATTGAATGTTCCATTTGTAAAATTTGAACAGTATTGCTAGTATAGTCTGGTTTTTGATTAATGTAAATGCCAAATTTTTGTATTTGAAATGACGATTTATAGAATATAGAAATTTGAACATCAGCATGTGTTGTATGAGTGTATCTGAGGACATTCATTTCAAGTGGCTAAATTATATGTGTATGGATAAATTGCAGTTTATGGGACCATGGGACTAAGAGACTAAGGGACCCATGCATCTCGGATCATGGATATGGATCCCTAGACGTCAGAAATTTAGCGTCTCTTTGTATACTGGGCCAAGTGTAAAAACTGTCTTTTGTCTATACCAAATATAAGATTCAGTGGGGCCACATCCTCCAAGAATTCAGGTGTATTCTTTGACTATGTGTCACAAGCACCATTATGGTAATTGCAGAAGCAACAATTTTTATCCCACAGTTATTAATCAGCTAAATTTTAATTGGATTCTTAGTAACATGGTTTCATTATTTTCAAGAATTAAAGTGCCCCTAATGACCCGTGACAATTGTATCTTGCCCGAATCACATTTAGCACTAGCTTCATTTCCAAATTGATTATCACTCCTACATTGCTTCCAGGATCCCCACTCTCCCTAGTGTAGAGCAAAAATATCAAGAAATATACCAAAAGTTTTGATCTTGCTCAGTGCACGTGATGCCGTATATACAGTAGACTATGTTATAGACGAATCATATTGGAATTGACCCACAACAGCGAAAATGTAAACATTCCCAATAGTATTTTCAGAACATGGATGAAGAATGCCAATGTAGGTCCTTTTCATTGTAACTTCATTATGGTACTTCCCCAGGCTCAATCGTGTCTAAAGCTTGAGCCTTTGCTGCATACTGTAAGTAGAATACAGTGCAGAGCCGGTCAGACAATCTGTTGTACCAGAACAACCGGTTGTGTTTCAGTACGTGTTCAGATTTTGCTTGTTTTGGCAAAAATGTAAATTTGATTTCTTGGCCTTGTCACAAAGCTGCATCCGTAAGAGATTTCGGGACAGGAAGACACTTTTTGAAAGCACATCTTCTCACTTATAAAGAATCATATTCTGCAGAAACATGTTTACACCTGCCCAGCAAAGGGACACTTTCTCTGCAGAATGCAGCTGAAAAAACATCTGCTGATGGCTCCACGTCATTTTTGGCCAGTCTAGTAAATGGTTCATGTCTGGATGCTTTGATTACTCCAGACGTAACTGCTAATCAGAATAACTTCATAATCATCACATTTATGTGTTCTCCTGCTCATCAGTGGGACTATCGACTGCAGAGCACACCATGCTAATATTTTTAATGCTAAGCATGCGACATTATGAACTTCCTCTTTCAATTTATTCCAGAGCTTATTAGCCACTGTGGGGGTAGATACACTTAGAGCAATTCGGTTGACCCAGATCTACTACTTCCCTGTAGCAATAACATAATCCAATGTCACCTGGAATTCTAGAAAGTACACCACATTTTTATGTGGTTGACTTTTCCTGCGAGCAAGGATCATATCATATTGGCTTGGTTTTCCGAGCAGCACCTCAGATGCCCTTTAGTGTAAACGCAGCCATACAACCCAATGTGCAGTAGAACAATCTGGTTGTTCACAGCATGAGGTTGTCAAAAAAAACCCCCCAAAAATGTTGATTTTGACAGGTGATCCTGATAATTGCTAACAACTTTTTCTTGGGAGTACATTACGTTATTTTGGGTGAGCAAACGGCAAACTCTCATATGGAATGGATGCCTTGTCTTGGCATTGAGAGAGCACCGAGTGCTATTCCAGAGGAATCACAGTCAAGCATAAATGTGATATTTTTTACCTTGGCAACTCATAATAAGTGCACTAGCGCTTGTCCTTTCATTTCATAGAATGCTGTTTCTCACTGACAAACTTGTCTTTAAGGGGACTATTGAGGCTTCACATGTAAGATGCTACTCCTGATTTCCAGCTTTTATTTTACTGTTTGAGGAGTTTGCTGATGTCACAGGAGTCACTTCTGTATTGAGCTGCGATAGCGAGTGAAAATTATATGTATGTAAGAGTATGTAAGATGAAGATATTGTGTCAGAATTGCAGTAACTGTGACATGTATGAGGGTAATTTGGGCATGGAAAAGGAAATCAATCCTGTCTATTTCTGCACTTTTTGTTGAATTTCTCAAATTCTGATATATTTTTGCTTATGTATTGGCCAAAGATAAGAGTAAATAGAAATGGCCATTCGTGATTTTATATTGATTACACGACCTTTTGTGATTGCTTTGGCCCATGATCATTATTCGTCTGTTCACAGTTAAAACTGCCAGCGTCTTAAAACGTGGTGGCAAATATTAGTCCCGTTTAAAATTTGTGGCAATGTACCTCAGGTAGACCTTTACAAACCCTGTGTAAAGATGGGGCTGTGGCAATTTTGTCCATGAACATTTTTTGTAGACAAACCTTCATTAAAACTCTGAGGCTAATTGCTTTGATTATAGGAACACCTCCGGCCACTCTCGGGCTAAAATTGTTCAGAAGACAGCGATGTATATTTTCTTTTCCTTTATGATGTTATGTGAATGCTGATGTAATGCAGATGTTTGTTTGTTTTTTACCTTTCCTACGAAAGCACTAAACCAATTATGATCCAAATTATCAGGACTTTACCTCAAGCCAATATAATATCTTAAGTGAGCTTCTAATAAATTTATTTTCTGGAACGGGCTTCTGCTGTAACATCCTGAGACTCAACCAATTTTGCATTTTGCTTCATATCTCAGTAGCATAGCCTAGTGATGTAGATTATACATGTCAATAACTCATTGAATGTTAATGCGTGTGAACAGTTTCAAGTCCACAGTTTTAGTTCCATAAGGCTTCACATGTGCATGTACTGGGACCCAAGGTTATGTAATCTGATACAATTAGGTCCCTCGGTAAAGTATCAATTCACAACACGATAATCATCTTTGAGCTACAGCTGTTTGTACTTTGATCTTTTTTTATGAAAAGTCTTGCAAATAAGGGTTGATATTAAGGTTACTGCCTAACTTGTATGGGTAAACTCTTTGCTTCCATTTTGGATAAGTACTAAGTTAATACTGCATATAACTCAGGATTTGTACTATTTCTGACAAAATTGATTTGGTCTACACAATGAGGCTTTCCTTGGTGTCGCACCATTGACACAGGTACAAAGACTGACCTATATGTAGCGGGGTAAAACTGGTCACTGGGCAAAGTAATTTAAGATGGTAACTATTTCATTTATGTTGCTGAAATTTAATCCCATTGTTGTACTGTAAGAGGAATATATTGTCTCCTTTCATTTTCATGCAAGGATCATTTTGTGCAAACAAATTTGGTTCAGTGCAACTGTAACTCTTATGCACACTTTAAACGACCAGTTTATATTAACTAGATCTGACTGCATAAAATCGGTAGTTAGGCCAGGCGGCCACACAAGGTAGACTTGTCTGCAATAATAACATCCCCAGGTTCTTACACTTCAAAGTTTGTTTCATTTCTACCCTTGCTACATCAGTGCATCTCCAGATATAGTTAGGCTCTTATAAAAGGGTGTCGTGAGAATTAGCAATCTTCCACCTATCTTTATAGTTGAGAGATCAAACTCTTCTAGCTGTCTTTGAGGCAGAGAATCAAAACTCTGCCAAGCATGGCAGATGCTCCTCATTTAATACACAGATTCTGACTCACCTTAGTAGAGAGTCCCTTGGAAAATTCCCAAATAGCAGTTTAGTCTGCCCACATTCAGTCACAGTCGACTCTATCGGGTTAATAATACGTTTCACTAAACCAAAGTATGACCTGGTATATAGGTTATGTTCTTTCACAATACCGTTACTAAATGTAACACTTTGGGATTTCTGTTAAGTCAAACATTATTTCACAATGTTCTGTTTGCAAATATCGTAGCATTTCACAATTCCGCTCTTTTATCCAAAATCTAAATACATTTCCAAATAAATGTTCATTAGCATATCCAGGATTGAACATATAAAAGTTAAAGCAAGCAGCTTTATTAGGATTTAACTAACAATTTTAAAGTGGGAACTTAACAATGTGTTTCATTACACAATGGTTAAGTGGCATGGAAAAAAGGGTCAACATTGCTCTTCCTGGTAACTTTTATTTGCGTTGACCATTTTATTTAAAGAAAAAAAAATATCTCCCTGGCATGCATCTATTTTCTCTATGGGTTTTGGGAAATTATTCTCAATACAGGTAGCCACCCTAGTAAATTAAAGTATGAAGCATCTAGGAGTCATTCAGAGATAATGTAAATATTTGCCAACATTTAGCAGGTCTGAAAATTTCAGGAGGGTGGATTTCATTTGGTTTTCACAGGAAGTCTATCAATTCCTCTGGTTTCTTGTACAATCCAGTCCTTCATTTCTTCTTGTGTGCTCAATCAAATACTGTGCAACAGATGGTTTTCCAGCTGTATAACTTGATGGCATAATTGGAATGCTGGGTGATTATTTATATACCTGTTTCTACATGCTATCAGGATATCCAGTGGAATTTGCCAGAACGATAGTAGGAAGGCCTGGTGTGTCCAGGACATGTGGCTGTTATGAGTTGGTATTGGTTGGTAATATCATAGCTGGCACCACATAGAACCACACTTGGCCAAGGTAGGGAATGTATAAGCCTCCAATCGGATTTTCTAAAATATGGAATTTTTTTTTTCAATGTCCTAAGCATACGAGGGCAAGAGCTGCAATGCAAATACGGGCACCTTCTCCATGTCTTTCTGTAGACCATGTGCACAATTGAGTTCCCGATAAAACCTCAACCTATTTGAACCGTTGGCAGAGTATGACTCTTGCAAAAGAAAATATCATTTCCAATTTTATTTAAAAAATGGAAATATGAGGCCAGGAAGGACTTAAACTTGCCCAGTTCCCAACTTTCTTGATATGTAGTGTTGGCAGTGTTTCTTAATGCAGGACCCACGTGCCACCGATTAGGTATTGTCTATGGACCTTGATACAAGTTCCAAAGTGTTAGTGCACGTGAGCTATGTACATAATGTTCAGGTGAATCACAGGCTTGACAGGCATGGCCATTTCTTCATGAGTCACAGGCCAATCAATTTAAGTTGCATTTGGGTGTGGATATTTGCAACATTTTGCTGCATCGGTAAAGCTTTGGTCTTTTTTACATAATTAAAAAGAAAAATATTTAAAACAAAAAAATTGAAATACCTTGCTGATTGGTCTTATAGAACAATATATTAGTTGCAGTGTAATCCTAGCTGATTTCATAGTTGGTGTACTAGCCCAATCATATATTCCACATGACTGCAGACGACCTTCCTCTCAACCAGCAGCACTGGGAAATACCACTGACTCAAAACTTTGTTTTGTTTTCCATGTCAGCTGCTGATTCTTTATGTGTAGTTTCCCATCAACTAGATGGCTCCAGCGGCTTGGAAACCACCATATGAAGTATTTTTGGTGACCAAACTGGCACATCAATACAAATTATATATATATATATATATATATATATATATATATATATATATATATATATATATATATATATATATATATATACATATAATTCCTTTTGAGTGCTCAATCTGTCCATATGCAAATACGGACATACACACATGCATACATACATACATATATAGATATATATATATATATATACATACATACATACATACATACATACATACATACATACATGCTAACATGGGTGTAGTCCTTTGCCTTAAGGATTTTAATACGGTTTAAATATGTGTGCATGAACCATATGAAGTACTTCAATCATACGTCATTGTGTAGAATGTTGATTTTGCCTTTTGTATTTATTTATAATTACAACGAACCTGCCAGCGAACTGGAGTTTTGATGAACTTTTCAAATTTGCTCTCATTGCTTGTATGAATTTTATGAATGTGGGTCATGTTTTCTAAGGTTTTTGATACAATGCCCAACTTTAAAGGTTAACTGAAGCATGCAGAAATACATTATATCAGGAGGAGGAAATGTCTAGTAATTTTCTTCAGAAAATATGTAGGGATGGTAATTATGGTTATGAGAGGTAGGAAGAATCACCCCTACAGAATTCCCAGTCGACAAAGACAACAGTCACCTCCCAAAGGATATGTAATTATAGATGAAAACAAGCAAACACGTGTAGAACAACACTTACATGTGTATTTAATACATCACATCACTTAGTTACTGTCGTTGTACATACATTATACACCAGTGCAAGTTCATTGGAGACGGTCCATTTAAATCCCGTGATAATTCTGTGAAAGAAAATCCGTTGAATTTCATGAACACTTTTGTACACCAAATTTACGAAAGTAGGAGCAAAGTTAGAAATTTGATATGATGGGCTTGTAGATTGTTATCTTAAATATTTTTAAATGGATCTATTTGACACTCTCATATTAAAGTGCTGCAATTACTGTTTAAGATTTATGAGTACAAAGATATGTCTCAGATTGATTTTGTTTTGTTATAATAATGAACAGCATAACCATTCTTATTGTTTGTGTAACATTTAGACACAAATTACCATCACGCCCAACATCACAAAGATAATGCTCCATATATCAACTTGTTTCATAGGTGTAAAGCGTTATTGTCAGGAATCCACCGCAAACATCTGCATCTACAGTGTTTCATGAAAAGGCGATTTTTAGATGGGCGGCGGAGATGGCTTCTAGGAAATATGGTTGGCATTCACATTCATATACAACGATAACTTGATTTTCATTGTTGTCAACCTTTTCTCCTAACGTGAAATTGAAAACATGCACAGATGCTTTGGGGTTGTGCCGTCATGCCCCTACGTTTACCTTTTCGTCTTCCCGAAACTGTTAGCTAATATTACTCCCAAAGTTGGTCGGGCAGTATCGTTGGTGAAACTCGCCTAAAGTTTTTCAACAGGTCACGGTCCATTTTTTTATTTATCTTTTTTAATGATTTTCTGCCCTCATTTCCTTAATAACGAAATCTTAAACATCACCACCAGAGCCACTTACCGAGCCATTGTTAAATTAAAGAGGAACACTTCATGACACCCTCTTTCTTTCTTTCTTTCTTTCTTTCTTTCTTTCTTTCTTTCTTTCTTTCTTTCTTTCTTTCTTTCTTTCTTTCTTTCTTTCTTTCTTTTATTCATGTGGAAGCTCTGCATTTATTAGCGAAACTTTACATATTTAGCTAATTCCTGATTTGCCACGTTCATATTTATCCATTAGTATGTGGATGGTCTTTGTTGAGTATTTCGCCTAAACAAGGAACCACTTCTAATAGAGACATGAACGGGAACAGGTTACAAGATTGTTCACGGCAGTTACCCGTTGAAGATCCTTTGACATAGTTGGTCTAATGCAGCTTAGGTCAAAGTTATACAGAGGAACGTGAACAATGTGCAAAATAGTATTGCACATTTATATATATATATATATATATATATATATATATATATATATATATATATATATATATATATATATATATATATATATATATATATATATATATGTATATACGTAGGTAAATGCCAACCAAGATGTAGACATAGACATAAAAACTCCAGTATAATAAGAATTAATTCAGCGTAGAGATGGTGCCTTCAAACTTAACCTGTAGACCTCTTCTTGTATTGAGGCAGTTTGAAACACATTTGTACATACAAGCTCTCCCTGCCCCTCCCCCCCCCCCCCCGCCACGAGGAATGCGGCTTCCCCTACCCATTTGGAGTTCGTAGTAACACAGTTTTGCATTTGAGGATATACATGTTTGATTTTAAAATAAAATACACATAATGTAATGTACTTGCGCAGTACTCACTTGACAAATCCCACTCTGGCAGTTAGCATTTGGACCGAGCTGCGTCCAGCAATACACATCAGTATTGCATGATAGGTAGGGTTGGCCTTGTGTAAAGCTCTGCAGAAAGACAATTGATAAAGCTAAAAGTGTGGCAACATCACTGTCCAAAAAAAAAAAAAAAACATGATGCCCAACTTTAATTTGTTCAGTTGTGATTTAACATGAATTTAGAGGATTAGGCAGCATTACGCCAAGGGTAGTTTTATGTCAAAACTTTCCACACAATATCGGAATTCAACTGGACATTTTTAATAAAAGAGACTAAAATGTTCATCAAATCATTTTAACACGAAAGCTTAAAGTGACTGGCTTCAATCTGACGCACCCCGCGGAGTATCTTGGGACAGTGAAGGTCATACAATGTGACGTTCTGCATGGCTCGGGCAGCTACGAGCCAATGCTGTTGCAACAACAGCATCTAGATATAAATTTAAAACCACAAGCCCGTTTGCATACTTATGCCTCAGCTATCTTCAACATGTTAACGCCTAAAGAGCAAACAAACATAATTCCATAGACATAGCAAACATCAGTGGTTAAACGAAGGTCTAATGATATATATGGAAGGGAACTATTAGAGAGACATCCATTTTTCACTTGGCCATGTTAGAAAAAAGAACAAAAAAAAATCCCAAAAAACTACAGACTTAGTGGCAGACATGTCCAGCATAAGCAGGTAAACCAAATAACATGCAAGATTGAAGGTCTCAATAACTTTACTCAAAAAAAAAAACAAAAACAAAACAAAACAAAACAGAAAAAAAAAACAAAAACAAAAACAAACAAACAAACAAACAAAAAACACTTACAGTTTTATTCAGGACAACTTGTGCCTTTTAATTAGAAGTACCATTGCACCAGTAGTGTTTTGACAGAAACATGAGCACTTTTTTCTCTTTGCCTAAATTGTGGCATACAGTCTTCCTTTGTTACAGCTGTCTTCACCCTCTTCCAGGCTCATGTTGTCACCATGTATGTCTAATTAAATCCGTTACCCAAATATAATAAACGATTATGCCAACCTTTGTGAAACGTATAGTCCTATATATGCACGTTTTGTTTCGTTATACCTGTTTTCAAAGCGTTATCATTGCAAACGTAACAGTCATGCTATCATGAATCTGATATCCCTATCTGCAATACACTTACTGAAGACATAACGACAATGATACGTCACACTTACCAAATATGCACCCATGAAAAGTACCAGAAATAGAAGACGCACAATGAATCTTGTGTAGATGGATTCCATTCTTTTTTTCCGTATGCGCCTGCAACTGTTTCACTTTGGCGACAAGGAAATGTGCAAATGTCCTATCTGCATTATGTACAAAGATACAAAGATTAAAAGTTTGATCTTAGTATCATATGTGTAATGAAGAAAACAGCCACCACATGAATAGTGGTTGTTTAATAGCAGCTACACAATAGCTCAGGAATTCATACTGGGGTTCCAAATTGGATCAGCAGCAGCATGTTGGCCTTTAATCTTTGCTACGCGGGCTTGCTTCTCAGCTTGAGTAGTTAGCGGAGTGAGCTCCTATAACTCTGACCGAGC
>CAXHWN010000632.1:0-91000 GCA_964020975.1 Hermodice carunculata
AGAACCGCAACCCTCGCTGAAAAATCCACCTTGGTATTACTCTATCAGCCCTTGTAAAGCACGCTGGTAATTTTTTTCTGTCTGTCTGTCTGGGTTTTCTTCTTCTTCTTTTTTTTTTTTTTTTTTTTGTATATTTGTTTGTTTGTTTTTTCTACAAGGCTAACTAGGACCAACACAACATTATTTCAAGACTAAAAAAGAACTAGCAGCCACATGATTATCTTTACCTAGCATCATTGACTCACCTGTACAGCCACAATAAGTATCCCATAAAGTACAAGGATGCACAATGCAGAATGATTTCACTTGCCTGACTTGCACATTTTCTCAACAGACTGTACATTTTGAGTATACTATGGAGAAAAAATTACCAGACTGACCTGAAGTTTGAAGGGGTAACTTAAGTCCAAGTACAAATCACACGTGAATTTAATTTATGATATCACAAGTAGTACATATTTGTATTTCTCAATATGAGATTGGGGTCTATATACGTACCGATGTACGTTTGTATTTATGAATGTATAACTGTATGGCTCAATGCATACATGTATGATTGAAGTGGTTGCCAAGCTTCTAACATGCCATAAATTAAGTTCGAGGACATCGATTCACATGTGCTATATGATGCACAGTTTTATTCCCCTTGCTTCACCTTCATAAAGTTCTTTGTCAACATATAGGTTATCAAAAAAGGTGTAATGACATAACGTTTTGAGACGAACACTGGAGTAAAAACTTACATTGAATAGATTAGTGCACAATCACTAATGAATTAATTCACATCAGTGTCGGTCGAACAGTGTTCTATTCACATGTGCTAATAGTATCATTCGGTTGTAAATAGGTACCATCTGACTCATTCACATAAGGATGAAGTAATCAGTATTGTAACCCTTATCATACTACGGAATGAGTTTCTTGCATGCCAATGTCAAACTCATCCGTGAATCTGTTTCTAACAACAAAACACACTGGGAATGATACCTTTGTGATGTTGGGGTCAACAATACAGAATGTGCGTCAATTCTGCTTGTCCTCATAGAACCAAACAGATAGCTGTGCTGAAGAACAAGCCCACTGTCCTCTCAGTTGTATAGTGCCTGTATTAAAATTGCATAAATGTGTGTAGAATCATGTTTAATTTCAAAGTTGTTTCCTAAATACATTTCGAGTTATGATCCAGAAGCCAAAATTCAATACTACAGACATCTGTGAGTTTGCCCATACGCAATTTCATGAAACCCTCACAAAACCCTATGATCATGTGACATGCATTTGGAAGTTGCATCTTAAAAAACAATTTTGAGTTGTAATGCAGGACCCAAATTCACTGTTAACGTTGACCTGTGTCCTTGGGAAATAAATCAAGGTCATGTAAGTGCAAGCCCTTCCAGAGGACAAAAACGTGTTCACTATGGAAATTGTATCTTCAAACTGGTTCAACCTATGACGCAGAAATCAGGTTAACTAACCCTAATTCTAATATGGCAGCAGCGATAAAGGGCCCATTTCTTTGCTGTAGTCAGGGCCGTTATACTTTAAAAATTTGTGCTCTGATGTAAACAGTATAATTCACGTACATACATCGCTTGCCCCAAATTACTCGATTTTTTTTTTAAATCTACAAAGTCCTGAGTTCGTACTTGTTAGTTAGTTGATGGTTTAGAGTGGACTACAGCGTATAGCTTCCTGAGTGTGAGCTATGCCGTAGTTTACGCTAAACCATTGGGTGAGGATTTTATCCCATTTTGGGTATTTTGCTGCCCAAAATACACACGAGTCAAGTTAAAATACAGATGTTACTCTGTAAAATCTTCAAATTTATCACTCTCCAATCATGGGTTTGGCATTCAATTGTCTTTCTCCAGTTGACTTGATGAAATATCGACCGTCTCACCATCAGCAGTGTGTTATTGAAGTTCATGAATGTACTACTATCGCATTATAGGGCAAGGTTATTAGCTTTCTGTATGCTCTTGAGAAAAGGACACCTCTTTTTTGCATCCAATTCGGCTGTAGAGTGACACACAAACTGCCATATGAGGCTAAAGGGTTGGGGACGGGACATCAGTCACAATCAAGCCCGTCATTTTCGTGACTTTCTGACAGAGGGAGTGCGCTTTGCATTATGGGAGCAGTCATTAACTATAGCTGCTATCTGCAATGGGGAGCATTGAAGATAGCGATGGGAAGTCGACACCCTGAACTGCGATGTATAGCTAATAGCTTTCAACCAATCAAAAGCCAAGACATTGACCAAAATTAGGATACAAAAGCTGCAGATTCATCTTTCTTTGTGTGTGAAACTATCAAATATGCACTCGTCATGGTGTCTTCAGCCTTTAATATAAAGATCATGTCTAACTTTTCCTTTGTAAATCGATGCTTTTAAACAAAGGTAAATTCTTTTTGACCAGCTTAAATCCATGCTTGAAGACGCCACAGTCAGCATCGGGGAAATGATGCACGCGTGTTATAAGGTGCGATAATCATAAATTCCAGGCAAAAAGTTTGGGGTGTGAACGTATTTAGAAAATTTGACTTGTTGTGTCCACTAAGAACTGTGTCTGCGCATGTGGCTGATATATTTCATTAAGGCTGCTGGACTTTTTGGAGCCGTACTTAAAGATCATAACAATAGACATTAAAAAAAAATACAATGTATAGTGTTTAAGAGTGTCGATTTGTTATTTGTCATATTCATTGTTTCGGGTTTGGCTCATTCATTCCTAAATCTTTTACGGTCCTCCATTATGATTACGTCACATGTATCCATGCTCCTCGAAGCGTGCGTTGTGGTTTTAATTGTAAGCCTGCCTGCAAGGTAATTTTGCTTGTTTTTATCGATCTTATTTACAATGTTAGAATTATAATATACCCTAACGGGGCTGAGGGCCTGTTGGTGGACCGGAGCCATAAAATTTCTGATAACTGGAACGTCCCCGTGGTGCTTTATTCCCTAAATCTAACATGGCAGCGGAAATAACGGCCCCGCTTCATTCTTGTAAAAGAGCCGTCATATTTGGATAATCTGCCCTATGATGTAAACAATGAAATTTACGGACACACACGCTTGCCCAATATGACCCAATTTTCACTTGAAATGTACAACTTCCTGACTTCGATACTACACAGAGACTGGTTAAAAGTGCGATATCATTTCTGTCGTTTAATCTAACTTTAAAAAGTGTGTTGGAAGTGTGCTCCTGCAAATTGGCAAGTCCTAGAAGTGTATCTGGAATATGTTCCGTTCAGTAGCACTTCAACAGGAGTGCGCTGTGTACACATGAGTGCGTAAAAGTGCGCACTTTTTTGCACTCCCTCATGGGCTGGGAACACTCACATTAGGCCAGTGCCTGGTCGAAATGAATTCGGTCAGATTGCCCGTGGGTGCCTTAAACCAAATATCACAGCAAGACATGAATATACATACACGAAGCGATACACTGTTTAATATCTAAAGATGACAAGATGTCACATTGACAACATAAATTACTACTTTCATGAAAAAATAGAAGCGGATAACAGTTTTAAATAATGCTAGTGAAGCTGCACAGAAAATCCGAGCAAACAAGAACCATCCATGTTCAAAACCTGTTACTCCTCAAACAATCAAGTTTGAAATCCAGAAGTTTAAGGTAGACATACCAACAGCTTTATAATTATATTTTAGTGAACGAATATAAAGCACAGTATTAAGGGAAACATATCTCCCCAGATTTGAGACAGGTACCAACAAAAGTTATGAGCAGTTTGAATTGATTTAACGATAGCAACTCTCAATCTTAAGAAATATGTTGCCTCATTCACACATTGTATAAAAATTCAGCCACAATTGCTAGGCTTAAAGGTAAACCCTGATGGACTTGTTTATTATAATGTTGAAGTAAAGCCTGAGAGCTGCATACAACTTATCTCAACGCCTCCATGAACGCCACTGTAAGAGATGTGCAGATTCAGAGTGGTTGCTGGTGGCATCTTCCATCTTGCTGAAAAAAAGGCCACGGCGACCTGATTATTTTTCTGAGGGGCACACTGTACAATACGTTTGAAACACACGGAGATGTTTGAAACTTGACTACAGAGCTAGATCTAAGATTAAGATTTTGTTCCCATCCGTCGTCTTATCCAAACAATCAGAGACCATTAGGTATCAAGAATGATGTCCTAATTTAGTCCAATTTCAAATCCGTTAGAATATAACAAATAAGCGTGAACATGACCAAATTATATACGAGTTCCTAACATTCATGAAGTCATGCATCTGCCATCAAATTTCCAAACAGACAACATCCACAGAATAATACTGACTGTCATGGAAAGCAGAAGTGGACAACGTTTTGTTTACAACGATATAAAAGGCTGCACTGAATTCCGTGTGTTCAAGATTTGTCCATGATACCAAATGCAAGCAACCAGGCATACAGAACGTGGGGGTGGGGGTTAAATATTTTTGGAATCTAAACGAGCCGATTGTCCATATAGTCTAAGATGATATGGAGCTTTCAATGTTCCAAAGGGTGGACAGACACAGAGCATGGTATGTTTTGTCTGTGTGATAAGATCATATCTCCTACATTGACTGCCAAACAGGCCAAACTTATAGTAATCACTTTCCATGGGACAGTTGGAGGCGTATACTTTCGTACCTACTTGTTCAAAAGTAATAAAAAGCTGACAGTAATATTCCATAGAAGTAATAACGTGAAACCTTGTAGTACACAATGATTTAAGTGAATACGGGTGCAGAAATTTTGACATTTTCTTTCCAGAAGAATAAGGACACATCCTACATGTATGGATGTTACATGCATGGTGGTATATACTAATGAGACTGTACTGAGATGTTCGCCAAAGAGAGACTGTGTTGCATTGTGATAGAATTTTTTTTGTTTTGCACATGTAAAGATTCCTCATAAGACCACGTATATCGTTCTAGTGCCATGTGTAGCAGAAGTTAATGTTGCCATAAACGGAATAGACCTTGGTTAACCTCACGCACATGCAAAAAAACGACTGTATTTTTTCTTTGTTTTTTTCTTTTTTTGTTTGTTTTTGTTTTTTGTTTTTTGTTTGTTTGTTTGTTTTTTGTTGTTGTTTTGTTTTGTTTTTTGTGTGACCTTTGTTTTTTTTTTTTTTTTAACAACATAAGAAAGTCCAAGTTGACATCCCGTACTTGCACTCTAATATAGTATTAGTGTCTTTTGCCCAGAACTACTTCCTAGTAGTCATTACCCTATTGCGCAGTCGAAACTCTTTACTCTCCATAAGCTAACCTGTCCCTGTCTAACCTATATACATATAAATTAACTATTGTCCATATTGCACACCTTCTGCTGTAAAATTTTGACATAGGCTGTATGAGCCCAAATAAATTAAAGGGTCTTCAGCGGGTAATTACTCAACATTTTTCGTAGCCTATTACCCGTACATTTCTCTCTGAATAGTGGCTCTTTGTCTAAGCTAAATATTCAGCAACGACAACCCACACAATAATGAATAAATATGAGCGTGGCAAATGATGAATTAGCTAAACACGTGAAGGTTTGCTTATAAATGCAGAGCTTCACTTTGAAACAAGAATACCTGCCAAACAAACCAAAATTACTAAATTTGTAAAGTACAGGTTCAGATAGGAACAATTTGACTTACCCCTGAACCAATACATGTATGTACCCTTTCTAGTTGGACAGTTTATCATAGTTAAACCGCCCATCAGTGTAAGCCCAAAGTGGAAACAGGCTGGGGCATTATATTCAGTCCCAGTTGCAGCTAGACCACCTGCACAAACCAAGGGATATCCTAACAAGGACTGCAACAATGGCCATCCTGCACCAGAAATGTAAAGCAGTTGCTACCCATTGGAATGCCTCTCATTTGTTGAAAAAACAATGGTCCGCATTGAACAAAAGTATCATCCAAAAGAAATTTTGTAGCATCAATCAAAATTTCAACAGTGTAAGATTTAACGTTACTTTTTGAATATTTATTGTGTGAACAATATGCTTTCTTTGTGTATGAATTAATATTTATGTATGGTTTACCATTATGTTTTAACATTTTCCTTATTAATTCTGAAAGGGAACTTTTGACTGCATCTATGGATATATCTGTCTACAGTGTAGAAAAATCAAAACATTTGATATCTTTTGCTTTTACATCTTTGATTTTAGATACAAACTCAGAAGAACGGCTAATACTCCAAAAACAATTTATTCCACAGTTTCTAGAAACTGCATTACAGTATTTGAAAATGATTCCTAATTGCAGTCAAACATAATATTATTTCTTTTGATAATTGTTTTGTTGTACATTTGGAAGCACCGGCTATGAATCTAGATTTTTAAGGGTTTTTATGCAATTTGCGTATCCAGAACGTAAGTGGAATAGAGGAGTCCTCTTCAGAAATTTTGATATTAAAATTCCTGTTCATCTCATCTTTATGTGTGTCTATCAAATTATCCGTGGATTGTTTGTGTATTTTATATACGTCATTTCCTCTTATGTCTGAAATATTGTTTATATCAAGTTCCTTTTTTAAAACTCCAAGATAATATTTTTTGCAGATGATCCCCAAATTGTTACCTGCCTTATCTATGTTAGTGACTACAAACCTTTCTTGTAGTTTTTTGACTGCTTTTGAAACTTTAGGCTGTTTTAGATTAACTGTATTGAAATTCTTAATTCGTAACAATAAATTTTATTTCTAAAGACCCTTTCAAGTTTGATAACCATTTTTCAAATTTCTGAAATTCCATTTTTTTCTTTCTTTGCCCATTTCATACAGTAGAAATCAAATACGTCACATGCATCCTGAAAAATACTGTCAATGTTCAACTTGGGGGCAAATCCGAAGTTCTGTAACTTTTGTCATCATTTCTTTTAAACATTAATTTTGTATTATATGCAAATTGCCTGTAAAGACATGTTTATGGTATGCATCAACAAAATTAGAATACTTACTATTAGACATACAATCACAATTTTGAATCGCTACGATATCCCCAAAAGTAATTGAAGTCAGAAGTTTCTTGTATTTTATGATATGTGTCCAATTTTGTTGCCATATTTATAGGAAATGATGGGGGGATCTTTTATTTTGCAGTTTGGGTATCATGTTACGAGCAAATTTCAATTTTAAAAGGGACTGAATGTTTAGTGAATCAATAATTTTGTGTTTGAAAGGAAAGCTGCAAAACATTTGATCATTTTTTGTCTTAATAGGATCTGGTTTCCAAATAGTTGTTGTGTAAGCATACACAATTTCACAAAAAAATATGCGGAAATATGTACTCTGGATCAGTAAGACCCAAATATTCATTGATTGTTGTGATGTTTCGAAAATGATAGTGCTTTAAGAGCTGTATGTAATTGATCAATGCCATTGGAGAATGCCCGTAGTAAATTTTGGACAAGGTCTCTTGTATCCACATATACATGAATATGATAGCTGCCAGGGTGCAGAGTACACTTAATCGCATATGGGCCATCAGTGAGTGCGCATAGCCACAGAAATGTTCCCGGGTATGATTTTCCAATATGTGTCCATATTTTTTTGGGCCTTCGATCAAAAATAGCATTCCTATCTTGTTCTCTCGCACACATTTGTTTCAATCAGACATTCTGATAAAATTGAAACAACAACTTTTTGCTAAAAAAGCCACCAATTACGGCTTGAAGCATTTGAGACAACATTCGACATTCAACAACACATCGTGTAGATGGAAATCTTCTGCAGCGGTCACCGCCACTGTAACTGTAAGCGCAGCAGACTTCTAAGCTACAGACAAGTGATGATTGTCTCATTTATGGCAAAATGACCCCCGGCCAAAAATCAGACTAACATTAATTACTAACATTTTTCTCCGCCTCTCTTTTGATTTTGAGCTCTCTCTCCTGATGTTTCTTGTCCTTATTTATTCTTTGATATAATCTGGCTGGTCCATATATGTCTAACTATACCCATAACTATCAGATCTCTACGACAAAAATCTACCCCCCCCCCCATTTTTTTTGGGGGGGGGGGGTCTCTTCAGTCTGCCTAGCACTGATGATTCACATTTCTGAGCTTCAAAGAAGGAAAGGGTCATTCCTAAAAACATGCCCATTGTTTACATTCATGAGCCATATTTCAAGTGGCAGTATTTCATAGAACATTTCAGCCATATGTTTGCAATTTTCAGTAATGTGAAAACTTATTCAGGTACTATCAGAATTAATCCCTTTGTCATTCTAAGTATTTGAAGACCACTAATTAAAATCTAACACTTATTCCTGCGATTTGATGATATTTTAGTATTAATCCATAATTTGACGATCAATTAGTATAGCTATTATTATCTTGGAACACTTAATGATGTAGTTGTTGTTATTTTCGGCAAGTAGCTAGCAATTTAAGCAGGAGATTTCAAGTTCAAGGAATTTGAGAAGTAATGAAAATGTTACGATTTTTTGTTAGCTTTAGTAATGTGCTGGCAATTTAAACGGAAGAGTTCAAGTAAAATAATAGTTAGGAGATATTAATAGATTAGATACGTATCACACAGTTGAAGTAAAAGAGAGTACGTATAAATGCTAGGAAGTATTGTTAAATTTGGTACATGTTTGGCTGTGAAAGAGAAACAGTGAAAACGTGTAAGGAGAATATAAATGTTAGGCAACAATATTAGCTTCGTTTCATAGCACACGGTTAAATGGAGACAACTGCTACATTGAGGAAAGTACTTGTTGGGAAATATTGTTGTATGTGGTACATGTTTGACTGTTTCAGTGATTACGTAAAAAAACAAAGAGAACGTTAATGTTAGGGAACAATGAAAGTTTTGGTTCGTACCACACAGATGAAGTTACACAACTGCCCCATTGAGGAAAGTATAAATCTCAACCTCAAAGATAAATATCAATATGTTCTACAGAAATATCACATTGATTTATATGAACATATTGATAAGGTAGTTTGTGAGTGTCAGTGAAACACATAGAAATACGTTTATGTATTTTAATGTTGTGGCTGAGATTGTTTTACCATGAGCTTGATCAAACTTTCAATACTGGAACATAAAATTTATTATAATAACAACAAATATAAAATGAAATAAGGACCATATAAGTTCTCATGCATCATGTTGAACAATACAGGCCTTCTATTTTCTCATCCTTTTGGATATACTGACAAAATGTCAGGAATACTTACTCAGCTGATGTGCGTCACATTTTTATAACGAATTTTAGGCCTATTGTGCTGTTTTTTCTATTGAGAATGGAACATGGAAGAAGTTAACCATGTTTAATAATAAACATAATATTAGTATCAAATTTAGTTATCCTGTGTTCACGTCGAAACTTGTTTAGGTGTTTAAATTCAAATTTTGACATGTTACGCAATTCTAATGTAAATATAGTAGTCTGACTTAAATTTCTTAATTGTCCTGTCATTGTTTGGATGATGTCTGTGAATTATGGTCAGGTAATTGCCTTTTATAACAGTACATTAACATTAAGGACTACTTTTTTAGACCTACTTTGAATGAATGTGAGTGTTTTCTAAAGTGGGAGGATTGGGATCCCGTAAAACTGGTTTAGATGACTTACAGTGGCAAACTACAATTTTGGGAATTCTAAATTATTACCCTAATAATTGACTTATTAGATGACTTGTGGGATTCTATGCTTTCTTGAACACTTAAATTTCCGTTAAAAAATACCTCTGGAAACCCACTTGAATGTGACTGCTATCCTTACAAATTTTGGCTATTGTAATGCACTTTTGACTACGTTTTAATGATTTGAGGCCTAATGTCACTTGCTTCTGGCTGATGTTTAACATTCGAACCAATGTACTTACTGTATTTGCAAATTCAAACACTTTTCTTTTTGAAATACTCTTAGTTTATCTCCTTTAAAACAACATCATGTCTTTAACTACATGCCTAAAACACATCGAATTATATAATCATGTTGTTTGGATTCTTGTTGATGGTCATTTTAGGCCTAGTGGAGCTTTTCTGATGGATTGATGTTGGTGCTAGTTTTTGTGGACTTATATGGATGATGATCATTGTTGAGATGGTGGTTCCAAGTAGTACCTTTATAAATACTGAATCTTATTGACATTTTCAACAAATTAAGCACCTCCGCTTACAAATTCTCTGATGTGCTGAAAAGTTTGGTCCCTTTTCATAAAATGTATGGTCCTGTGTGCGCATGAATGATGCACCTGTTCAAACCAATTAACTGAAATAGGCCTATAATTTCAAACAAAACTTTTTGCAGTCTGTCATATTAAAACTAGAAATGGCTGTTTCGACCCTATGGACCTTTACACTTACGTTTTGATCTCTTTTGGGTAAATACGAACTATAGATGTATGTGTTTCAGCTTTACATACCAAGGAGCATTGCATTTGGTCGGAATTGACTTGGATTTGTTTCATTAGGACTACGGTTTGGATATGGTAATAACACTGTCTAATGTCATTGTCAGGAAATATTATTAACTTGTGAATATGCCAGACAATTTAAGTGATTTGGTAAAAACATCGAAAAGGTAAATGTTAGGAAACATTGTTAGGTTGAGTTCATATCACACAGTTTATGTGAAACAGTTACGGCATTCAGGAAGATAAAGACCAGAGTAAACGTTAGAAATTCATTTCGGTTTGATAGCTGCCAAACAAAAAGTAAAGCAGGGCATACGTTTGCCTGCATGCATGTGGGGGTGTGTATGTTATTGTTATAGTTGTCTGGGACACATAGGGCATAAAGAAAAATCAGCACAAAGTGTCGACAGATACAGATTTTCTTGGTTCTTGAAATCAAGCGTGGTTCATGGATCATGAAGCCCTGGATGGGGCTTAGAGTGGACAAGAGTAAGGCTCTTCATCAAATATTTGAGTAAATTAGGGATTAAAAAAAATAAAATAAATCCCCCCCCCGCCCCATAATGAAAAAAAGAAAGAGACGATAAACCAGAAATATTTTAACGGGCCTTAAACTCAAACTTGCGTAGCTGAATACTCATTCTTATAACACAGCCCAAAAGCAATATGTAAACAAACAATATGATTTTAACTTCAGGTGAACTAATATCAATCGCAAAATGTTCGGCAAAGTCATTCTAAACTTGAAACCTGAGACCAGCCGGGGCCAAGATGGCATATTTTTCCGCCAACTTATGTAAATCTATTACAATGTCATATACCAATTCTTATAGTACTAACTAAACAGTTACTAACACAGGTATAACCCCTGAAAAAAAAAAATAAAACAAAACAAAATAAAGTGGCCAAACTAAGACCAATATATTAAGAGGATAATTGTACTTAACTCACAAACAACTGTCCTATTTCCATTTTGTCAGCTTTTTAAATGGTGTTTTTAAAGAAGGGTTTCGACCATGTAAGCTTATTTTAGATTCCGAGTGATCTAAGTGAGTGAGTTCAGCGAAATGATCTGAACCGAAACTATAGGGGCGATCACAGGAAGGTATTGTGACTGGAAACATTCCCTTCCTTCCTCCATTCCTTCCTGCCTTTTTACTCACAGCAGGTGTAAATGGTAAATTGACTATCTGATTATTGTTGCCTCCACAGAGGCCTCTCATCTCTCTTCTGACCACACGAGGGGGCATATAAAGGTTCAAATGTAAAACATTATGTTTTAAGTGGAGGGACTCACCCTATTATATGCTCAGCAACCCTCCCGAGTTGCAAACTAAAAGTGATACAGGTGTCACGGGAATGATGTGCATTCTATATAGTTTTCCAAATCCAATAAAATAAGCTTCCATTATTGACCTTAGTTTAGAAATAATAATAATAATAATAATAATAATAATAATAATAATAATAATAATAATAATAATAATAATAATAATAATAATAATAATAATAATAAATAGCTTCATTTGAGATTGAAAAAAATCACATTTTACTAGATTTTGTACAGTATATATGCAAAGCATATTATTTTTTCAGAAACATGTACAATTTTGATCATGTCACTCTATAAGAAAAAAAAAAAGAAAAAAAAACCTGTGTATACTATTTCTGCATCAAGACACACAGAAAGGCTACCTGCCCTGGCGAACCACCACTACCCTCTCCTATCAGACCAACGCTGCAGATGTACACACAGCTTATTTTCCGGACTCCATGAGTTAGCGATATTAGTAGACAGATGAGTGATAATACAGGAATCGATTCTGTGATCAACTTAAATGAAAGCTATGTGGGGATGTTGGTGGGTAGAGTTTCGTAATCAGGGCACATTTCTGCCTTATCAGGGTATGTGTTTTAAGTAAGCACATTGTTTCCTGCAATCAATGATCAAAATAAGCCCAAGATTAAACATATCCTGGCAACCGGCGACATTTTTTTTCTTTGGTTTTGTTTTTTTTGGAGGGGTATTTGTTTTTGTTTTTGATTTTGTTTTTTCTTGGTTTTTGTTTTCTTTTTTGCTTGTTTTTTTTGTTTTTGTTTTTTTGTTTTTGTTTTTGATTTTGCTTTTCTGTGTATTTTTTCTTGAGGTGGGCTCTCTTTTTTCAATTTTCACTCAGTTGTATGCATTCCATGTACAAAACAAATCCCTCCTGTGTCCATGACCAAGATGGAAAAGAGCATGAAAAATTAAGAAAGAGTGCTTGCCCTCATGGCCAGCAATATGTTGTAGACCCCACGCTCCCTGCTCGTCTTTACTGTAATTGTTACAATAGTACCTGCTCTCTGAGACCACCAATGCGTCTCTTAATTCCAAGCAAAAAAGGCCTTGCATGGCGCACCCGAGACTATTAAGGTGAACACCACTTATCAAGTTCAACAGGTGAATCTATTTATTCTAATTTTTCGAAGTATGGAATCGCATGACGCCCCCATTCTGGTGCTCAGACAACTCACTGATACTGACTACTTGCTGCTGTTACATTACAAAACGGGTTAAAAATGTTCCTATTCTGATCAAAGTTTTTATACTTTTATGTGTGCCAGTTATTCCTGAAAACGAATGTAGGAAACGAACATACAAGTTATAACTTTTGATACAGTAGCTTGGTGACGGTAATCAAGATTTAAGCAAGATAGCCACATTTTGTGAAAATTCAATGCCTAATTGTAAGTAAACATTTCTAAAAATACATAACATAGGCAAAATAGTTCAGTACTTTAATTTGAAGTTATCTTATTGACTCTTTATTCCCTGATTTTCTTCGTCATATTGTCTAATTATCGCTCAACTAATTGACGAAGTATGGTACTTGGGCTTACAGATTTGGGCTTTGTTTTGTTTCGCTTTATATCAAATAGGTTACATGCGCTGTCATAATTTTTAAATGGAAATTTAATACTAATTTGCATATTGACATCATATATTTCAGATAAATGACGACCCCCTTATTTACGATTTCTTAAATTTGTTCGAAAAGATTGGAAGTTCAGTGGTTCTTAATACGAAATACTTTAAAATGATGAAAATTTTCACCAAAGCAGAGGTTCACAAACAGGTTGAAAATATATTATTATTAAACTGGCGACACTTAATTTCATGGCCTCTAAAACTACCTCCAGGCTAGCAAATTGTCTCAAAATCAACTTTTGTCAAACACCTTAGCCGGTGACACGACAATCAAAGCTGTAACACTAAAAAATAAAACACCGAGAGAGAGAGAGAGAGAGAGAGAGACAGACAGACAGACAGACAGACAGACATGAACTTAAGTTTACGATACCAAAATTTCATTTCCAGCACAAGTAAATAGCAATGCAAACACATTGAAAAAAAATCTATTTGGCTGTAGCAAGGTATATGGGGTAATATAGAGGAAGAAAATTTCTAAAACTAGTGGCATCGCTGACTGTCTGCTCCGGGAAGGTGCTCATATTATTTCAAATTGCAAATTTATTCGACATCTCTTTGACAATATTTATATTTCCTTTCAGATTAAAAAAAATGTTATTATGGTTCCAATTTTAAGGGTCACTGAGCGACTGCCACAAAAGTACACCTACTCGTTATATTACGTTGTGTTTACAACGTTATCAGGAACGCAGTTTACAAACACAGCAAAGGGTTGTTTATTAAAGGAATGATGACACTAAATATATATATATATATATATATATATATATATATATATATATATATATATATATATATATATTTATCGTCGTCAGTTATTCAGACTTCTTGCTTGTTGACATAATATATACACAAAGCTCTGTTAACACAACCTATGACATATATGTGAACAAACACCTAAGTGACCAACTACCGTCCTATGTCCATTTTGTCAGCTATTTCAAAAGTCTTTTCAAAATATAATTTTAACCAAGTATATAAATATTTCTGAAAACATAAACTTTCCTATTACAGCCAAAATGATTTTCCTATAGATTATTTCACTTACTCACTGTCTTCACTGAGAATCATAAGAAAGCTATAGAATTTACCTCTCATAACTGCCAAGTTGAAAATGTAAATTCCTTAAATCACTCATCAGCTATGAAATCCCTTTTATGGAACTGTAAACACTTTAACAGATTCTGAGAATGCAAACATTTCTATCTAAACTAAAGGTTGTAAAAGTATAATGCTTGCACTGACCTATAATTCTAAACATGCTAAACATTACCGGCATTTTAACGTATTCAATATTAATTTTTGTTTGCGAATTTGTAAAAAAGAAGAACTCCCTGATGACCATTTTAAACGCCATTTGAAATGTAATTAGGAACTACACCCACATAATCCTAGACATTTAAAACTTTTACATGCCAAATGTACAAACATGTTTTTGTTGTGGAAAAACTTGCGTTGTGATCGTTCTAATGTCATAAATTATGTTCCATCCCATATTCGATAAATGGATTATCACATGCGTCAAGGAAGCACAAAATATATTTATAGTTGCAAATAACTAAAATAAACTTATAGCTTCCCTGTTACATCGATAATTGTAATATGTGTCGAGACCAATTCCTTAGCTCACGGGAATAACGACACGTGTTTTGTCCCTAAATCTTAATGATGTAATTATGAGTTATTATTTCGTCAGCGTCCTGTATAAATTTAATGTAATTAGTATTGCCTCTACAGAAAGGATCCCACATGCCCTCTGGCTACGTGAGGGGTATATCAATGCTTAAATGTGCTACTTCATGTTTCGAGTAGAGGCAATCATCCTATTCTGATAAGGTTCACTCAGCAATCTTCCTGAGTGGCTATGTAAGCTAAATATGCAAAAGATATAATTTTTCATCAGTTTGAAGAATCATGATACTGTAACTTAAAATAAAAGACATGTATAATTTATGGATAAAGTCATACAGCAAGTCTACCAACTCTGGGTAAGCACCGCTATGCCCCCCTATCAGACCAACCCATCGGGCGAACACCCACCTTATCGTTCGCACACCATGGGTAGCAATGGAAGTCGATAGATAAATGGTAATACAGGGATAGGTACCATGGTCACTTGAAATGGAAAACCACGGGAGGGGGGGGGGGGGGACGGGTACAGTGCCATCACCAAGGCAATTTTTCTGTTATCAGTTCATACGTTGCAAGCAACCAAAATGTTTACTTTACTCAATTATCAAAATAGGCTCAAGCTAAAACACGCCCTGGCCAACGCCTCCATATTTCTTTCTCTTCCAGCGGTCATGTGGCACGTGTTCCTTTCTTTGTTTTTTTTTTTTAACCTTTTTGCCATTTATGAATTACGTGTACAATAATCCCTCTTGTATGCAATGACAAGATCGGGAGCAAGACCCGTAAAAATGTAAGAGCACCTGCCCTACTGGCCAGTAATCTGCTGTAAACTCCTCTCTCCTGAGCTGCCTTCAGTTTTTTTGTTACAGTAGTACCTGCTTTTTAAGACCACGAATGCTTCTTTCGTGTGAGACCAAAATGGCCTCGCATTGCGCTTGAGAGAATAGTGATACAAACAGCCCTTAAGTTGGCCATGTGAGGCGTTCTATTTATTCGATTTACCCTAACAATGAAATCACGAGGCTGCATCTATTGTAGTTCTCGGACACGTCACTGGTTTTTATTGTTCTGCTGATGTCACATTGTATGCATATGCATGATCACAGTCATACGTGATTTTACACTATAGCTCTGTATCATTTTGCCATTTTTACCTCAACGTGTATTTTGTAGTGTTCATGTTACACATATCTACATCTGTATGCAGAGACGAAGGTACAATACCCTCTGACTCTGTCTTTCTTATCCTCGCAAGTGAAATGAAGTTTTCTAACAAACAGCCTTGCCTACGAAAACACACTCCCTAAAGGCCCAAAGTGTTAATGGTGACACACAAAGAGCAGGCGCGCACCAGGGTATTAATGAGCCACGGTCACTTCATCCAGGCCGACTCTTTCTATGATAACACTTTCAAGGCCATGCTGTCTTTGCCCTCCCCCGTTATTGGCAATACGGCCCAGACTACAATAACAACGGCTTGTCCATCCACTCCATATGTAATTGCTGTGAATTTATTTCTTATTTTTTTCGTAATTTATGGCTGAGATATATATATATATATATATATATATATATATATATATATATACATATATATATATATATATATATATATGAAATGGCACCTAGGAGGTATAAAGGTTCCATGGGAGTTCTCATGCCTGTGTTGAGGTAACATGATTGGAAAGTGCACATAAAATATGACACGGAAGGATGCAGTGTGATGAATTTTCAAAATTTTTGCAAACAGAAAGACAGATTTTGGCTTGACACTGGAAATCAAGTACAATTTAAGCTAAAGTTAATATTATCAAGGTGTGTACACTGGCATCAGTTTTCACAGGGGATCAGCTGGAATATCTATGTGTCCGTGGGAAAATATTACAAGTAATAGTATGCCCAGCTGGTTACCATGGCAATTGCTCAAAAATGTTCCTATTCATTCCCATACTTTTTGGTCTTTTTTTGATGGAAAACGTTCTTAGTAATATTTTGAAGTTCCATATATGTATGTTTGCAAGACTTTTATTTGGTAAAAGAAATGATAACTATCTCTGGTTATTTCTTTATTGACAGATTCATTTACCTGGGTGAAACATTAAGGGAAGCCAGGCTAGAGAGCACAGTGACAGGTGAGATCATACGTAGGTAATTCTGTCTCATTTGTAGTTCATTCAAATGCTAACTGTGTACAAAGATAGAGACAGAGTCATAATTTTGACAGTATGCACAATTAAATAAGTGGAGTATTAGGACAGATACTCCAATATACAGTATATGCATTGCCGCTAACAGCTTTGTTGTAATGTGCATTCAGTACAGGTTGGTATTTCATGCAGAAACAGGTTCAATTCCTGATACAGGCTCGATGGCCTAGAGATGTACTTATTGACACCATGTGCCAACAGGTTTACCAGACTGGCAATTGCCACCATCCTATAAAAAAGTGCAATTTTAAACACGATATCCCCATATACAGCATGAATGCGGCAGACTTCTCTGTAATGTGTATATGACACAGGTTGGTATTTGATGCACACACACGTCAAATTCCTGATATATGCTCCATAGCCTAGATATGTGGTCATTGAGACACTGTGTCAGCATGTTATCCCGACTGGAAATGCTCACTTTACTGTTTCAGTAAGTACGTAAGTAAGTTTTATTTCAGACTAAAACAAAGTCCATAGTACACAGTACATAAAATTCATAACATACATAGATATGTTCATGTAAAATATACACGTATCATCAGTATATATATATATATATAGTGATGTCTGTGTGAATTTGGATGAAGAAAGTTCTTGCTTGTAGATACACCATATACAACATAGCTGTCTGGCAAAAGCCATTTTTGTCATAACATTTCCTACCATGCAGCTGTTAAGCAGCCATTCATCAGCTCAATTTTTTTTATGTTACTATGTTTATGGCGCAATAATTCGGTCTCGAGATACCAGCCACAAAAGTATTCATGATCCTGTCTTTCTCACCAGAAATTTTGGATTATGATTCTTGCAGGACAATGACAAATAAGGAATTTATGTGCGTGTTGGATATTAGGTGAAACTGCTGATACGCTGCATATCCTTTATAAAATTCATATCGCACTTTTGATGAAAACGTTCCACGCTTAAGGTTACTCTCAAACTTTCAAACACACGCTGTGGACTAAAGTTTGCGCTTAAACGTTTTATTCATAGTAATATAGCAACACAACCCTTTCAGTTGCAACATGGTCCAGCAGGAGTTGTGCGTGTGTGCAACTGTGTCACTTTTCTGATAGGGATCGGGTTAGATCAATACAATCCCAGTGCTATTCTACTCCTGACCACCATTTACATGAAGGTTCAGTCCCTATACTTATCTATCGACAATGATATATTTTACCAATGTGATAAAGATTTATTTCACAGACATATATGTAAAATGAACTGAAAAAAGGTGCTTTACGATGAAAAGTACTGATCCCTATCGCTTGTCTTGTGTCAGTGAGACTCCCCAAGCATGGCAATATTAACGGGACCAACGGCAATCACTGGCTAGTAGATAGAGTTTTATCTGCAATTGAGAAAAATATCCATGCCATAGGGTAGTCCTTGCGCCACCTTCAAGAGTACGGGACAGTCAGCTGATTCATTAGTATTGCCCTATCATCTCTTTGCCCCTGTGTTTTGCTTATATTCTAGCTAATTAGTTGAAATCACTTGTTCTGACACACACAGGGCCATTTGATAATAATAAGTGGTTTGATGAAAGGCCGTAGACTTCAATAATTGATCATACCAGACATTTAAAGCGGCGGTACAACAACTATTTTGCAATGGGCTACTGTGACAATGTGATGTTATAGCAAGTAAATTTTCAATTTTAATCTTTAATTGGTTTTGTTAATTTCATCTGAATAATCTTGTATTTACATTTATTTTGATCAGGTATGTTGTGTCCTGTTTTTGTATTTCGAACCAATACCAATGCTCTGACAGGCTCCACCCCAAGTTTTCACTATTTCTAGTTTTCCAAATCCTAGTAGAACCAGATTATAATCTGTTAATTTAACAACTACTTCGATATGCTGTCGACGCCATTCTTATTCTTATGTTTTTTCTTCCTTACATGACTTTTTCTCATTACTTTAATACCTGTCTCTTTGGCAAGACTTTCGCACCCTATACCTATCCCTGTCTTGGTGTTTCTGGTCAGAGTTTGGTTTGGGCAAGATATAAATGCTGTGTATTTCGAACTTCGGCTACCTGAGCAATATAGGACGATGACGACCAGCGCCATCTAATAAGCAAATAAAGTCAATTTTTTGGCATTGCAGAAAAAAAACAACCAAAAAAAAAAAAAAAAATGAAAACAACAACAACAACAACAACAACAACGACAACACAAAAAAAATCATAAATTCAAAAATCATTGAAGGATAATAATTTCAGGAAAATTGATAAGGACCCTTCTAGGGTACCTCCCCCGCTAAGCCTGAAGTGAATCTGCCTACCATCTTTGCAGAGGAAGACATGATGCAATCCTCACTGACTTGCCTTGTGAGCAATATTAATTTATGCATTAGCCGTTAAATACCCGAATTGAAAAGAAAGAAAAAGGGAAAATTTCAGAATCAGAAGGCCGAATATCATCAACTCATGGACAACTTAGTTTATCTTTCCACAAGCTTATTTTCCACCAAGTTTCATGAAAATCTGAGAGACGGGTTTTGAGAAAGAGTCGAAGAAAGCCTTAATATTCAACAATTCGTTCAAAAATTGCAGCGTCATCAGGTTAGAAAAAATGCTGTAGGGACCTAATATCCAACAATTTTTTGAAACATTGCAGCGTCACCAGGTTGAAAAAATAATGGTGTAGGATCCCCAACAGTGTCCCAACGCAATTCCAAAGCACATCGGTTTTGTTTTAAGTGTAAGATTTTGCTTTAAAAATGACCCCCCCCCCTCCCAAAAAAAAAAAAAATGAACTGTAACCATATGGACAGAATTGGTAGAGATCCTTTCAGGGCACTTCCTCGCCAGGTCTGATATGAGTCTGCCTGACAGTAGTGGAGTAGAAGCAGAAAAATTACTTAATATGGCAAACCCCATTAACTGGCATTGTAATTGATCAAATGTAAGAGATGAAGAATATCATCACCGAACAAAGAACTTTGGTTGACCCTTCCATACGCTACATTTACACGGCCCCTCATAAGAATCTAAGTGCCGTTTTTTTTAAGAAGAATTCAAAGACAGCTTGAGCACTCTAAATCGCACGAAATAGAAAAATCTCCGCGCCACCTGTTGAACAAATATGGAGGTGTAGGCGTTCTCAAAAGTGTAGCTACACAATTTTTGGAGCAATTAGTATGGCAATTTTAGTTGGGTTTTTTTCTTCTTGTTTTTCCCCTTTTTCTTTTTTTTTGCAAACAAATTGAGTGTATCGTGACCATTTGAACAAACTTGATATATACCCGGTTCAGATACATCCCCACTTAATTCAAGTGAATCCAGTCGAGAGTTTTGGAAAAGTCAAAAATGTGAATGGTGGATGGACGGACGAACAACGAAAGACTGACCATCATTTTAGCTCTGCTGCTGACTAACATGCCTGTGTATGTTGTATTGGCAGTAGGGGTGCTTGATTTTTCAGATGTTGCAGGCATGCTGAGTTCTTAAATGGGAGCACAGACCTCCATGAAGAGAAAAAGGGGGCCGTTTGTGAATAAGGCGATTGATATAAGAAAGCTTCCGGGCAACAGCTTACAGATGTTTGCATTCGTGTTGAACGCGGTGTTAGAATTGTACGTCAGAAGTATTGAATTGCTCCATGCCCCTGGACTTGACGCAGAGAAGAGAGACAATACCCTATAAGTGGATACAATGCCCACCTTTTGTTGTACATGGGAATCGTGGTAGAACAAGTTTATAATTATAGGGAGGTGTTATTCCTAAATACAGGACAAAAACCGCATTTTGTCACCTTTCGAAGTGCCTATGTTAGGTTTCTGTTGTGCCAAATACACGACTTTGCATGTTAGATACCAGCAGAGTTGACATTTTGTGACTAATTTGGGTCGTTATATAAATATAACACTACAAGAAATAATCAGTTCAAATAGCAATCTTTATTTGTAGAATGTAAATGATAAATACTGTATCCATCTCAAATATTGTCGTTATCATTATTTTTTGACGTACGAGACTTTCCCCTCAATATTTTCTCATGTGATGCCAGTTGACTGGACATTTTTACGTCCAGTTTGAGCGATTACGTGGACATGTTGACTAACAAGAAGAAATATGTACAACTATAAGAAATCAGTTCAGGAATAGAAATATGGGTATTGGTATACTATGAGTCATAAATGCAGTAACAAACCTGTTAAAGTTACGGCAGACGGAACGCCGGCTTGAGAGCAACCTGCTCAGACTCGGTACGTTACTATTCTGGTTGTGCTGGGTGATGCAATTCAATGCTTTATTGTACACATAAAATACAAACAGCCAACTGCTGTTTTAAACACGGCACAGGCTAGCCTCACTCTGGCTTTGCGGGTAGCAGTCTCTTCTCTGCGGAGGTGGGTGTGGGATGGGGGTCTGGTGCTGGTGTTGATTCTGACGTCTAATGCTAGGAACACTCAAGCAGGTGTAACTTTGATCAAGATTATAACAGTTGTATTGTCATTTCCACTGAACTGTGTAATTTACAGTTCCACCAAATCTACTGTAAATAATAATTTTAACGCCTAGCTAAGTCTGTACCTGTAAATTTCAAGTGAAAAAAAAATTGTACGGATAATGTCAAAGCATTGTGAACACCTTTAGGATTAGTTTGGTATATTCGCATAAATTTAGAAAGATTTCCAGATACATGCCTTCATATATAGCGAATTAAAAAGCTGATAACAGTTTAGTTCACTTCTGTATGTTATCGTTAATATTGAAATATCTATACATTTGTAAAATCACAGGTATTTTATACTTGATGAAACGCATGGCGCGAATATTATTTGCACTCACATATTATAATGACAAAATACTTTTGCATTAAAATACAATGGCGATCTGTAGTATGATTTGTATTTTGTTCCTTCAGAGTGCCGTATCTTCGCTTTTACAGCTTACCTCAACACGAAACAATTGGCAACACATTTGCTGCCTCTGGAAATACCAAAATGAGATTATATATGTTGGAACACAATAAGGCAATCGGAGACTAAACCTGAGGACCGTATAGTTCTGATAATTCAAAAGTGTGGCACTACTGTTGTGATTAACACCGAAAGGGTAAACAATGTCAGGCAGATGATGTGTAGTTCTAAGTGCAGTATATCATACCCAGCCATTACCAGCCATAGGGACAATATATGAACCAAACCATGGCCAGCTACAGATACAGTACAGTATACCCTAGCATGACCAGCCATAGGTACGGAACAAGATACCCTACAACGGCCAGCCACAGCAATAAGTTATTATAGCATGCCATGGCCAAGTACAGGAAAGGTTACCATTGACTTTCATGGCCAGCTACAGGTACATAATATCATATCCTGCCGTGGCCAGCCACAGGTCCAGTACATCATTTCCCACTATGTCCAGACCCAGGTAGAGTATACCATACACTGCCGTGGCCATGCACAGGGACAGGTATCGTTGCCTGTCATTGCAAAGCACAGCAGCAGTTATCATACCCCCCCCCCCCCCCGGCCAGTCGGAGGTGTGGTATATCATACTCCTCAAGGGCCATAATTGCTTCATAATTTTGTCTCTGCCTTTAGGAGAGGATATGGATGCCAGGCCTTATTGTCGAAAGCTATTGTAGATTTCAGTGTAGCCTTTGACAAACAAAAGGAGTTTAGCACGGGTGGTTATGAACCTTTCTAAGGAATTCGTTTATATGCCACATGACCTAATAATAAAAAAATGGTGTCTTTGGCTTGAACCACAAAGCTTTGAATTTGATCGATCGGAAACTACCTAAGGAGTCTTAACCAATTTGCCAAAATAGCGGCTTATCCATTAGCTCATGGAAAACATTCTTAAAAGGGTCCCTCAGGGTTCCATCTTGGGTCCTCTACTTTTCAATATTTTCACAAATGACATTATCGGTTTTGTCACTGAATGTTCATTATTTGACTATTCAGATGACAACGCAATCTTGCATGCCCACTTCTGTGCTAGAGTTAGTTTACACACTGACACAGTAGTGTGTGAAACTGATTGATAGGTTTTGAATTCAACTTCGTGAAGGCCAATCCCAGCAAATTTCAAGCTGTATCATCTGGCAGTAAGACCCCTCCCCCCCCCCACCCCCGCCCAATTATCTGCAGCTTAATATAAAGGATAACTCAATTCAAGCTTCCAACGAAGTCTCGGAGTTACCATCGATTTCAAACTTCCCTTCACTACCCACATAGCAAACCTTTGTATGCAATTCTCCAGGCAGTTAAATGTATTTGAACGAATAAGAAAGTACCTCTGCAAAAGCTGCACACTACTGGTTTACCATTTTTTATACTGTCAAATTTTAGTTATTCTCCCATTGCCTGGCACTATTGTGCAAAACGGCCACGCAGATGATTATATTTCAACATATGAGACTCTACCAGGTATGACTGAGCTCCCATTTCTCCATGTGAGACGCATGGGAACTATGGCACTCGATGCTTGCAAACGTTTTCATAAACAAGGACCTAGTTATTTCCACAATGTATTAGGATGGAAAGATACAAAATTTGGTTTTAGATAAGTCGAAAAATTGTTCTTTGGTATGCTGAACGACAAAAGACTAGTGCATGACTGCGAGAAACCACAATGGTTCTACTTTGTCATCAATTCATATATTTACAGGTGTGAAGTTGCATATTTGATTTCGTTAAATTTTGGGTGATGACACCCGGCCATCTACTTTAAGGTTACAGATACCATACCAAGTTTGACGAAATATGTGTTGCTATTTGTCAAGCACACAAACCAGGTGTCCAACAACTCGGGATGATCACCTCACCCCTCTGTGAAATGAGTAACTAAAACATGCAGTCATTTCTGTCAGTCGAACATATTACTGTTTCTGATCTATGCGATCACACCTAATGTTGCATGATGGTACCTTTGGATATCAAAGTGCAAACACTTTTCTCTTAGCTTTATTTTCTGTGCCACACACGCACACACATACACACACACACACACACACACACACACACACACACACATATATATATATATATATATATATATATATATATATATATATATATATACATATATATGTGTGTGTGTGTATGTTCTGAGGCATCATGTTGAAATATACAGGCCTTCTATTTTCTCATCCTTTTGGATATACTGACAAAATGTAAGGAATACTTGTTCAGCTGATGTGAGTCATATTTTTACAACGAATTTTAGGCCTATTGTGCTGTTTCTCTGGTGAGAATGGAACATGGAAGAACTTAACCATGTTTCATACTAAATATAATATTAGTATCAAATTTAGTTGTCCTGTGTTCACGTGAAAACTTTTTTTCGTTTAAATTCAAATTTTTGACATGTTACGCAATTCTAATGTAAATGGAGTAGTCTGACTTGAAATTCTTAATTGTCCTGTCATTGTTTGGATGACATCTGTCAACTATGGTCAGGTTATTACCTTTTATAACTGTACATTAACATTAAGGGCTAAATTTGTTTTAGGCCTATTTTAAATGAATGTGAGTGTTTTCCAAAGTGGGAGGATTGGGATCCCGTAAAACTGGTTTAACCTACTGCCAATATGTTGGTAACCTGTTCCAAGTCAGGTAGAAGATACTCTCATTCGTTTCAATCTCATTACTGTCGGTCATGGATCCTTCTGACGATGAACACTAGCATGTCTTACTATTTCGTAAATGATCCTGGATCTGACAAGGTTAAACTGGTATTCGGTTTGGTCTCATCACTATCATTGAAAACTGTGGTCCGCTTCTCTTTTCATGGAACTTTTATATACTTGGTAACAATTTGAACTTTCAGGCATTTTATGCACATATTGCAGTGCAGTAAGTGTTCCAAGTGTAGTGAAACTGATGTTGTTTTTTATAATTGCCTGATGAATATAGTTTGTTATTGTGAAAGTCATGTCAGGTTGGTTCAAAGTGTTTAATGTACTCTCTCTCTCTCTCTCTCTCTCTCTCTCTCTCTCTCTCTCTCTCTCTCTCTCTCTCTCTCTCTCTCTCTCTCTTGTGTAAATAATTAGCATCTAAATCAACTGACTGACAAGTTGAACTACGTCTGATTATAAATGAAAAAAATTTAAACTGTTACAGGAAAACAGTTATACTTACAGTTACCTTTAGGAATTTCAACATGACCCCCCCCCTCTCTCTCTCTCTCTCTCTTTCTTTTCATAAAACCGAATTCTTTCTCTAATAAAGATAGTAGAATTTTGCAATAATTAGGACTGTTTGACAATTTGACCTTTTGAACTTTATAGAACCACGAGTTAGATGTACATTATGCTTGGCTGACTTACAGATGACCTACAATGGCATACTACAATTTTGGGAATTCTAAATTATTACCCTAATAATTGACTTATTAGATGACTTTTGGGATTCTATGCTTTCTTGAACATTTAAATTTCCCTTCAAAATACTTCTGGAAACCAACTTGAAATGTGACTGCTATCCTTACAAATTTTGACTATTGTAATGCATTTTTTGACTACGTTTTAATGATTTGAGGCCTAATGTCACTTGCTTCTGGCTGGTGTTTAACATTTGAACCAATGTACTTACTATATTTGCAAATTCAAGCACTTTTCTTTTTGAAATACTCTTAGTTTATCTCCTTTAAAACAACATTATGTCTTTAACTACATGCCTAAAACACATCGAATTATATAATCATGTTGTTTGGATTCTTATTGATGGTCAATTTAGGCCTAGAGGGCTTTTGTGATGGATTGATGTTGGTGTTGGTGTCGCTTTGTGGACTTATATGGATGATGATCATTGTTGAGATGGTGATTGCAAGTAGTACCTTTTTAAAAACTGAATTTTATTGACATTTTCAACAAGTTAAGAACCTCTGCTTACAAATTCCCTGATGTGCTGCAAGTTTTGGTCCCTTTTCATAAATTGTATGGTCCTGTTGTGCATGAATGATGCACCGGTTCAAGCCAATTTACTGAAATAGGCCTATAATTTCAAACAAAACTTTTTGCATTCTGTCATATTAAAACTAGATATAGCTTTGTCGACCCTATGGACCTTTGCACTTACGTTTTGGTCTCTTTTGGGTAAATTCAAACTATAAATTTATGTGTTTCAGCTATACATACCAAGGAACATTGCCTTTGCTCGGAATTGACTTGGATTTGTTTCGTTAGGAGTACGGTTTGGATATGGTAATGATACTGTCTAATATATATATATATATATATATATATATATATATATATATATATATATATATATATATATATATATATATATATATATATATATATATATATATATATATATATATATATATATATATATATATATATATATAATCATCAAATGTTTGGCCATTGGTTAAAGAAGTACATTAACGTAATATTTGGACGGCATTGAACGTCTTTGATAATGCGTGTGATTACTTTGAAACTTTGACTATGTTTGTATGGTTGGCCAAATAAACGGAATATACAAATTTAAGCTGCAAAACGTTGCATTTTCACGGATCGTTTAAAATTAATTTTACATTGTCTTTTTCCCGTTGACCTCAAATAACTTAATGGAATGTTTGACTGGAATAAACCTGCCAAATAATTCTGCATGCATGTGGTTCTGTGTGTCAGTGTTGTGTTTTAGCTCTACTGTCCATAGGTTGCAGGGCATATGAAAACACTCATATCTGTTCGTCGGTCCATAAATGTTTGCTTTTGACTGCGATACACTCCTCAGTTGTCAAGATAGTCCCATGTAACTTTCAATTTAATTTGAAGGTGCCGCCTACAGTGTTATGTAATATTTGGGTAAAATTGTGATCTTGTGAGCACTCTAGCATCCTGAATATCTCATAGGTGTTCATCGAATTCAGTAGGATTGTGGAGGAGATTAAAATCCCGTTTGCCAACGTTACTAGTGGCACCACTTTAACTTGACAGAACGTATAAGCCAAAATTTGTAGAATGACGAAAATTGCATATCTGGGAAAAATGCATTCGACATGCTAAATTCATAGGATATATAGATTGAGTCCAACGCTAATATGATGTATGATTTTAATGATCTTGTTCTATTTTGTTAGGCAATAAATCTCTTAAAGTTGAGATAGGAAGGTGTATCTTGGACACCGAGGGCAAATAATTTTTGGTGATGGTCATCAGATAATATAAGTCAGCAGAGCATAAGGCCTACGGACCTCTTGTTTATACTTATTGCAAGGAGTTGTGTATATTTGATGCAGTCGTTAAGCACTTAAAAATGTTTGGCTGTCCAAAACATTGGGCAGCGTATGTAAACTTGTTTCCACATGAAAAATCAAGCATAATTTAACATTAAATTATCCTAACAAAATATTTATGAAATTATGGAGATACACCGAAAAGGGGATTTCCGCCTGCATCTGGCTCAGAGCCTGATCTTTATCTGTTGAAGGCACGGTGAACTGGACCATTGTGCCCCGCATACACTGAAATTCCTTGTGATATTTTAGTAATTAGAATTATTATCATAACTGCCATTTCCCCAAGCAATTATCTATCCCGGCAATTTATCGATTTGCATAGGGGAGTGAGGTGGGCGTACAGGCGTTTAAATGTTTCAGGTTGAGTTCTTTACAGGGGCGTATCGGGGATTTCACGGAGTTTTGTTTTCCGATTTAAAATGGCCGCCATGAGAGGCCGTGGTCTGTAGTGTTCTGCTAGGGAGCGATGCACGCCCATTCCCAATTGTAATGTTTTGAAACGCCATACCTTAAATGGTGAATATCAGTGCCCAAATATAAAATGCGGGCAACGGGGGAGAGGGGAATCAAGACCCCTCATACAGAATGTAAATATTTTTTGCAATTCTTTTTTCATATTTAATGACTTACTGTGACCAAATGACTGTGAGGAATTCTGTGCGCATTCATATATAAAACGGTTTAGGTTTGCTATTGTTTTTTCGGTACTCTAAAATTTCACCTGAGACGTTACCATATCTTGACACAACAACTGGTTTACAGTGATGCACCATGTCGCAGGAGTTAATAGTGATATTCCGTCTTGTTTGTTGGTTCCCACAATGTTTGACATGAAGATCATGTCCAGTTTATAGGACAGATTTAATGATGCAGATGTACGGTGGTATCTGCTGCATGTGACCACACCTTCTTTCAAGAAAAAGTGGCCACATACAGATTGCCTGTCACCTCAGGTAAATTATACAAAGAATCTGATGTCTCTGTCCCAGCTTAATGGCTACAAAGAGCTGCGGCTGGTCATAACTATGCTTGCATACAGCCGGTACAACTGCATTTGCAAACATGAATTTATTTAATTTTAGTCAGAATTATCAGAAATCGTGATGTAGCCTGTTGACCTCATTTGTCACCCAAGGTAGGATGCATTGGTAAATACTTTAGCATATACTTAACTATGTCATGAACTGTTGGGGTGTGTTACATGTTAATTAACATCATGAATATATAATAAAGGACTGGCTATAAAAAATAGTTTAAGGACCTGTTACCTAAGGCACATATATACAGGCTTTACAGTTATTGCTGTATGCGTCAGATGGAGGAAAACAAACTCCCTTATTGAAGCTCTCAAATCAGTTTGTGATTTTTCTGATACGTGGGAATCATCGGCTGAATAGCATGGTGGATCCCATCAAGTCAGCATGGTTTCCGACAGATGGAGCAGTTCTTATCAACGTGGATACTAGATCAGATGATGGTGACATGACGTAGGACTTAAGGCCGGCATATACCATCTTAAAATGGGCCGAGTTTCTTTATGTTCCTTGATTCAGTTCATTGGACCATATTTAGAGAGGCCACTCACGTTGTCAGTATCAATAAAGAGACAGCAATGATTTTTGTAACAAAGAGTAGGATAGATAAGTCATTGAGAGCCACTTAATTTACTTCTACAAATCAGCAGATATTTCTAAAATGTAAACTCTCATCATGCATCACGACACAGTAAACGAACATATTGAACATAAATTTCACTCTATACAACCAGCATACTGGTTTCCGCAAGAATAATTCTTTAAAACAATTAACAAGTATCCAATAATGATACCAGCACAAATAATCAATATAATTTCTATCCTCGATTTAAGAAATAAAGATGTTGCAGGTACCTATATGCACTGTGTCACAGCTTCATGTTTTGAGTAATAATTTGTGGTCGAATATGCTTGATCTCTATATCTAGTGTTCCTCGTCCAGATCAATTATGGTACTTTACTTCAAGTGACGGTTGATTCCTTGCAAGGTCACTAGATAGAACCATACCGAACGCAAATGCATATAAAACATAACGCATGATCCAAACAATAAGACACTTTTATGGCTGGCCAAAACAATGATGCCTGCGTCTGTCGTTATATCAATGATATTTGTATTATAAACTTCTATGAACTGTATGAATTTTAATGAGACAGTAGTGTGCAAAATGCACCTTTTTTCTGATGACCAACATAGCTTTTGAGCACATCATAAATATTAATACATCGTGTTGAAAAGAAACACAAAAAAACAGAGCATCGGTTTTACTCGATATTCATCAGTTGTACCACTACCTACCCCCCTCACCCGTGCTTTTTTTCTTGTATTTTGGTGAGACTGCTTAGACAGTTTAATTTTTTTCGCTCAAAGTTTTGTTCAAGCAGTCTCTTCGTTGGAAGATGGACACCTTTGCTCTGTTGATTACCATGTCACATCTTCGGGATTGTAAACTACTGTGTTTCATATCCATGCTGCATTTATCAAAAGCTGCCATGGGTCTGTGCTCACAAGCTTTCCTCTCGATCTTTTTCTTAGGGTCGAATCTCGAGCAAGCACTTTCATTTTATTTTCCTATTTTTTTTTTTTATTCATCATGACAAAATTATATTTTCATTACATTTGTATTGTTATCTTTTTCAGGCAAAATCGATGTGGGTCAGATGTCATTAGGAAATGGAAGTGGCCTTTGTTCCATTTATCCTTATAAGTTCATCACCAATATCAAACCATATAATGTAATCAAATATTTGAATGGATTTATGATGATGACGATGACGACGATGATGATGGTGATAATAATAATAATAATAATAATAATAATAATAATAATAATAATAATAATAATAATAATAATAAGCATATACCTATTACAAGGAAGATTAGATTAACTCTTAATATGCTTACCTTTCGCACCAAAAAGACATTGTTTTCAGTCATATATTTCTCCACTACACATTTCTATATTGAATTTTGCCTATCGGTCTGTGACCTACTTAGAAGTCAACCATTACTCATTTTTTTCAGCTGCGATATCGGTTTAGCATTTTTTTTAAGGAAACTCATTAATTTTGTACACCTGTTTTCATATATTCTATAAATTTCTGAGAAATACCGCTAATTACGTATAAAGAACCCAGTTGGATCACATCGTACGCCCAGTGCAACGCATTGGGTATAAATGGAAGGAAGCTGAATGATAACAGGCAGGTAGGTAATGGTTTTATTGTCTAGACACTGACTGAAGATGACACTAGCTAGTACTGCCACCTGGTTATAATTTAAGGAAATTTGTATCGGGTTGATGAAGGTCTTGCAGTTTTTTGCAGCAGATAGAATAGTTCCTGTTCAATCTACTTGTTGTTGGTTGCTAATTCTTTGATACCATTTGGCTATGGAATTTTATGTAAGACATTTAAACTCCCGACGAGGATGGGATAATCACGAGCACCAGAATGTTTAAAGTGACACCTTATACTCAGGAGAAGGAACGGTTTGAAAACTTAGTAGACGGATTTGATTTCTTTTTGACAACCAATAGCACCATATGAAAGGTAAAAAGTCGTTACTTCCTGGAAGTGTTGGCCCTGAATGTTACGTTAATTAACTCAACGCTAAAACTTGATTCAGTATCTGTAAAAGGTGATGATATCGTTTAGGCTAGGGGGGAGATTGCAACCCCAAATGACTGCCTTGGCAGAGGAAATGTCTTTATGAATCATTTTGCAAACTTAGTGAAATTGTGGCACAATTTACACTTGTCCTTCGAAAGCTGTGTTTTGAGTGTGAATACCTAAAGGAATATGTCATTGAAGCCCTCAATGTTGATGTGTTTGTGCTTGTCTTGTACATGCCTGAAGTGTGGTCAAAGCTGTTATTTGTAGATAACATGGTGCTTTTGAGGATGCAGATGTCATCGCGTCTTCAGAGAAATCAATATCCAAAAGTGCAGCTGATTAGAATGTCCCACTTTTAACAACAGGGAGCCTTGCAGCTGCAATGTGGTGGAAAAGGATCCCCAAGTAAACCTCTAATATATCATGCTTAAAACACAAAACAAAACAAAAAACAAAAACAAAAACAAAAACAAAAAAGCGGGGGGGGGGGAGCCTCAGGGGAGGTAATTATATTGAGCAACAAATGTATGATACAGCTGTAGGTCATCTTAACATATTGCCAATACATGCACATTTGAAAATGCAGACTGTAATCTCTGCTATCTGTAAGGGCATAAATCCACTGTATGCAGGGAAAAGTGAAGGCACAAAATCAGAACATTGGAGGCAACATGTGGCCTCTGTTACTCATGAAAGCGCTGATCTCTTCAGGGATGATAAAGTTGTAGGCTTAAATCATAAAGGCTCACCTAATTTTGGACTCCATGGTGTGTACTCTATCACTAGTAGCAGTACAGGTGGCCCAAAACAGGACTTACATATTGATGTATGCCTTGACACGCATACAGTTCCCATGCAGTTAGATACAGCAGCTGCCGTCTCAATCATCTCAGAAAAATGTACAAGAATATCCAGTTAATAGTAGAAAAACATGATCCATATTCATTAATTCCAAACCCAACAATGACAGCAAAGAGATTCCAGACTTTCCAAAGGATCAACATTTCTTTTCCAATACCAATGTGAAGAAACAAATTTCACTCCTGACTTGAGACAGGCAGTCACCCATAAAAGGCAACTGGTGGTTTTAAACCGGTCCTCTCAACCTTAAAAATATTCATCATTATCTGCAGACACTAGTTCTTTTCCAAAATGTTTAGGCCTAACCACCCAAGACACAAATTTCATTACTTCTGCCTAAAATGAAAAGAGATCTGTTAGGCCTATCACCTTTTAGTTCTCCCGACTTGTCAGTCAGCTAAGTTTACAGCAAAAAGTAAAGTAGGCCTACATCGTTTTTGTGATATTTATGAATCTGGAACATTATAAACACACTCTACCTCCAATATAACTATGAGTCAGAGAACAAAGCCCACAGCACAACATAGCCAATGAAGTAATTTTCAAATAGTAGAAAAACATGATCCATATTCATTAATTCCAAACCCAACAATGACAGCAAAGAGATTCCAGACTTGCCAAAGTATCAACATTTCTTTTCCAATACCAATGTGAAGAAACAAATTTCACTCCTGAAAAGTATTCTTGATGAAGTACGGACATGAAGCTAAGTGCATTTACTGGTGAAATCTTTCCATTAGCTGGCAAAGCAAAAATCCATGTTAACTATGGCCAGATGAAGCATATCTTACCACTATGCCACTGGTGATCGCCCAGCTTAAGTAGGGAGGCACTGGCTTCAGAAAATACAACTTAACTGGAACAAGATATTACTTGTGACAAGAGGGGATCAAGTAAGATGGACCAGCTACTGAATATGGTGCAGACTTAAATAACCCACTGGATATTCCATGAAAAACAGATTTCAAGCAAAGCTGAAACTGAATTGCTCACAAGTCCTGCTACAATAGACATTCTGCACCAGAAATGAAAAACAAACCCCATGATGACATCTACTCGACAGTTTGAAAGTCTCAAAACAATAAAACTCTATTTCATTTCCAAGCCTGAGTCAATGTCTCAACATGTTTGATAACATTTGTGACATTTGAGTAAATACTGTCAAATGTGAATAATTTTTTGACATTAAGTACATACGGTATTTTACATGTCAGAAAAGAATGAAAATCATTAGCATGTTAGTCGTAAACATGTTATCAAAGCATAATTATTAATAACCAGATTTAAAGTACAGTTAGGCAATAATATGACAAAGCATGCATCATAATATATGCTTTGTCAAGCGTGGTTGGGACAAAACTAGAGCAACATGAAGAAGCTGGTATTATATACTACATAGAGACAAAAGACTGGGCAAGTCCGACTGTAAATGTACCAAAACAGAAAGATGGCAAAATGTCTGTGCACATATGAGGTGACTACAAGCAAATGAACAATGCAATTGAAGACTACAAATATATTTTGCAGACAGTGCATGATTCCCTTACAAAGCTGGCTCATAATGGTGACACACGTCATACATTCTGCATTGTAAATCAGTCTGGTGCTTTCAATCAGTTTGAAATACATCATGATTCTGCTCATCTGCTCACTTCAAATACCTAACAAGGAGCTACACCATCTGTTTGCGAGGCTGAAGGCACGAGTTCATTGTTCATGGGATAGCAAATCTGATGATACATTCATTCAGTGCAAACGATTTTTGTCGTGCAATGCAATATTGACACAGTATGATGAAATTCAGTCTGTAATGCTGGAGACTGATTCCAGTTCTTGTGCAATAGATGCAGTTATCAGTCACAAAATGGATGATGGAAGTAAAAAACACATAGCATATGATCCCAGAACATTGAGTGCAGCAGAAAAAAAGATTCTAAAACTGAGCAAGAAGTATTGGCCATCATATACAGAGTTAGGAAGTTTCATTAGCACGCATTGCTTTTTGCTGTGTACAGGTCGTCATCTGCACATCTGTATTTTTGGCCCCAAAACAGGACTTCCTCCTTTAACTGCTGCCGGAATGGCTCATTGGACTATGCTGCTTGTATCTATCAGTAAGAGTTGGGGTTTTTTCTTATTTCTTAAGAAATTACAAATATTCATACCTCGAATCCCTTGTCAATTAGTACACCCGAGACAGCTGACTCTGTGGAAACTGAACGCTTCCACATATTATCAGTAGAAGGGCTTCCAGTATCATCCCATAAAATTGCTGAAGGCACCAGGAAAGATAAGAACTTGGCGAAGATATATGACTCCATATTAAATGGATGGCTACCCAGGGGGGCCCGTGAAGATTGACTGTATCCATACTGATTGCACCATGAAGAATTGTCATTGGAACCTGGATGACTTCTTTGGGGTGGTAAGGAAGTTATTCCACCTACGGATGATGTTATTACTCCATTAGTTGCATTTTATGCACAGAGGTATGGTCCACACGCAAGCCATAGCTGGAAGTTTGTGCGTCTGGACTAAATGCAGATATTGTAGAATTAGTGACAAATTGGCCTGAAAGTCCCACTGTTACGAACATTCCCCAGAGCCTGGCCATGGGCAACACATGCATGGCTGCGGATCGACATAGACTTTGCTGGAAAACAAGGCCCCAGTTATTTAATTGTATATGAAAGTCATTTTAATGCTTGGAATGTGAACACATGAACAATACCAAAAGCGAAAATACAATTACGGAATTGCAGAAGCTATACAGGAATGCGTTTCAGATAATAAATTTCAGATAACCCTGGAATAATTTTGGATCTTTCGTGAAGGTTAGTGGTATCTTTCACATACATGTCCAGTTTATCACTGAGCAATAATGGCCAAGCTGACTGTAGAGTACAAACGTTCAAAACATGCTGGCCAGAACCAAGCCAAGCTTGAATGCGAAAGTGCAGGAACAACAGGGCAGACAAAAGAAACAGCATGATATAAAAAAAACTATGTCGACTGGTTTGATAAGTATCGGCTTGTCCATATGCAGAACATGCAGGGAGGAAAAAGAGAAATGATTCTTGGTACAAAAACCTGAATGCTATTACCTATAACTTACATTGTCAGACATCCAGGCAATAACAGATGAGCAATACACCTGTGTCATATCATTGCCAGGAATGACATTCACCAACCTAACAGAGGGTCAGTTCCTGTTTCCTCGTTACGGTAACTAATAGTTGCACCAGCAGTTCTTAGGCAAGTAGTGATGCAATATTGGTTCCAGCAGGAGATTTAGAGTCTCCAGAAGCCACAAATCCATTTGTTGCATCAGCAAGACAAAATGAACAGCCCACCCTTGTAAACACTACTTCCACAAAATGAAAGGCCTTGACGATTCTTCCCATCTGCAACTGTGCAGACAGAAGGTCCAAACCAGGAGTGGGTTTGAACTCGTTAAAATTTTTAAAGACAAAAACATATGACCAGTCATATGGTGAGATCAGAATAAAGTTTTGTGAGCCATATGACTGTGAGCATGGTTCGTTTATCCCAACTTAGTCAAAATTTAAGATTTACTTTTATTGAAATAAAATAAAACAAAAAGAAAAACAAAATACAAAAAAACATAAAAACAAAACAAAAACATACACAAAAACCAAAACCAAAACAAAAAAAAAAAAAAAACAAAAAAACAAAAACAAAAAAAAAAAAAAAAAAAGAAAGAAAGAAAGAAAAAAATTTAAAAACCCATCCATGGCTACCTTTTTATCCATAGTAGGTGATAACATACAATGTACACCTGTATAGTGTCACCATTAAGGACGCAAGAGTGGTAGTATATTGAACACTGACTGATGACACTAGCTAGGGCTGCCAGCTGGTTAAGATTTAAGTGACGTAGTACCAATTTAACGAACGTCTCGCAGTTTTCTCGAGCAGATAAAAAGTTCCCTTAAATCCACATGCTGTGTTGCTGATTCTTTGATATAATTTGGTTAAGAAATTCTATGTTTGGCATTTTAGTAACCTCACAGGCACATGAAACTGACGCTTTGCAAAGTGCACACCATGTAGTGGATGTCAATGGGTAGCTCTTTATCTTCTATTGATAAAAAGGTTATTGACATCCCACAAGCATACCTTGACTTGTATAGAACCACAATGTGTAAACTAACACTTTCACGCAAAATGAACATATTTTCTTTTATTATTGTATTAAAGTTTATTTGGCTTGAAGTGATTTTTTCACTTGCCCATGAAGCATAAGATTTACGTTTGTCGCTACATTCGATACAATTACACCATTGATACAACTGCCTCGAAATTTGCACCGGCTTTTCACTGAATACAGAAATCTGACTGGTCACCCATTTTATTGTCATGCTTGGGGCCAAGCCAATTGCAATTTAGTCCACAAATCATAATTTTGTATGTGGGAAATTATGCAAATAGTATCTACCAATCAGAATAAGTAAAGTTCATACAAGTAATCTATACGCTGAGGTTTAGAAAAGCACATTTTATATATAGATCATTTTGCATTTCTCATTTTTAACCTGATATGAATATGGGAAACTCATTTGGTAAAAAGAGTTGCTTTAACTCTTTCAGTGCCAAATTTTGGACGGAGTCTACAGCTTTTTTTGACCCGCATTGGGCTCACTGCGGGTCGAGAAAAGCTGGTGACCCGGGATACTCTCTCTGGAACTATAGGCATGATGCGACTTGAATGACAGGTCTTTCCACGGATAATACAAATCTGGGATCCTTGTGATAATTTAGACTAATTTGACTCTAGCAAGACGACTTTAGTCGCGCTTGGCATTGAAAGAGTTAACATTACTTACTGGTAGCCTGATACGGATACCACAAATCCAGTTTATACATTCAGGAAATTTTATGAGCTCCCTTATCGTGTAATCCCAGGAAAAAAAATTATGTTAAAAAGTGAAAGTTAACGTAGCTCGCTTTGCCAAATGAAACATACAAACCCACGAGGGGACTTTTAAATCATTAACCAATTTAGAGGAACGGCAATCCATGAACGCTGCCTTTTAGTTTCTTTGTCCATTTCTTTTGTGCTCACCCTATCGCACCTTTCTTTTTCAGCCCATTTCTTTCTTTCTTTCTTTCTTTCTTCTTTCTTTCTTTCTTTCTTTCTTTCTTTCTTTCTTTCTTTCTTTCTTTCTTTCTTTCTTTCTTTCTTTCTTTCTTTCTTTCTTTCTTTCTTTCTTTCTTTCTTTCTTTCTTTCTTTCTTTCTTTCCTGCTTTCTGTTTCTTTCCTGTTTGGTTATTTATACATATATTATTTCTTCTCTTCTTTTTCTTTATTTTTTTGTTTCTTTTGTTCTCTCCAATCGTTATTTGTGTCAGTTTAAACTTAGACAATTCTCGACCCATAAAGTTTCCATTTTTTTAGAGAAATTGCGCCACAAGTGTTATAAGGTACGGCAAATCATAATATTGTTACATTGCGATTTTTTTAATAATACCTTGCAACGTAATGCATTAAGTTAAACATGTGATACGAATGCCTTAAGTATACAGAAATGTATTTCAGTATCATTGTATAGAAATTATAATTCAAGATTAAACGGAAATTGATCATTTATTTTCCCATTAGCTGACGCACATGATCTCTTTGATAATAATGATTTCTCTTAGTTTGCTTATATTGTGACGAGACAGAAGTAAGTTTGACACGACCTTGCCACTGGTGAAGTTCTTTAAGATGGACTATTTGTAGTTTTCGACTGCTGTAGTGTATGGTACTTAACTGGGTTGAATCCTTTTTAATAAAACAAGAACTGGGAATGGAAGGATAGCTATAGCTATGGCCTGTGTCATGTCTAATGATTAATTTTAAATTTACGTTCAGATCTTGTTTGTCCAAAGTCTTTTAGTGTTGCCTAAAGAAAGTAGCTTTGCATTTGGTTTCTTATACTTTGGCCTGTGTCATGTCTAATGATTAATTTTAAATTTTCGTGAAGATCTTGTTTGTCCAAAGTCTCTTGGTGTTGTCTAAAGACAGAGTCTTTGCATTCTGTTTCTTATTTATCCAGAGATCTTAAGGGCACTTTTATTTGCAGCAAAGATGGGTATGTATAAGGTAGACATGAATTGGACTCTGCAGGTTGTATCACTCATTATAATAGCAACATGGGATGCTACAGGTTTTGTCTTGATTTGAATATACACACTCCAGAAGAATATTCCCTGCCCCTCAGTTGAACTCTCGAATACGTCCCTCAATACAAATTACTTGAACACTACACTGATTTTTATTTTGTTCTTTATGAAATCACACAAACGTTAGTTTAAACGTGGGAATGTGCCAACATAAAACATACGATTAATTAATGTGCAGATATAAACAATTCGGACGGGTTTAATGGTAATTCATTGGATAGCAACTACTTTTAAATATTTTTAAATGTGTCACATTCTTTTAGTTATCGATAATGAATGTAAAATTATCGATCAACTCAGAGCTATAGAAAGGTTGGGTGTATAATAATATGACCTGTAGCATCTTATTCATAGGTGTCGTACCAAACTGAAGTCGTCTCTGCTTCATTCTATTCTCTCTCCTTCTTTCCTACTATCCTTGCTTCCATGTCTCGCTTTTTCTTTGTATTGATAGTAAGTGCAAATGGCAAATTCGGTCTCTGCTTTACCCATATTATTTTTGTCTTCACACAGGTGTCTCACCTGACCTATGACAAAATGAAGACGTAAATGAATGTTTATGTGCACTACATCATGAGTCGAGCGGAGGAAATCATCCTATTATGTTGAGGGCCACTCAGCATCTCTTGCAACTTACTACCTAAAACACAGTATACGTGTCTTGGGAATGATCCACAGTGTGCACTCTGTGTAGTCTCCTCACCATCTCATGAACTGATTCGATTATTGACCCCAGTTTACTACTCTTATTACTACTTATACTACTACATGAGCTTCCAGACTCTTAAACCATGGTTTTATTTTAGTTGATCACAGTACTGACGCCTAAATTGTGATTGACCTCTCCACTTCCATCACTTACCGATTGAGTGTCGAAGATAAGGTGCGTGCACATCTGCAGGGTTGGCCTGATGAGAGAAGGTAGTGGTGCTTGGCCAGGGCATGTGGCATTCCTGTATGTTTTGCTCCATAAATTTTACATGCATATTTTTGTTTCTATCTTTGCTTTCAAAAGTTACATAATCAAATTCTACATATTCGTGAAAATGGTACATTTTGCAAAACTTACTATAATTTGAAATTTAAAAATGACGGTCTACAGGGAAGCAATTATTATCATCATCACAATCATCATCATCATCATCATCATCATCATCATCGTCGTCGTCGTCGTCGTCATCATCGCCGTCGTCATCATCGTCGTTGTCATCAGTAGTAGTAGTAGTAGTAGTAGTAGTAGTAGTAGTAGTAGTAGTAGTAGTAGGAAAGGGGGTCAAAAATCGAAGTAAAGTACTGATCATTGTGTTGGAATAGTATATTTGTACTCAATACTACTCATCCACTCTATCTAATACGATGTGATCCCTATGGTAAGAATAGGGTCAACTGATTAGCTTTGACGTATGCATATCATTTCTGTGAGGTGTTTGTCACCATGGGTGCATATGTGTTCTTGGAATTACATCACTATATGATAGAACTGCTATATGAGAAATACCACAATCTCTAAAACAGAAGGAAACAACAGACATTTAGTGCCAAAAGACATATTCCAATCATAGTGTTTAAGATAGATCACAGTACAGCTATTTCAACAAAATTATGTTTTAATTTCAGAGAACAATGCAATAGGCACAAAAAATCGTATTTTGTACATAGTTAAGGTACTTTCTTGCATACAATTGTCTCCTGAGGACGATTGTTGTGAACCATCATAATATATTTAATATGGCAGCTAGGTGGCACTGGAAAAGATATACCCAGTGTAGTATTACGGCACTGTGAGCATTTTATGTTAATTTACAGAATTGGTTGCAATAGTTATATTCCAATTAATAAAATCACGTTTATGTGTCTGTGTTTATAACTGGTAATTTTATACTGTACTTTAAGAAAAAAACCACATCCGTATACTGTGTCACAGTATTTCTAGTGTAACTTATCTTTCAATTTAAGGTTTTATATATTCCTGGAAGTGTTATTGTGCACACACATTGGCAAAATTACATCACAACCAACATGGTTACCTAAATGAACGTTGCTTGGCTGGTTTTTTGCCATTTCTGGTAAAACTATTAAATCATTAAGGATTGCCAACGATTAGCTTTGCAAAGGATCTGAATACAAAGGTCTCAAGCTGATAATGTTAACTTTTATGACAGCATAAAGGAAAAGCCTATATCTTCTGTCACATTTCAATATAAGTTACCTTGTTCCTTTAAATGTATCTAGGACCCCTCTACTAAAGATTTGTAAAAACTATTTTGTTGAAGTCTTTCATTTCCTGTCGTCAAAACAGAGATTGTTTCTGTACCTAAGCCCATGTGGTTCAGTGGTGTGAAAATTTAAGGTTATACAGTATGGTTATTATTATTCATAGTTAAGTGTACTGTAATGACATTTAAATTCAATAACTCTTCTCAATTGAAGGAAAATTGCTAATTCTATGAGATTAGTTGACCGATTCCTTGTCATAATTGTGTGAGATATTTGCATGATTTTGTCATTTATGCCAAATCCATCACCACTGGTATAAGCTATAGTGGTTTATTTTTTGCAACCTGCGCTGTGAGTTCAGGTTTTTTTTAAGTTGAAAGTTTAAAATGGCACAATTAGAAGATCAGATTTCTCTACAAAATGAGTTAGCACAACAACCACAACCTCAGCAGCCAACACACGACCCCTTTGCTAGGTTTTTCAGTCAATTCAATTCAAGATAAAATAAACTCTTTGCTGCCAAATTAAGTTATTCACCAGTGGGGGTGCACTAAACCTCCAGAGCAAGATGGAGATCATGTTCAAGATTGGCCTAACGTTAGTTAGCAGTGATGGGAAAACGAAAGTACTGCCCATGCAGACTTTTTTAAGGATTGCAGTTAGTTTTACTCCCGGCGTCCACGGCAGCTTTCACCTACAAAGGAAAGCTTTTAGCCTAGACTCAACCCCCCAAAAAAAAAAAAAAAAGCAGGCACCTTAGGAATTTAGGCCACATATGGAAACACCAACACAAGTGGAGCATAAAGAACAATCTAACGCAAATAATAACCAGCAAGAGGGTAAATGGAGACTCTGGCATGGAACTTAGAGAAAGGGAAATGACTGTGCCAGGTGTATTATTGTCAGCAAGTGAACCCATTCAAACCCCCATAGTCAAACTAATCATAAATAAACAGCAGGTTCCTTGGGCCATTTAATATACCGCTACAGATATTTCTATCATTTCAGAGGAATGCCTTTACTCGCTTCCAGTGTATATAAAAGACAATTAGGACCTAAAAAACCTACCACATCTCTCACGTGTAACAGGCCGTGCATTAATGTTGTTACTCAGCTGTGCAAATCAACCTCAAAATTAAACAAATAAAATATTTGGACCACTTTAAAATAGTGAATGGTGTCCCTGGGCAGGTTCTGCTAGATAGTGACTATTTTGCTTGAAACAAAGCAACTTGTGATTATGAAGACAGAATTATGCAAATTGAGAACAAAATCACACTTTTGCAATGGAGATCGGACATTCGAAGCACATGCTACTTCTGTGAAACTACCGACAAAATCTATTTTCCACTAGAATTTGAGATAATTATACCTAACTTCGCAGTCAGACAATGCCCCTGTGTTGGCATCTAACCAGACAGGCGGAAAATATGGATCACTAAGGAGATGCGTTCTCAGATACAAACAGGAAGATCTGAGCCTTTTTAGGTATAACTGGTTTCTAACCCCCCCCCCCCCAAAAAAAAAACAAACAAAAACTAAAACAAAAACAAGAGTTTACCTCTCGCACAGCCAACAGCACAAAAGCATTTAAACGTGGTTAACTGGAACCAATTGCCTTTAAACTACTTGAAGACAGACTAATAAAATCACTCGTTCTGGCCTGGCGAAATGTAAAGTTACCATATTATTTGACTGTGACTGTTTACTCTAAAGATGCGGTGTGATGTTGACCCACCAATCTGATGAAGGAACATGTAATATAGTCTTTGTGACATCATTTGAGCATAGCTCAAGAAACAATGTCTGTTTCTTTTAACATGAAGCATATGCCATTCTGTGCGTGATAGGCAAGTTAAGATACTTGTATGGAGCCGAATTTAGAGTCTATAAAGGTCACTGCCCTATTAAAAGTTTGTTTACTGCAAAAATGAAAAAAAAAAAAAAAAGAAAAAAAAAAAAAGAATGCTAGATTGCAAGCATGGACTATTCATCTTTACGAGTATGGCTTTAAATTAGCATATTTGAAAGGTGTTGGGGATATTAAGGCAGATATGCCCAGTCACCTTAGTACAAAGGCAGGACCAACAGCTAGAATAGACATAATTAACACAGATGGACCCTCAATAACTGAATCATTTCATCTATGAAATAAAGTAGATGATGCCAACACCCAATGGTTATTAAAAAACGTAGTGAAATTACCCAATCAATTTACTGTTGAGGCCTTGCAGAGAAAGGACAAGTCAAGAGCCCAAATAATTATGGCTTTAGAGGCAAACAAGCATGATCCAAAATATCTACATGAATATTTATTAGAAGATTCACCGCTTTATTGCATAGCATCACCAGTAAGGTTTGATCTAGACCCCAGCCTGTAGCTTGTACTTCCAAGAGAACTGGCACCATTAATATTAGAAGCTTGCCATACTTTTGGCATGGAATACAAGGAAATAGTAAACCACATTCACGCTTGTATTACATATAATAGAACAAAAATTCAAAGAAAAGAATTCAAATACAAGACATGCCTATACCACAGGCCGCTTTTCCAATCATCATTGTAGCTATTGACACCTGTGGGTCATACCTGGAAAGCTTCATCTAATCACAATCAGTTGTTGCTTTTCCCCACATGGTTAGAATCTTATGCAATACCAGGTAAGTCAACAGCGGTTGTAGATAGGCTATCGTTAGATGATTTCATACCATGCCACAGTGTATTTTCATGCATGACTAGTTATAGCGATAGTGAATTATACAACAAAGTTATTGACCTATTATTAGCAGAATTGAACATCACCAGAATAAAGACAACCAATTGCAATCAAATGAAATGGTTGAAATTTCACACAAACCCTTGAGAATATTTTAGCACAATCAATAGAAGGGAAGGACCAAAGGCTATGAATATATACTCACTGCCTTATTTGCCTACAGGGTATATATACCCCCCCCCCAAACAAAATGAGTCCATCTTTCCTAATTTATGCAAGAGACCCTTAGCTGCTTATGGAAAAAATGTTAGTCCCCAATTCAAATATCATGGGGATGAGTATATGCCTACCACATTGTCTCGGATATATAGAGCCGTCACTGTTGTGAAAGAAAATTTACAGGTGGCTCGAGAAAAGAATCATAAGCATTCAATGAAAAAGCTGAAAATTGTGAATGTCAGTTATGATAAAATATCTACTATCTTGACCATGCCTCACAGCGAGGTGAATCTACCAAATCAAAAAACGTCCACGGCAACCATACTATAAAATAATGCAAAAAGTTACACATGTTCATTCCGGGAGAAAACACCAACCTTCTGGTGTCACAGAGATGGTACATGCATATTACGGCGGGCCACCATGACAGTACATAGGATAAAAAAAAAGAAAAAAATTACATTGGCAGCAACGTTAGATTCTTGCTTGAGCAATAAACCAGGTTGCAACCAATTAGGTAGACAACACTAGAAATCCCTCACAATACTGATAATGTTGACACTGAAAGTGACCCAGAGTCCTTCAATTAAAATGTACAGGACCGTGCAAGCTCTAAGCCCTATAGTGCAGAAGGCACTTCTAGCTCGCCGCCTGTCCATTGTTATAATCTTAGTTCTCGCCTAACACCCGCAAGAGGACCAGTAGGGTCTGATAAGGTTAAAAGACCTAAGTCAGAGCCAGTACCGACTGATGTTAGTGTTTCAAACAGACCGCACTTTGATTGGAGTGTGCCATTAATGTTAAGTTCCTAGATTTTCTCTGAAATATACTTCGGCTACCTGAAAGAAATTAAACGTTCTATTAGCATGGCAGTCGCCTTGATACACATGCCTATTATTTTCATGTTATTGAAGGCTGTGTGAGTAATTACAGGGTTCATGTTTTAGTCTTGGTCTTACGACAATATTGTACTGACTAAAGTTGTAGTTGTATATAGAACAATAAAGCATGACGGAAATCATTGTTATAAAGTCGGGTATGAGCACATCTATGCATGTGTTGCTAGGATACCGATAAACAATGGAAACATTGTGGGTCTGCAATGGTCTAGTCAATGAAGTGAAACAGACCTTGACTTTCAGGTTGAGTGCTATGGGATAAACAAATTTTAGGCCTAGTGAAATAAATGGCATAATCTCTGATGACATGTATGTATACTTATCATCGTGCTGAAAAAATGTTAGGTGAGTTACAGATATGGTGCTATGTTAAATCGTTTGGGACGAAAGGTTAGATATGATTGACCTGCTTTACTTCATGTGTACATTTGACAGCTGGCTGACAAAGGTCACTGCATGTTATGATTGAGGTCATGAATTGAATTTTGAGACTTTAATATAAATTGACTGTTATGTTGATTGCACTTTTATATGAACTATAGTGACCTTACGCAACATCATTATAACAAGGCAATTTATCAAATTACCCTTCAAAAAATCAAATCACTAATACATAATAGTGATAAGAATTTTGTTGACCTCTCATGTGCATTGAATTGTAATGAGTCATAACATTTTTTTTTTAATTTGGCTAGTCCCAGATATATTCCCTTTCACATTGCAAACGTTCCCTAACGATCCTTCATCCCAGCAGTAAGCTCGATTTTGATTTTTTTTTTTAAATTTGGAGTATCCACCTAGAGCAGCTCGATGCATTAAAGAGAGTATTATACAACTAGAAAAGCCAATCTGAAATTGTGCACGATCTGCAAGAAAGCATGAGTCTTTTAAATAAAGCCCATAGAACAGCCATCCAAAACTGGTCGGTCATTAAAAGACTGGTCCTTAAGACCACTAGCCTGCAAAAATTGGTATTAGGCATTCAAACTAAGCTATCAGCTCTTGAACCTCTGGCTCTCTTTAACAAGTTACAGGCTAAATCATATCATATCTTTCATACTGTCCTGGCCTCACACAGGCAAAGTCAATTTGAAGTTCAAGCCCTCACTACTGCAGTACGCAATACTAACATCGCATACTGCCCATGACCTTGATAGCCCCAATCAAACTAATGGCTACCGTGCGTAAAATGTCTTAACAATTACCAACAGGTTTTCAAATACTTTGAGACTTTTGCAAAAACATTCAATGATATACTAGTATCATCAACATCTCAAACCATTACTGATTCCAAATGGCAATGCCTTTCCTACATTTACAGCAGTACCTGTCACTCCCACTAATCGTATATGTTGTATTTTTGATGCACTTTCAATATATGTGCCACACTTTAAAGTAGCCTGGGCTATCTGTCGTATTTTTTAGTCCACGCACCTTGGTGTAAATAGGTGCAATACTAGTTGTGTTATATAAAGTCATTCCAACTTAGCCAAGTGTGTCAAGCAGACATATCTTATTGCTCTCCGCTCAACTACACATAGTCCAACTGGCCTCTCTGCCATGTTCACAAAACATGCATTGATAATACGGTCAGCTTGTAAGGATACGCCTATGGTGCATGGCAAATTTACAAATGCTTATTTTTGCAATATGGATATTGGCTGGTAGGCTTTCATGCACGATTTAGTCTCCACATTTCTTGCCATAAAACCGAAAATAAAGTCTCTACATACAGGAAATAGCAAGAAATAATCAAATTGTTATGTTGAAATTTTGAGGTTATCCATGCCAATTCAATCTAATATCCTATTTTCTCAGACATTCTGCTGAATCTGTTGACCCTATCCAAAAAAGTTTTATATTGTCTCATCTCTTCATTCAGATAGCCACAATCTGATAACATCTGAGAAACAGCATTATTCCAAATTATATGCAAGTAATCGTTTATTGTTAAATGGTGGACCATTGCCTCTCTCTTTTAACTCAAAGCAGCACTCGATTACGCAAAGTAAAGCATAAGAACATAGTCAAATTCTTCTGAGACCATAAAAAAAATTGCATGTACTATCTTGTAAATACTGGCAACCTTTTTTTTTTTTTTTGTTTTTTTTGTTTTTTTGTTTTTGTTTTTGTTTTTTTTGTTTTTTGTTTTTGTTTTTCTGTTTTGTTGTTTCTACACTTCTGCCAAGGAAAACTGAAATTCCATGAATACAAAAGTTCATGTGACCATGTGACTGCTGTTCACAAAACAATACCTAAAATCACCGCTACAAAAGATGCCATGACAATACCTCTCACCACTTAAGTCTGTAGCTGCATCTCCGTGGACAGCCACTGTAACCAATACCACTGCTACTGGTATACCGTCCTTGTGGTTCAACACATTAACAGTGGTATGAATGGACACTAATGGGTTTATTGACAAGATGATGACTGTACATGTGCTTCTGTGTGATTAGCCAGTACAAAGTCAGTGTCTGTAGTCTACTGATATCAACTCACACATATGTGTTTTACATATATGAACTATATGATCCGTTTGCATATGTTTGAAGGAATCTTATTGCCCTTTGCGTGCATCTCTTTGCTCAACTAAATATAGTCCAAATGGCCTGTCTGCCTTGTTCACGAAACATGCATTGACAATACGGTCAGCTTGTCATGCAATGCCAATGATGTGTGACAACATTTACAATTCCTTATCTTTGCTGTAGGGGTATTGGCTGGTAGGCTCTCCACCACGAGTTGCTTTCAACACTTCTTGCCATAAAACTAAAAAATGAAGTCTCTGCATACAGAAAATACCTAAAAATACTGAAATTGGTATGTTGAAATCTGGCTGCAGAGGTTATCCATGCCAATTTAAACTAATGCCATATTTCGACAGTCATTCTGCTAAATCTGTTGACCCTATCAAAAGATAGTTTTATTTTGTCTCCTCTCTTCATTCAGACAGCTGGAATCTGACAATTTCAGACAAACAGCATTATTCCAAATTATATGTAAGCAATCTTTTATTATAACATGGTGGACCATTGCCTCTTTTTTAACTCAAAACAGCACTTAATCAAGCAAAGTAAAGCTTAAGAACAATGTCAATATCTTCTGAGACAACAAACTATTGGGAAACAGCAGGTACTATTTTGTTAATGCTGGCAACCATATTTGGTCCTGTTTTGTTGTTTCTACACTTATGCCAAGGAAAACTGAAATTCCATAAATACACAACCTTGTGTGACCATGTGACTGCTGTTCACAAAACAATGCCTAAAACACCGCTACAAAAGATGTCATGACAACAACTTTCCCTTGTTAAATCGGCAGCTGCATCTCCCTGGAACAGCCACTGTGACCAGTGCCATTGTAACTGGCATACCTACCTTGTGGTTCAACACATCACCAATAGTACGAATGGACAGTAACGGGTTTTGACAAGATGATGGCTGTACATGTACCTTTGTGTAATTAGCATGTAGAAAGACAGGTGTTGTAGTCTACTTATGTCAACTCACATACATGTGTTTTACATATACGAACTATATAATCTGCATGCATATGCTTGAACAAATCAACCTAGCTCTTTGAGCTTTCACTGGCTCATGTTAGGTTTCAAAGCAGTTGATGACGTCGCCTTAATGTTAATATCTGGCTGCACAGAATTTTAAAACTTCTGATCCCAAAAATCTCGCAATTCAAACCTCTGATATACTATTATTTAAGTGTGTCTGTCTGGATCAGTTGCTGTAGACCGTTGACCTTATAAGGTACTTGGCGACCTAAACTTTCTGATAGCATGGCTCTGCTGTGGCTATGTTATCCTGATGTGCTGCCACAAGATTGCCTATGGTTTACCATCCACGTGTCCTGTGGACACATATCACATCCGTGAGGTGCTCTGGATTTTTTTCAAAGCAAAAACTGTTTTGTTATGGTTTATCACTACACCATTATTTTTTAGTCAATTTTGGTAATATAAAAGAATCATTTGTGATAGAATTATTCAAAATTACAAATACCCTTTCATGTCACTATGTTTGCAAATGGCAATATCATACGGCACTTTCAAAGAAACCCCACCGTTGCCCTGTTTCATAAGTTGCATTCCTACTGTAAGTTGTCTTTGTACTTCAAGTTTGACAAAACTTCTAATGTGGCTGGCAAACACTTATCTTACTTTGAAGCTTTCTCATTAAAATAAATTGCCTCACATGCTTAGCCAAGATATACACGTCAGCAAGGACTGGTCCTACAGGCAGCTCTTCATCTATTTTCAAAACTTGCACTCACACTTGGAGTCTTAATATAATCTTAAGTTTCTTTGCTTTTTTTTTTTTTTTAATTTGCATACAACTATGAAAGCTGCCACGCCGCCTTACATTGACAGAACTTAGACGTGCTAATACAACGAATTTATATACATATAACAATATTATTCTCTGTTAACAAAATTATCGGGAAGGTAGTTTTAAAACACATTAAGCGATATCTGTATTCCATTGTGAATATATAAATATTTGGAATTGTTGCTGACAGAAAATGTCTACAAATGATTTATTTCTTATATATAATTTGTTCATGAATATAAAGTGTTGGTCTGTAAAATTGATTATAAGAGGACCCGCATGCTTAAATGATAAGTAAGCTGTAGCCAGATTTATTTCCGGTGCAACTGCTGGAACTAATTCATGATATTGTTAGTGACAGAAGCTTGTACAACATCAGAGCAGGCTTGAATCTGTTAATTTTTTTCTCAATCACATGAGATTTATTAAACCCTTCCTTTCATCTGCAGTCCAATGGCAGAGCAATTAACTTACCGAGATCCATTGCACTAAAGACCAGTCGTAAGGCAGGGAGAGGCTAAATTGGGGAAGTAAATGTGTTAGTATACCTGTTTAAAGGATAAGAGACGTCGTGCTGTTTTCCATGCCCACTTGGGCATGGGTTGTACCGGCTAGAAATGGAACCTATCGCAAAAGGACCAAGTTTTATCCCAGTTATACCTGTGGTCATGGTATGAAAAAAAACATCCCCCAAAACCTCTGCAAAAGACTTTTCTGTATCAGCCAAAGGAACACGTTACACAATTAACTTCCCTTTCCATCCTGTGCTTTACGAATTATATTATATGGTTATGACTTGTGCGCCACAAAATAAAATGAAAGTATTGACGACGCCATTCTTTACTGTATTTAAACTTGACACAGACTGGTGAGTTAAAAGATTGACATATGCAACAGTGATATATTCGGCAAATGTAGATAGAGCTTTTGTGGTAGTGTTACTTTATATGACAGTGTGTTTATCATGTGACGTCTCCCTTATGGGCGGTTCACACTTTTGGAGCACTTTACATAGAAAATACGACTTTACTCCGAACTGGTCCGTCTATGCACGAGACGTCTTACTTGAAATCATATAAGTTATATGTTTTCTAAAACTGTATCTTCCGTTCAGCTGTCAAAGAAACGAAATACCTGGAACTGTGAAGCGGCTGAATTTTAAATGCTTAATTAAAATTTTAATTTCCCTGTTTTTGTAGAAAAAAAGGAACAACATCAAAATAAACCCCGGAAATATTTGTTTCTTGTAGGAATAAAGTAGTACGCTTCGAGCAGCGAAACGGTATATAACGTTCGATAGGAGTTGTCTGTTTCAAATTTACTAGACGTGTTACTTAAAACCATTTCTTTTAAATTTAAACAGCGATGCGTTTAGAATTGAGCGCTGTTGCAAACAAGAAAAATATGCGAAAAATGAATTTTTGTTTTACTTTTGTTTTTTTTTTTTTTTTCTGTGTGTGTTTCTTTTTTATTTGGCGCTGCAAACCAAATTGAGTTTGTTTTAATGGTATTTTATATTCTATACGAAACTATCAACAGTAGTGATATGAAATTTGAATTCAATGCAAGAATCAAGCTTGGTATTACGTTTCCTTTTGCAAAATGTATACATATTACGGTTCTAGATGGTAGCCATAGATAGAAATAAAGCATTTATTCAAAAGAGCCATAAAGCATATTAGACCCTGAACACTGGTTTGTTTCGACTTATTGCTTAGTCCATTCTCCTGTTGTAATTTGTTGTAATGATAAGTAACTGAGCTTTGCTTCACAATGCAACCTTATTCCATTTTTAAAATTTTGCTTATATATATATATATATATATATATATATATATATATATATAAAGGTGTCTTTGTACAAAAAATAGAACCTTCTGTCTGAATACACCATAGCTGAGCGCGAAACGCTGTTTGCATCATATTATTTACTACCGTGCAACCGTGCCACCACCATTCGTCCCCTCAATCAAGTCCAAATGTTCTTTCCTGCGATACCCACCACAGGGATATAACTTGCAATTATCTTGCCTTCTTGAAAAGAAAGTTATGTTTATGATTCGTGGGTGGTAATGCAAGAACGGAACCCTTTCTATTGGATACTACGTGAAACTTGTGGTTCCACTGTATAAAAACTATGGAACACATGTGTCAGTTTTGAAGGGAATATTTCCATGCGCATGGCAACTTTTCTATAAACACGTTGAGGGCGAATGTTTAAGATTTACATTTTTTCCACAATACTACAACATCAAAGCCTTTTCGGTTGCCACATGGCTCAAGAGGACTCGTGTAAGTACGAGCAATAACTGTGTCGGTTATATATGTCGGATTGGACTACGTTAATACAACTACATTGGTACTTTACTCTTGACTACCATTTAAATATAACTTCAGCGCCTATACATTTTTATAACATCTTTTGCTGCTTTGTGTGATATTTGTGCATTGAATTATGTTCTCGAACATGGGTAATATTTGTTACGTAATAGACACACACACACACATGTATATATATGTGTGTGTGTGTGTGTGTGTGTGCGCGCGCGCGCACACACATGTGTTACAGGTTATGCCGTAGGTTCATGTACATCAGCACTGCCTTAGCCGCTGCAAAAGTAAACCAGCATGCCCAGCAGTTTGAAGTAGATGTGGTCTGCAGGTTTGTCAACAAGCATGCACGTGACTAAACATTAGTGTGTTGACGCAATGTTCGGTTCGATAGTGTGATAAGCTCACATTGTAAGTATGAATGGAATGACAGGTGGGCAACTTGTTACCATTCAAACTATAAGCTTGAGTGACTGAGCTAAAACTATTGGAGCTAAAATGGGAAAACAATTCACATATTTATTTTATTATTGGCACTAACTTTCCTGTTTCTTGAGTGAGAAAGAAATAATAATAATCCACAGTTGCTTAGGTCAGCCTGATATTCTATCATATTTCAAAGAAAATGAATCTCCTGTTTCAAAACGGAGGCACCATTCCTGCTTCAGGGCATTAAGCACAGTAACTTCTCTAATAAAGATAGATAAATTCAAACCTGGCACGGTTGGAGGGCAAGGTGCTGTTTTTCTTACAGTAGGAATTTGCGTTGGTTCAGAAAAAAACACCCGCCATCACTTGTGATTTCCCCCTCAAAAACTACTCCTTGTGATGTAAAATGAGTTTCTCATTCTCAATCACTCAGGGTTTTCTTTGTTTTTGGCTTCATTTATGTCACAGGAGTTCTGGTCAAAAAGGGTATGTTTGTGTATTTCAGTAATGTCCCTTTGATGAATGTCACAACGAACACTTCATGCAGACGCTCATATAGTTAGTGGCGCATGACACCAGACTTGAATGCTTGGTGTAAATCGGGCATACTTGCTCAAAATTGTGATATGGTCTACTGGGCGGAGGTTACGGAGGGAATTTCTTTATGGTGGTGTGTCTTTGGTCACGTCAGCATTGTGCTCTTAGTGTTTCATATCAACGTGGTCATGTGTCCATGGATACCTACTGATATTACAGCATTTACGATACGAAACATGCATGTAGATTTCCCGACACAAAGCACGCAACCAATGCCTGTCAAATACATAGGACACACGGGCATATTACTGTCACAGACAGGGCTAGATACCTCTTTTTTCACAGAATTAGCGGCTTTTAGAAAAATATCAGTTTACAAATACCAAAGTCATATTTCAATTATTGCTTCCTAAATTGGCAACAAAAATAAATTTACATCTGTTTGTTCTACGTCCTGTTTATTCCCAAAATATAAGTAGTGCTTCCCTTCCCCACAAAGGCAGCGCTCCGTATATCACAAGGCCAGACTATGGGTACTAAGACAACCACGTATGCAGTCGTGGCGGGAAATGAATATGCATGCTTCTATCAGGTATAATGATAATACTACGGAGAAGCTTAAAATATGAATATAAATCCCCAAATCGGGTATCGGCTTTACAGAAATGTAAAAAAAAAGCTATTGGGATCAGATATTACCTCTAAGTATTAACCATTAAGTAATCATATAATGAGTGACAGTGAATTAACTTGCTACGTTTTCAGACCTACCTTAAAGCTTAATGTCTTCTCTTGCAAGTCGTTGATCAACTCTGCTTGCGCTAGTAGGATAACTTCCTGGTGTGGTAGAAAGGAATACAAAAAATAGTTTGGACGCTTCAATTGCCCGGATGTTGATAGCACGATTCTTGGTGGCAATGCAATAGATGTCGAAAGTCTTGCCGCATTTATACACTTCTCATGTTTTTACATTTTCCTCAGTCGTCTACTGTTCATTTTGATGACACTAGTAGTGCTGTGAGTGATATCGCCCCAAGACAATAGACAATTGTTTTATACGAAAACACTTGGAAACATCTGGTTAAGCAAAATATATATAACCACCAACCCACCCCCACACACACACACGCACACTCCAAAAACAAAAACAAAAAACAACCAAACAAACAAACAACGAAACCGAAAACAAAAACAAACAAACAAAAAAAACTATGTTGTTGTCCAGGCGTGTCAAAAAAAGGGTTGACGTAGAGGGCTTATATTTAGACAGCAGTGCATGCCCAAGAAGGGTAGAGAAAAAGTTGTATCTCATCAAACCAAAAATACACAAACACAGTAGTTTATAAACAGGGTAAAAGACTGATAGGACAATGATCGAGATTGAGGATAAGTAAACGTTGCCTTCCTCATGTTAACAAACTACTGGAAAGTAAAGCCATACAGAGAATGCAATGGATAGGGAAATTACGTTCGGCACTAGTACAATGGAAGGGGTCGTAACAAGACCAATACTAAGTCACATTTTGGGGTATTTTACATGTAAGGCACCACATTATGCGGGAAATATCTCCCTATCTTTTTTATAATACTAGGTTATACTAATTTCACAATTTTGGGGTGTAAGAGGCCATGTAATTCGATGTAAAAACAAAGTCCATCTTGGTCTTACCCCTATTCTCACACTGACACAAGGCAGACTGTTTAATCATCCCGTGAAGCAGATCCTTGAATCCAGGTTAGTTTAGATTTGCAATAATATTTGGTAATCGAAGTATTTTTATTAGCATAATTAATATCACTTTTATAGGGTAAATACATTTTATAAACTATTCTGCAGCAATATAAGTGCAGATAAAATCGAAAAATAGTTTGAATCGATGACACATGACCTCTTTTCCGTGCTTCACGTAGATGCTGGCTTACACTATGAAACCAAATGACCAATTTTGTTTACTGAATAATATATTTGGCTTTATTTTCTGAAGTTAAAAGTTAATTTTCATGAAACTTGGCAGATAGTGACATATGCCATGGATATATTTCATTTTACCTCGAAATGACTTTGAATACCAAAATGTAGTTACAAACATATTTATATGTCAATTTTTACCTAGAGGCTGATACATATGCTCGATATAGCTATTTTATTTCACAACAATGAAGTCTGAGGAATAACATGAAACAATTATTTTGCATATAACTAAAAATTGATTTGGAAAATTCTGGGTAGAAAATTTTCTTTGTCAAATACCAGAAAAGACCAAATGGCCATATTGAAAAATATATCCACCATCGGATGCAGCTAAAAGAGTAGCTGATGATGAAAAAAAGTTCAGAATTTTTTTTTTTTTTTTTTTTTTTGGTCAGAGTGAAATTAAATTAAATTGAAATCAGAGCCCAACAATGGATTTTGGGGCTAAAACCTCCAATTTCTTTAAAACATACGATTTTTGCATGATTTTTACCAAAGTTTCTACAAAATGAGCGTAATCTTTGTGTTTCGTCTATTTGATACACCGATGTATAAGTGTTAGGTAAAACTGGAATGAACTGTTGCAAAAGATGTGTTGTACGTTTTTAATTTTGGAACTTTTTTAATGCTGTACGCAAATTTTACACAACCCCTGTTCTTTTCGCTTTTGTGTGATTTATTGTTATAAATGTGTCAAAAGACAACAACCAAAAAAAAAAAAAAAAAAAAAAAAAAAAAAAAAAAAAAAAAAAGACTCATCCAGATCACTAAAGTGTTAATCAAAGTTACTTCAAAGTCGCCAAAATGTCACTGAACATGTCCAAACTGTTTTGCTGGTATGATCAAACAACATGCCAAGTATCATCCAATACAGGTTTTTCTACCATAGGCAGCCAGCATATCACCCACATGTGGCCATTCTGATGTCTTATTTTCGCTTCATTGGCACCAGTGTGATTAAGCATGGGCTTTACGGCTGTCAATCAGGATGGACACAAAGATATATCACCGTCATGGGCAGGGCTTGATACACCTCTCTAAAAAAAAAAAAAAAAAAAAAAAAAAAAAAAAACCAGTGTCTTGTGAAGAAATGTAAGTTTATTAATGTAAAGGCATATTTACATAGTGTTTACTAAAACGAATATAAGAATAAATTTCCATCTGCCTGTACGAAATTGTTTTCATTTCCAAAATATTAATAATACCCCGCTTGCCCGCACAGGCAGCTGCCAGTATTTCGCCAAGCAAGACAATGGTTACTAAGACAACAAGGTATGCAGTTATGGCAGGAAATTAATTTGCATGCCTCTTAATTTGCCCTCAAAAATGTAAGCAATTGACCAACGTGAATGTAAACAAGAAAACCTGTATATCGTTTGCATGGTACATGGGTTCAATAGTATCGACAAAAAAGTAAGCAAATTGGATGATTGGCAGTGTGGGACATTTATATCAGATTTGCATTCAAAGCAGAAAAGGCCACACTGAATTCCCCTGTGCTCACTCGTTATGACGAGGGGTCGAATCTGGAAATATCTTCAGTTCGGCAGTCAAAGTTGAAAATGCGTGACAGCAAGGAATGCCATGTCATGCTCTACAACGCATGTCAGTGGTTCGTGCTCTGGAAAGACCGAACAGCCGTGTCATTCAATACAACGCCTTTCAAATTTTGTATACCTTCAAAGTGACCAAAATGTGTTATGTGCGTGCCGGAACTGATTAGAGGCTATAAGAGAGTAGGATTGTTTTTAGATAAGTAACCAGAGGTGTGTAAGAAAGGACAGTTTCGTTCAAGAGACAATCAATGTATCATAGAATAACTCCTTTACTTTACAATGTTGAAAACTGAATATATTGAATGCGAAAAATAAATTCCATTGAAAATAAATAACGAGAGGAGAGAGCGCATGCGCGAATAGTGAAGACGTGAAATTTTAAGGGTCCTCAGTTTGTGAAACAAAAACTTTGTTTTCATGGCTGATAATATCGGCGGACCAGCTAAAAGAGCACATTCGGATAGCCCTTGCTCTGAAGTATCGTCACCAGAACATAAAATGACAAAAACGGACCTTTTGGAAGATTTATCTGCCAGCCCTGTTTTGCCCTCCGATTCAGGCGACAGTCAAGACAGTCTTACTCAGTCAGGTGAGACATTGTCTAATGCACAGTTGTACACGCTGTTAAAAAAAGACCAAGAACTTTTGAAAACTTCACTGCAACAATCTATGCAGCATAGGATTGATAATCTTAAGACTATATTAAAGGCTGATATCCAAAGTCTGAGAGATGAATTTTTCTTAGAGTTGGGTAAACTGGTTTCCAAAACGGAAAGTGTGGAGAAGCGCATCAGTGACCTGGAACAAAATATGAATGACAAGTTGCGTAATATGGAACAAAAAGTGTTGGCCATGGAGGCTAATAAAGACACTGTTGTTCGCGAGCCATACCAGCATCAAACTACAGTCATTGTGACCGGCATAAAATATCAAGAAAATGAAAATCTCATGGTTAAAATGCAGTTTATTGTGCACTATACGCTTGGTTTACCGGAGGTTAAAATTAAAGGAGTGACTCGTACCAAGTGGCGTGATTCTAGACCGGGGATGGTAAAAATGGAGTTTTATTCTGTGGACGACAAGATAAAAGTTCTGAGAAAAAAACAAAACTTGAAGGGGACGGAGTATGATCGTGTTTTCATCCGTGGTTCTAAATCACATGAGGAGAGGTTGCTAGAATTGAATTTGAGGGATATTTTGCAGGTGATTCCAGGTGGCGGTGAATATCATTTCACTGGCAGTGGCAGGCTGGTAAAGGGTGCGATGGAGCGTGATCAACATGGGCGAGCAGCGGGCCAACACAGCGGCACACGGACAGCGGGACAACATGGTGGCACACTTAAAACGTGGGTAGTCGGTCTCCTCGTGCGGGTCCTTGGGGGTCGTCAGTGGACCGCATGGTGTCGGCATTGAGACCTAATGAGCCAAGCACAGAGACTTCTGTACGCGATAGCAGGACCGAGAATGTAGAGACAGTATCAAACTTGCCGTCACAGGCTCAGGGGGGCCGGGGGCCCCATGATGTATCCCCGGATGCACCTACAGTGATCTCCCAAGGATCCACATCGAGTCGTTCGCCGTCTTCGGGTACAGAAGGGCAGGATACAAATTCAGCATAGGGGGTGTCCCAGCCCCTGCATGAACTTTCTTTGATCTCATGGAACATTAATGGATGGACAGAACAAAACCAGTCATTGCGTTTATGTTTAATAAAGAATCTTAATGTAAATATTGTTTGTTTGTGTGAAACACATCAACGACCGGAGAATAATCATTCTATAAATGTGGATGGGTATAAATGTTTTCAGATCAATCGTCAACAAGTTCATATTAATACACCAAAAGCTTCGGGGAGAATTGCCATGTTAGTGAAAAATGAGATGTTTGAAACTTATCATATTCAAATTATAGACAAATCTTTTGATGGTATACTTGGTGTTCAATTTCAAAATAAATATACAGATTATGTGTTTATGGTGTATGTGGTTTACCTGCCACCTGAAAATTCTGTATGGAGTAATTCAAGTGAATCTTTCAGTCATTTAATATCCGAGTTGTACATGAATAGTTACGCAGATGCAGTGTATGTATGTGGGGATTTCAATTGTAGATTGGGCAAACTTTCTGAGATAGATATTAATATTGATCATATTGTTGATAGACATGTATTGGATGATGCAAGACCAAACCATTATGGAGAATTATTGTCGGAGTTCTTGAAAGATATGAAGCTATGTACAGTTAATGGTCGGGTTAACCCAGAATGCGACAATTATACTTTTATTTCAGGCCGGGGAAAATCAGTTGTAGACTATGTTTTGGTACCACATGACATTTTACAGAATTGTTTAGATTTTAAAGTATATGGCGTTTTGGATATTATGTCACATTTTGATGTAACAGAACTGGAATCTGAGTATTGTAGACGTCCAGATCATTCCATTCTTCACTTAAAATTTTTAGCAGCTAGTGTCGTTGGGAGGAGTGCTGAAGATTTTACGACAGGAACAAATTGTGAGTAATGAAAGTCATTCTAAGTGGGTGTGTCGCAAGTATAATTTTGATAATGTTAATGAGAACTTTTTAAATAATGACCGTTGGCGAGTAGCAACTTTAGACATTATTGATAGGATTGAACATTGTAGAGAGCGACAACATGATATTGATATGGTGTATGAAACGCTTTGTAACTCTTTATTCACTGAGATGGACAAGTATTTAAGTTTTAGAGATGTCGGTAAAAATACACGGAAACGGTTTAAGAATCAGAAACCTTTTTGGGATGCAGAATAATCCGATTTGTGGACAGATATGCACGCTAACGAAAAAAACTTTATAAATTTCAAAGGTGCAGTTCGTGAAAAGAGTAGATTAAGGCAAATTTTCATCAGTCACAAAGGCACTTTGATAAAGTGCTGAGGCCAAAAGAAAGGGCATTTAATAGAGGTCTTCTTTTACAAATAGAAGAATTAAATACTGAAAATCCAAAAGATTTTTGGCATTTAATTAAAAAGTTAGGACCGAGAAGTAACAAGGATATACCTATGCAGGTATATGATGATGATGGAAATATTTCAGTAGATATTGATTTTGTTTGTGATTCGTGGATTAGTGATTTTGGAAAATTATATAACAGACCAGAGCATCTTCCAGTTGGATATGATTTAAATTTTTACCGTGATATTTTGAATGAGAAATTACGTTTGGAAGTTGATTTAAATGATGTATTACCAGAAAACGATGCTTTAAATTATGATGTTACTTTAAACAAAGTGGTTAAAATTGTTAAGAAACTTAAGAAGAAGAAAGCAGTTGGAATCAATAGAATTCCAAACGAGGTACTACAAAATGAAAATATTAGACCTGGCTTGTTCGCTCTATTAAATAAATGTTTTATATTTGGAGTTGTCCCAAATGTTTGGATTAAATCTGTTATTTTTCCTATTCTGAAAGGAGCAGATAAGGATCCTTATGTACCACTCAATTATAGAGGAATTAGTCTTTATCCACTGTGTCTAAGGTTTATACTGCAATTTTAAATGGGCGACTAACTGACTACCTTGAAACATTAGATTTGTATGCAGAAGAGCAAAACGGGTTTAGGAAAGGCAGGTCTTGCTTTGAGCACGCCTTTTCATTGTCTACGATTGTTCGTAACAGAATTGCAAGAGGTGAATCTACATTTGTAACATTCGTAGACTTTGAAAAGGCGTTTGACTGGGTTGATAGGGATTTATTACTTTATAAGTTAATTTTGTATAATATTGATGGTAAATTTTATAGATCAGTGCAATCTTTATATACAGATACTGTTGCTGCAATCGAATTGAATAATAATTTAACAACATGGTTTGAGACGGTCACTGGAGTAAGACAGAGGGACTCTTTATCTCCCACTTTATTCGGTTTATTCATTAATGATTTAGCTAATGATATAAAAAATCTGCAGTGTGGTGTAAAGTTTGATCAGCATGAAATTTCATTATTATTATATGCAGACGATCTGACTCTCATAGCTGAATCAGAAGATAATCTGCAAACCATGCTTAACTGTCTTTATGAATGGTGCTGTAAGTGGCGCATGGAAATTAATATATCAAAAACAAGTGTTGTCCACTTTAGAAAAAAGCGAAAAAGGATCACAACTAGACATTTCTTTTTATATGATACTGAACTACAAATTGTGGAGAAGTATAAATATTTGGGTTTTTATTTTGATTCACATTTAGACTTTAAAGAGGGGGTAGATACTTTGGCCAATGCTGCAGGTAGAGTTTTAGGGGGAATTATAGCTAAATTTAAAACATTAAAAGATGCAGGATTCAAAACTTTCACTTCTTTGTATGAAAGTGGTGTTATACCAATTTATGATTATTTTTCGGGAATTTGGGGGGGCAGGTAAATATTCATCAGTCGAAAATATTCAAAATAGAGCAATAAGGTACTTTCTTGGAGTACATGCAAAGGCACCTATTCCCGGTCTGCAAGGAGATATTGGTTGGCCGTTACCTCGTAGTAGGCATTTTCTTAATATGGTACGAGCCTGGAATCATCTAATTTCTTTAGATGATACGAGGCTCGTAAAACAAGTTTTCACGTGGGATTTAAATCAGGGGATGGGCTGGGCAAATGATATGAAGACTGTCTTTGTTTACTTAGATTGTGGACATATTTTTGAAGGTAAAACCGTGTGTGACCTCGCTATAATACGTGATAAAATACATGCTAAACAACTTTCAGATTGGATTGGAAGTGTGGTTCCAAACCTAAGCTAAGGCAATATGCCAAGTTTAAAACCACGTTTGAAACAGAAACATATGTCACTTCATTTTTACCAAAACATGAACGTTCAATTTTTGATCAATTCAGGTTGGGAATTTTACTTCTCAGAGTGGAAACTGGTCGCTTTAATGGTATACCTGTTGAAAGACGTTTGTGTATTTTTTGTAATAATCAAGCTGTAGAAGACGAAATTCATTTTTTGTGTGTATGTCCTTTTTATTTAAATTTAAGACAAAGTCTGTTTGCAAGTGTGGCAAGCAGGAATGGTGGATTTAATGATATGAATGTCGTTGACAAATTTGTTTATTTATTAAGTAATACAGATGTTCGATTACTCTCAAAGTTTTTGTTTCAATCGTGGACATACCGTCGTAATTTCATGTACTCTAACGTATAGCCTTCATGCGCATCTTAATGTATCTGTTTATTTGAATTATTAGTGACTTATAAGCCCAAGAGGGCTGGGTACAATATTGTTTGAAAATTGTATTTATTTTTGATTATGTATGTACAAGTCACTTTAATAAAAAAATACCATACCATACCATAAATAACGATAAATGTATGATACAAACAGAAGTAAAAGTGCTGCATCATCATTGTAGTTCTCACACAAAACAACAAATAGCACAACCAAATCATTATGATCGCCATTGACAGTGCAGTATTATTACGTCACCTTCATAATTATGTATAGTGTTCTTAATGCAACAAACTCACTTGCAGTAGGAGACATACTTCTCATACGTCATTTCGCTTCCATATCTGCTCGGATGCCTAATATTAGAACAATTGATGGGCACATTACTTGAAGAATCCAGGGGCTGCGATTCATTGGTTGGTCTATCGCAAGGAAGGCTAGCAGACGTGCAGCGGCTGCTCCTTGAAAACAAGACCGACGTAAAGCAGTTTGGGCTCCCAAGAATCATCAGTCCATACCCCCCCCCCCCACACACACACTTTTTTTTTTTAAATTGATACTTTAATTTCTAATATTGGACATAAATGCGACAGATATTTCGCGAATGAATGCAAGCTTCCTCGGGAATGTATTCCTGTACCCTTGCCTGAATCTTTATACCGTACTGACTTTCATCTAAAGTATCCTCAAACTGAGGGAAATAGTGTGCATAGGGTATTACATTTATTAAATACCTATTCTACAACAGACGCTGATGGCACAGAAACTGCGACTATTTTTGAAGAGTACTGCATCTGGCACCTGACCCTCAATTACTGAAATTTAGCTTAGGTGGTACATGCTTTCCAAGTTACTAGAAAATGTCAAATGAATGACCGAATTCAAACGAATACCAAGCAGATAAAGAGCAATTTCAGGCCTACCTCACTGCACTGGGGCATTTTTACAGGGCTTGATCTTTCAATTGTTAGTGTTTTATTTGCATGAGAATATATTTTATGCGCCATGACATTTTGACGTATAAAAAGCATGGGTTTGGAACAATCGATTCCTCAATTGATCAGCCTCTTTACGTGTTGCATGGCATACATAATGGCCAGGAACTACAAGTGCTCTTCAATGATGTCAGCAAGCGTATGGCCGCGTCTAGCCTGAAGCTCCGTAGGCCTTCAAGCAAAATCCGCGTGGAACTAACGGCTGTCTTCTTGATCTTATTAGTAGATAACTGTCTAATCGTCGTCACCGTGCAGCAATCGGGAGCCAATTTTCTTCTTGTGCTTCCCACTGAAAAAAAGGTACTTATGTGCTTTATCTTCAAGATTCGTGGGGCTACTGTTATTCTTGGCTTACACTAATAATATAACAGATGCAATTTCATATGGCAAGAAACTGTTTGCTAACGAAACTGGATATTATGTAGGACATCTCTCATTTCTGACAGACACATTGATACTGATTGTGACTCAATCTTTGATTGGCGTTAACGATGGGAAGTTATTTTAATTCAACTAAATCGTCGGCTGTCTTGTTTTCTACAAAACGAAACAAACTTAAATGTCTGGAGCACACACTCACACACAAACACACACACACACACACACACACACAAACACACACACACGTGTGTGTGTGTGTGTGTGTGTGTGGGAATGCAATAACAAAAAGAAAGCAATTATGAATGTTACGTTGTTCTAAATAAAAACGTTTTTGAAGTAATAATCTGCCTACAAAATTGATAGGTATGAATTTAAAATGACCACCACGTACATATAACACAGAACATTTTACATTAGTAGACTGCCAATATCACGTAACCGAATCCAGATTCACCCAAACTGAAAATTTAACCTTAACTTTGGCCTAAATTACCTTACAAACTTAAGACCTGTGTACTTTAGAGTGTACTAAATAAACTCTGGAATTGTTTCTGGAAGTGTTTATTGATTGCTAGAATTTATATTGTTGGTATTTATGTGAAACAAGATTACAATCTGAAATGCTTTCAATTGAAGCTGAAGTCTACAGTATTTGACCTTGAATTTGACGTTAAACTTTCAGCCTTGGCCTCAGACTTCTTTTATAGTTAGAAAATACAAGCATATATATATATATATATATATATATATATATATATATATATGCACCCCGAGAAAAGTTGCCTTTATCCGTCACTTGATAATTCGGCACCCTTGAAATTCGGCACCAATTAGCCGAGAGCAGATCTACCCCATTCATTTACTACATGATACTCTGGCACCCTTGAATTTCGTCACCATCATGTTCACTGCAGAACAAAAGGGCATTTTGCATTGTTATTTGCCTCCTCATATGTCACGTGATACTTCCCATTGTCGAGAACAAGCTTGGTCAAGAGTCGATGACGTGTTGCAAACAATGAGCCCATGTGGGCTTTTAGAACCCAACATGGAGTTTTGTGGCGATGAAGTTGCCAAGTTTTGGTGCATTGAAGAAAAGTTAAGGGACATGAAAACAGACCAAAGTAAACTAAAAAAGATTTCCGGCTTCTTTTCACCAAAATCTTAATTTTGTATCCAGGTGACATACACTCTGATCTGCTAATCTGGCAAACTTGTTAATCCGACAAAACGGCCACAAACAGATGGTGCCAGATAAACACAGCCTGACTGTGTACATATATATATATATATATATATATATATATATATATATATATATATATATGGGTACCAAGCTTTCACTGCTTAGTATCACTTGGTCTCTTTTTATGTTTGTATAACATGACACATCCATAGATTGAAAAAAAAATAGTAATAATTAGAAAGTTTAATGCTACATGCAGATGCACTGTTTTTCATGGAAGGGGCTCGGATTTTGAAGATAATAATATTTTGTAGGAGCGTAAGCGACCATGCGGGCTGCCCCCCTCCTTAATTGGGGGATTTGGGGAAAATAACAACCAAAATAGTGTGTTCTAGCGAGTCTTTGGGTCAAATTTTCAGTCCATAAAGCAATACTTTATCCAACTCAGATTAGACAGGTGCCAGTTGAATATACCATTTATTTCAAGGTTTTCAAGCAACAGACACAGGATTTACGTGGTCAATGGAAAGCTCAGCAACCAAAAAGGTCCTTGGTTTCGATGGCTCACTTAATATTCAATCTCCAGAAAATCTTATAAAAGCATGTATTTATAGAATTAGCCGGATCGACATATGACTACATGTAATAGGGACTATATTGTTATGCATGGTCAATTTGCATGAAAAATGGAATATCATTTTGTCGTGTTAATAAATGTCACTTGAAACTTTTACTGTTCTTTTAGCAAGAATGTTCTTTGTCCAATCTATTTGAAACTTGTAAATTCAAAGTTTAATCTTTCGACAATAGGGTCCTATCATTCAGGTTTCCATTTTATTACTTGTTAAAGTGAGATTAAACTTCTGTTATCAGAAACCTGTCACCAAAGTTTGAAAGTCCAAATTTTATCTATACCTCATTGCAGAATAAAACTTCAAAACTCGGTAAACCACCAGTCCATGCCAAACTTATTAACGTTGGTATTGCGTAATGTTGAGATAGGGCAAAATAATATTTTAGGACAGTGAAACGAAAGATACATTTCTGAAGAGGAAAAAGTCAAACAGAGAAAGTTACCATTTCTCAGAGGGGTTCAAGTTGACTTATGATATCAATTATACTCTATTTGATTGCCTCTAGGATTTTTAGACCTAAATGTTATAAACATAAATACATTCATAGGGAAATTTTGAAAAGTTAAACATTTTGGCACCGCTAATTTTGAAGCTGTGAGGTCTTGGTTTCCCTCGTACCGTAAAGAGGCCTCCCCCAAGTCACATTAAAAGAGATTCTTGTCACGACAACAGTATTTCACTAAAAAGTACACCTTGGAAAAGCCTGCATCCATTCGGTATTATCAACTGCTGGTATAACTGAATAGCTATGGTCAGTTCAGTTTTACCAAGGGGGATGGGGCGTTAAGAAGATTACGCTTTTGCCATTCAATTACTTAATCCTTTTTCTATGTTATTCATCCAATTACAATTTTGGGTTGACGTTTAACTACCGCTTATTTCCGCTTAAATGCTCCTCTCACCCGGGAGACGGTCTTGGACGCCTTTTCCTTCTATTCTTCTTGGGGGTTGTTTTGACATTTTTATTTCAAAATTATTTTGTATTCTATTTGTGTAAAATCCAACTTACGGTCAGTTTTTGGAGGGGAGGGTCAATATTGTAAACTGAGTATAATTCAAAACTATGCTTAGTGCAACATAAAATTGGCAGCCATTCTCTAGGCACTTATCGATCTCTATACACCCTTAATCATACCTAGATTGGACAAACTAAATGTAAGACTGACCGTTAATTTCAGTCATTTCTGCCCTCTCCTATTTACCTGTGGAATTAACTATCGGACCAGGTAAGGTGTCTCGTACACTTTCAATCCTGAAGGTAGCATTAATTAGCCAACTGTTCCTCCGCCATGAAATCCCAAAATATATCGCATTTGACAATCGTTTTGCAAAAAACGTAGTCAGTGAGACACAACTTCAGTCCAAACGTTCAAAGCTGAAAATTCTCGTTTATTTGATATTAATATATTGTCTTCCAGAGCTAGCTCGTGTACGTCTTTATGGAGATACATTTCTTTTATGTTTTGTCTCCTTAAGAAACTGGCGAGACAATACACTTTTGATATTTGTTACAAACATAATAAGGTCCATGGTCAGTGCAATCATGGATTATGTCCTTTTTGCCAATCACTGCTAAGTGCTGTCTGATATTCTGCTGCAAGAGTTAAAGTATGAAGCTGTTAGAAGTTGTACCGTCTCCATGGATTTCAACTAACGTGATAGCTTGCTCGCTGGAATTTTTTGGGTATGGCTACACTGGCAGAAAGTCTACATAAAACTAGTCGTCCTGTATAAGCAGCCCCTTCTGTCAACTCCCTTTAAGTTAGCATATTTGCTGCCAGTCCAGTTGTACATGACTTAAACCAGTCATGTTATCAGCGGATAAACTATTTGCAGTTATACCAATTTAAAGCTTTCATGTAGAATTTCGTGTATTGTCCAGCTTGCCTTGCGTTTGTAAGGCTACAGACTTCCTCGATTAGTTCTTCTGAAGTTACCGGACAATCCAGCTTTTATGTTCACAATATATTTTTTATCACTGTATAGACAGTTCCCTGCCCATCTTTACATTTCAGCAGAGGCACGTGTATTCGATACATAAGTCATGCCACACTAAATACAGTGGACAAGTAGGCCTGCTCACCATTTTGCCCGAGATGTTGCTTTGCGTGGTTTCCGAAAATGGCAAGGAAACGGTTAAGTTACATGGATTTCAAGGTCACAGTGTTCGAACATTCTACGCAGAATGGTGTTGGAGGGCACGGGTGCAACCCCGACACACTGGGGGAAGAGGAGGGAAGTATCAAGTCTGCAGCAAACTCTTTCAATTCCAAACTGCCGATGCCGCTCGAACACTTTATGTTATATCTTACTTCTGACTTTCTCCACCTAACTTACCAGCAACGAAGGAAGATAAACACCCCCCACCCCCCCACCCCCCCCCCACAAAAAAAAAGAAAAGAAAGGATGGGGGTTTGCAACAGAGATGCACCACAATAGCATCTCTCAGTATTAAACAAGTTTGCTCGAGGCTAGTTTGGTACAGCATCTTGTTTCTCTCTCTCTCTCTCTCTCTCTCTCTCTCTCTCTCTCTCTCTCTCTCTCTCTCTCTCTCTCTCTCTCTCTCTCTCTCTCTCTCTCTCTCTCTCTCTCTCTCTCTCTCTACCTATATATCTGTCGTTCGAAAACACAAACCACATTACTCTTATTTTGATACACATGCTGCTGAAAACTGGCAGTGCTCATGTGTACATAGGGTTCTCTAAACAAATATAAATTCAAAACTGTGTTGTATTATGCACTCGCAAAATTATGTAAAGTGGCTGATGGCTCTATCTGTAGGTGACATGCGCTATTACACATTATCTTCAATGTATACACACGATACACACTTATTGCATACAGTTGCACAGAATGTTGATTGTTTGGAGGAATGGTTGTGGGTCGCTCTTGCATTATGCTACATGTGAATTAATCAACTCTCATAAAGATATAAAAACTGCAGATCACTGTCCTTCACTTCGAGTATATATGATTATTAATACGTTGCTGGGAAATTTTTTTCGGATGCCATCAAAATATGTTCCAGTCTCATGTATGAGAATGCACATGTTCCATTACATGACAACACATACTTAACGTCCCATTTGCCATCTGCATGCCAGTCTATGTGCATATGACAAGGCACTTAATTAATATTGTATGTTTTTCCATGACTGGTGCAAATTTAACTCGGTAGGTTCTATTAGTAGGGAATGCAAATATAGGCTAGGTGTCAACTCTATAATATATATCATAAACATGAACTCATAATTAAGGAAGTTCTTAAAATCATAAGATACATAGGTTGAAATGTCTTATTTGAGTTAAGTTCCTGTATATAAAGGCAAAATGTGTGGGGCAAGTCCCTCTCACTATATATTTGATATATTTTTTCCCAGTTCCTATAGAGCCCTGTTTTGTATGTTAAGACACTTACAACTAGAAACAGATTGGGTCTTCAGTACATTTTTTTACATCAGAATCTGCATGGGTACATGATACAAGAAATATTGATCCTGTATCGCTCATGTCGCCTGAAAACAGCTCGACATCAACTGCCATCTATAGTTTGGTATTTTAATTTACATGACTGGTCAATGGATAACATGACCAATGACAATTGTAGATGAGATGTACTGATAGCATGTCACGGATCAATGGCTTTCCTTGGCGCGTCCTACCTGCTCCAAGGAAAGCTGTTGACTGAGTCTTGGTCTTGCAAATCTTGCTCAGACTGAAATAAATGATTCTTAAAACGTGTAGTACAAGCGTTTTAATGCCACACCCATCTCAAGATAAAAGTCCTATGCTTTATGAATGACACGTTGATGGATTCTTGCAGGTATTTGCTTTTGTGGCATATTCTGCCATCTGGCGTTAATAAAGCACACGGACTGATGATTTTTCTGACATATCTCGCTTGTTTATCCCCACATTTAGCAACCTACCTGCTGCTGACACCTATCCAACAGACACTCTTTGGCGTCCACATACGTAAAGTTTGTGAAACTGACCTGAAGTATTGATCTTGATGGGGGGGGGGGGGGGAGAGTAGTTTAAGTGTGACATACAGGGTCATGATACAAGTAGTCAAACATTTTTTTCCTTTGAGTATCAACTGCATGACATGCAAATTGCACCATAGTGTGGGGCTTGTCACATATATGCAGCTGTTGATGCGTAACACCAACTTTGAATACGTACTGTAATATATGTCATGCTGGGTGAGATAATAATGTCTATCCGGGGTGTAATAACTCAGGGAGTGGCGTTACTGTCATGTCCTTGGTCACGTAGGCATTGTGCTCTTTTCGTTTTGTATCGATTTGGAAATATGTCCATGACCAGCTACTAAAATTATCTGCATTTAGAATTAGGTGTTATGATAATACTACGGAGATGCCTGAAAAAAAAATACAAATTCCTAAACTGGGTACCGGTGTTACAGAAAGGTAAAAAGCCAGCAATCCAGTATATGTTTACAGCTATTTAATTTTACGCTTTCGATGCTACTATGCAGCTAGTCTCTCACAACACACACACACACACACACACACACACACATATATATATATATATAATATATATATATATATTATATATATATTATATATATATATATATATATATACATATATATATATATATATATATATATATATATATATATATATTCACCGTTTCACATTCAGGTAAAGGCACATATAATTACTGAAGGCAGATATAATCATTTACGCATGGGGCGGAATTCTATCAGCGGCGCAGAAAACGAAGTCAATATCTTCTTCCCTCTGTCATGAAATTTTACCAAAATGCAACATGAATGACACAGACTTTCATGGAACCCATATATATGAGACACTGGACAGGAACATTTATGTATATCGTGCAATTGAGGTATTTATTGAGAGGTCTGCGTGAAATACTTAACCCTTTTATGAGGAGGAGATGGTGCCCATATCAAAACAACACCGTCGATGCCTCAGAGATGGGGCTAAATATTTCCGCTTTGATAATGAGCAAGATACAGCAAGATTCCTGTCACCCGAGCATTGCCCCGGAACACCGAATGTGACAAGCAGGTTTATTTGCATGCCTATGTCAACAGTACCACATGGCCTGCCCTCCGTAAAGGCAGCAGCACTGGGTAGACACCTACGTTGCATACAGTGCAGAGAGAGATGTATGGGCTTGCAAATGTTCTGATTTGATTAATTTTAATGTAAATAGACATGTTATTAAGCCATGGTGCTGTGATTTGTGAAAGACAGGGATTGACTGACCCACACAGGAGAATGGTCAGTTACACCAAGGAGGTGGGTTGTATAAACAAGGAGCCTCTGTGATATTTGAGACCGACCCAATTTTAGGAGGATCACCTCAGAAGGGCCTACAAAATGATTAATGCAGTAATGATGAAGTATTTAGTCCAATTCCATTATAAAAGCCAGGTCAAATAAACACCACAGGGAACACGTGCCCATGTCCCCACCGCACCATGCTATATTTCCATCCAGCTTTCCAACTCAAAGCAGGATCCAAGAACTTTAATCCCACGATGGATGATTCTCAATTTAATCAGTGTTATGCCAATATACAGGATATATATAACTTTGCATATACACTGAAATGAGAGAAAAAAAAACAAGCTTTCATTAATCTTATAAATGTGGATCATGTGACAGTGATACCTTCAACTGGACTTGGTATAACTGATATTTTAGTTTTTTTATCCCTTAATAATGGACATGATGAAGCCAAAAAGTAGGTACCCACATATTGTGATGGTGTTATCAACACTGAAATCCTTGGTTATGGACATGACCAAAAACATCAAGAGCAAAGGGTAGAAGTTGCAGTAATTTTGCCACAAGAGGAATGAGTTCCGAAGAGATTGAGAGTAACTATTATTTTATTGGGTTAAATTCTAACCTGTCAAAATATTCGAGACTACAAAATTGATACAATTTAAGGCCAGCATCACACCTCTTGAAAGATTTTTTTAAAGTAAAACATTTCAAAGCTGTCAAAAATGTTCAGTCATTTTCATGTATACCTGTTGATGATTTGCACTTTCTCCCCCCCCCCCCCCCAAAAAAAATCACTTCCTACAACTATGTACAGTTGAATCAGTTTACTTAGTTGTTCAGTATGTTATGAATACATCAGTCCATGTTACTGTATTTGATCCTATTCTAAAAAAAAGAACAAAAAACAAAAAACAAAAAACAAAAAAAAAACAAAAAAACAAAAAAAAACCCACAAAAAACCCAACCAAGTATGTACAAGGATTCATTTTTATTTTTTCAGTCTCAGATTATCAACTAACCCTCCTGTCACAAATGAAATGAGGATTCTATTATGAATTATTAGTTACATACACGTATACAAATAAGTTTATACATGATCGACATCACAACATTTGTGGAGTCTTGTATGCCAGTAAAATGTTAACATTGTGTAATCATTACACAGTACTTTAGATGGCTGTGTACTATCAGTTATACAATATTCCGGTTCCAGATATAAACTATGGAAAAATTCCGTTGTCATCTGGTGACCTGAGGCTCTACTACAAGTTGGCAAGTGGCGGGATATCATTCAAGACAACCAACTGTATGCAGAAAACACATGCAGTGTTGCACTTGATGAAACACATGTTATACCTACCTGGTACTAATCATGCCTTTCAATGTGTATACAACCAGTTTTTGAGGCACATACAGGGTGTCACTGTTCACCCAAAAAATGTAATATGGTCATTTGACATATAACCATCTTATAGACAGTATGTGCAACATTTGGAAAAAGGATCTTTTTAACATTGTTCTATCGTCCCCATTTTAAAAGGAAATTTTCTTCTAAAATTGTCCCAGATTATATAACAGTTCTACCAATGAATTTTGGCATCTTTTCAAGTTATTTGATATAGTATATATATATATATATATATATATATATATATATGCAGGGCTTGAAATAAACCCCAGCCAAATGCTGTTTCAATTTTTGGCTGGTGGCTGGCTAGTGGAGATCGTACTTCTGCTTCTGTGATCTTATTTCACTTTATCAGTTTCCATCGGAAAATATATGCATAGAAACCGAGTACAGGTTGACCTGTGGCCTTCCGAGAGGGCCAACAGTCGGAGGCCCTCCAGTCACTTCGCCGTCCAACTCACTTCGCCAATACCCTGCTGCCCCCTCCAAGGCCACATATCTGTGGCCAGCTGACGAGTGCGGAGAGGTCAAATATGTAAGTAACCATTGCAACCCCCACTGGTTTGCATTGTGATCCATAGGAATATATGCATTTACCACTAAATACCCAAATTTTAAAATCAAGATTTAGAGTATTATCACCTTGTGAGCATTTTAGTTTGACCTTTGCGCAAACTACATTTCCACTGTTTTCGGGAAGGAGTTGGAAAAATTTTCAGCACACCAAAATTGGTTGAAAAATAGAAAAAAAGTCCTAGGAATACTTGCGGAAAAAAAACGGTCAATGGGTCTTAAGAAGTGCCCTTATACGATTTCCAGGCAATTGGAATGGCAATACGGGAGAAAATATTTTTATCATTTGAACAAAAAATTACCCCCCCCCCCCCAAAAAAAAGTAAAAAAATACAAACGAAGATAATGATAATAAAATAAAGTAAGAATGCATTCAAACCTGATTGACGTGTAGCCTTTTGAATAAAATTGCAAAAGATCCGTCAGAGGTGCATCCCTTCCGAATCTTAAATAAATCCGACTGACGCTTTTTGAGAAGAAGCCGTAACATGCTTGCCATGGCAATCCCCACTGACTTGCATTGTAATCACTGGCAAGTTTTGCATTAACTGCTTCTTAAAACTCAAATTAAACAGAAAATGTTAAAAGGCAGGATGCGCAGTATCAGTACTTGAAGAACAACTTAGTTTGACTTTTTAGCAGTCTACCTTCCTACTACGTTTCAAGTGAATCTACAGGACAGGATTGTTTAAAGGTGGAAAGTTCCTTTAACACAGCCATAAATTCTGTAAAATATCGCAGCGCCAGAGGGTGAACAAATTTAGTTCTATGGGTCTCCAGAAGTGTCCATGTGCAATTTGAAAGCAATGGGCTTTACGGGGATGTCGCAGAACTGATGTACGATGGCAATACCATTGACTTGCATTGTAATCAACGCCAATTTATTGATTAACCAATAAGAATCCATTTTTTAAGCAACCGTTAAAAATAGCAATGCAGAATATCAGCATTTAGTGGAAAAATTTTGGTTGGGTACATTTCCACCAAGTGTTATGTGATTCAAAATGGAAGGTTCGAAAAAGAAGTCGGAAATAGCTTTAACACATACAAACACACAAAAAAGAAGAAGAAGAAGAAGAAGAAGAAGAAGAAGAAGAAGAAGACGAAGAAGAAGAAGAAGAAGACGAAGAAGAAGACGAAGAAGAAGAAAAAGAAAAAGAAGGAGAAGAAGAAGAAGATGTCGCAGCGCAATCTACCTCTACAAAACTGAAAAACAAAATACACACACAAAATAATAATAATAATAATAATAATAATAATAATAATAATAATAAAACCCTCGAACAAGACCATTTGAACAAACTTAGAAGAGATCAATCAAACAAATTAAAAGCAATTGCCCAAGCGATTTCCAGAAGGAAGTTTTTTCTTTTTTTAAACTGAAAAACAAAATATGAAAAAAAAAAACCCCTCGAACAAGACCATTTGAACAAACTTAGAAGAGATCAATCCAAGGGTCACTGCTGCTGAAGTTTAAGTGGATTTGGCAGTCGGTTTTGGGAATTGAAAATGTGAATTGACAGTGGGCGAACGAAGGGAAGTTTCTAAGAAAGTGAATGTTTCCATACATAAATCTTTAGTTGTTTAGAAAAAACATGATCCACTTTCAAAATGCCAACCCAACAACGAGGACAAAAATTAAAAGTATTAGAAAACAGAGTTCAGGGTAGTGTCTTCCATTACCAAGATGAAAAAATAAATTTCACTGTCGCCTTAAGACTGCCAGTCACTCATTAAACGCCATTAGTGGTCTTAAACCAATCTGCCTAACCTTTCAAATACAATTTTTATTTGCCACACACTTGAAATTTTATGGGCCTGACCACTTAAAGCCCCAATTTATCACTTGTGCCCAAGATAAATGGAGACCAGTCTCATGTACAGTATATCACACCTTGCCATGGCTAGCCACAGGTACAGTACACTATACCATGTCATGACGCAGCTACAGGTATCAACTGGTATTCATTTTTATAGGTAGCACTCCTAATTATGTAGGAGACAGAACCGAACACAAGTCTACTTCTATCTGGTTATCGATCTGTGTTACGTATGCGCGCGCACACACACACGTTATCATTATTATTATTATTATTATTATTATTATTATTATTATTATTATTATTATTATTATTATTATTATTATTATTATTATTATTATTGGTTTAAACATATTTCATTTCCAAAAGCGATTGGAGAACAGGCCTTGCCTATATAAACCCCTCTCGCAAAAAAAAAAAATAAATAAAAATAAAAAATAAAAAATAAAAGAAATTAAAGAAAAAAAATTTAAGTACAATACAATACAATACAATGAAGGTATTTCACAAAAATAAAGAAGACAGACAGAAAAGTAGCACAAGGTACAGGACATCACAGTAACCATAACGCTACATTGACAAAGACATACGCGAAAAAAGATATGACTTCACGGACAAGACAGATAGTAATATTCATTCCAAATACACGATGTACGCCAACAAAGTGTTGTGCTTACAATTTGCTATACTTGGGAAACTTGTACGGGCCTGCATGTGACCCATTCACACCGGCCGACAAGCAACGTTTGTGCACGGGTCCGAGGGGAACCCTACGGAGCCCCAGAAGGGACATGAAGAAAGAAAAAAAATTATTTCGTTCCCTCGAAATATATTTCGTTCCCACGAATTAAATATTTCGTGGGAACGAAATAATATTTCGAGGGAACGAAATATTATTTCGTGGGAACGAAATACTATTTCGTGGGAACGAAATAAAATACGAAAATCTACCATGTCCCTTTAGGGGTAAAATGTGGAGCCCCTAAGGGGTCACTTTGAAAATATGAATGGATATCAGTATATGTACCAGGCATATATTTCGTTCCCTCGAAATGTATTTCGTTCCCTCGAAATGTATTTCGTTCCCTCGAAATGTATTTCGTTCCCTCAAAATATATTTCGTTCCCACGAAATATTATTTCGTTCCCTCGAAATGTATTTCGTTCCCACGAAATATTATTTCGTTCCCTCGAAATGTATTTCGTTCCCTCGAAATGTATTTCGTTCCCACGAAATATTATTTCGTTCCCCCGAAATGTATTTCGTTCCCACGAAATGTCTTTCGTTCCCTCGAAATATATTTCGTTCCCTCGAAATAAGTATTTCGTTCCCACGAAATACATAAGATCCCCATGTGGTTACAACAGACTGGGGTTTACATACTCTCAGTTGCATTGATTGATCCTATCTGCGCTGTCTGGAAACAATCTTTGACGTGCACGTGTGGGATAGCATCACATATCTGGTAAGTGCCAAATTTTACATCACGAGACACAATTGATATCATCAAAACATTTGAATGAATGTATAGGCTTGTGAATTTGTGCCCACAAGGCAAGTATGGCATTGATATCAAACTTATGAGAAATATTGTTTTAGTTCTTCAGTTAGCAAAGGACTTTTTTGGTACTTTTTCACGTTGAGGTGAATTATTTTAATATTTCTGCTTTCAGTTTCATATTTTGTTACAGTCTTCTGTATTTTGTTTGCTATCTGCAACTGGGCAGTTTGCATGCAGCTTATAGAAAGATAATAAGGTTTGACATCCCAGAACCTTAGTCCCTTAAACATATAAAATATTTTAATTTAAAACATAAAGTAAATGTTAACTTTCATCCAATTAGATGATTGCTGTATTTTCAACTGTCACAGTGTTGCCATAACCCAAAATTGCTTTACTGTCGTTTTGCCCTCATTGTCAGCTGAGCACTTTGTTTTTTAAGAATAATTTTTCTATTGATATTCATGGTATATTGCAGTTATGGCATACCAAGGACATCCATCTCGCTTAGACCTCATAAGAATATACTACTCATTAGGATTGCAGTGCAAAGATATACTTGTTGTTTTGGCCGTTGAACACAAGATAATCATAAATGAACGACATCTCAAGCGAATTTTACAATCTGCTGGCCTATCAAGAAGGAAAGGATACAGTGATCTGGGGGACGTTGTCGTGTTTATAAAAAATAATCTAGAAAATACGGGACAACTACATGGCTACCGGTGGATGTACACAAAATGTCTACAGAATGGACTGAAAGTTAGGAAGGGGGACGTCAGGATGATCCTTTCCACATTGGACCCTGTTGGGACACTTGCACGAGGATCAAGGCGTCTTGAACGACGCGCTTACTTTGCCAAAGGTCCAAATTTCATTTGGCATTTTGATTCGTACGATAAACTAAAACCATTTGGGATATGCATTAACGGATGCATCGATGATTTCTCAAGAAAAATTATCTGGTTGAATGTCTATCATACAAACAGCGACCCTATGATCATAGGTGGCTACTTCTTGGAAACTGTACGTACAGTTGGCGGCTGTCCATTTAAAATTAGAGGTGACGCTGGAACTGAAAATGTGAGAGTGAAGGAATTTCAGAGGTTTCTTAGAAGAGACACAAATGGCCAAATTGATAATGGAAGTTATCTGGAAGGTGTTAGTACTGCAAATACGAGAATTGAAGGCTTTTGGGCTCAATTTCGTAAAGAGTGTTCTCAATTTTGGATCGACCTCTTCTATCAGCTACGGAATGATGGACACTACAGTGGCAACTATCTCGACCGAAACCTGTTGCAGTTTTGTTTTTTAGGAATGATTCAGGTGGGTAAATAATGTATGATTATTAGTATTTCCAGCCCTTGGAAGAACGTGTTTTTTAAGGCCATGTGAAAAGATATTCTGAGCTAACTTTTATTTAAGGCCGAATAGGACGCCAAGGAAATTCTTTATCTTAATTTGATATGATGTATCGTAGAAGGCACCGACCTGTATAAAATTTTCTGACGTGAAAAGAAACATTAAGCCTGTGTAATCATCTGAATAAATTATTATAAAAAACATACCTTAACTTCCTATTGTTGTTACCAAGGACGGTATAAGATTGAAATAAGAATGTGATGTTACAGCCTTATAGTTATACCATTAAAATTAATGCAAGAGATGTCTAGGCCTACTGGCATTGTCCATCACCTGATGTACTTTGTATACATTCTGTATAATGGGCATCCTGCACGTTGATGAACTGAAATAATTATGTTGTCCAGTTATGTTTACATAACATTTAACATACGTTACGTACGCCTAGATCACGATCAGTGCTGTTCATTGTATCCTATTTTTTTAATTTGTATCCTCAGATATGAAAAAAAATATACATATTCCATCATATCTTGGTCAATGTGGACCACAGAATATATTGCTGCTAACCTGAAAAACATATGTAATTAGCTGTATTGATATTTCTAATGTCTGTTTACTGGGAGAAACTCCAATAGCCCAAAGTGCAAAATTGGTATATTGCCTTCTCATCTGGTTATGTTTCTAGTTTCCCACATAAGTGTGTTTGTGTCGTAAATTTCATAAAACCAACTTGTCATTTTATGTTTGAATGTTACACGTATTTGTTACGTACAGAAAAAATGCAAATATGGTTAAACATCTAAGTTTCCGATGTATATTTCGACGAATAAAACTATCGGTGTGGGGTAAATTGATGTATCTTTAGTAATATATCTATCATTTGAGGTTATTACAAAGTTTCTATCTATCTATCTATCTATCTATCTATCTATCTATCTATCTATCTATCTATATATCTATCTATCTATCTATCTATCTATCTATCTATCTATCTATCTATCTATCTATCTATCTATCTGTCCGTCCGTCCGTCCGTCTGTCTGTCTGTCTTTGTCTGGTTTTCTCTGCCTGTCTGGTTTTCTCTGTCTGTCTATCTGTTATAATTTGTATTATAGTATGACCATGTTCTTCCTTATCTATCTATCTATCTATCTATCTATCTATCTATCTATCTATCTATCTATCTATCTGTCTGTCTGTCTGTCTATCTATCTATCTATCTGTATGTATATATATATATATATATATAGATAGATAGATAGATAGATAGATAGATAGATAGATAGATAGATAGATAGATAGATAGATAGATAGATAGATAGATAGATAGATAGATAGATAGATAGATAGATAGATAGATAGATAGATAGATACATACATACATACATACATACATACATATTTCGTGTTCTTGTTCTAACTACTGTGGCCAGGTGGCTTTATTGTTAAAACCGAAATGTCGTTATGGCTTCGTCATATGAGCCAATTGTGTTCAACATTTTTATTTCTCTATATTTCACCAGGATAACATCGATGATGTTGTTCGGGTATGGGACAATCATATCATTCGTCCGTCCAAGAACCGGAATGTCCCAAGCGGCCGCCCTATGGTGATGTATGTGGCACCGGCCTTTTACGGCACACAGGATTTTTTACATCCAGTGAGTTCAGAAGAGGTAACAGTTTGTGAACAGCGATGTCTTTATCGTTCATCGTACCCATGTGATCAGGACATTTATAACTTATGTTTGCTTATCATGCAAGAAGAGCACCTTGCTTGGCCTAATACGCCACAGGACGGAATTAGCCTCTTTATTAATTTAAAAATTAGAGCCAATGAGGCGTTAGGCAACAGTACCTAAAACGATTAGTACCGTGGAACCATTCGACGAAACCAGCAAAATGTGTGACGACAACGTTATTTGACATTTGTAATATGTTTATACCATAATGACACCAGAATAATGTATTTTTTTAAACGGCATAAGTACGACCTTTCAATTGTGCTCCTGCAAGTATAATTTGGCGCCCTGTCAACTGACATGCCTATAAATAGTCCAGGATGGAGACATTTATCAATTAAATGGTGTGCTCAGACCTTGGTGTATACATAAGTATTCATAAAGAAGTAGATAATAATAAAAATGCATTGTGTTCTAATTTAATTCCATTTTGATTGGCATGAAACGTACAATAGTTACTTCATGTAGTGATATACATCAATATGCATGTCACGGTCTAATGCTAAGTATTCTGTGTCAGACGGAGTCGTAATTTACGGCTTTCTTCATCGCAATATTTGTTACAATATGTATTCCCAAATCGTTCTCCAGTATAAATACTGATCATATCTCAAAATAATAGGTTAATGTTTTTTTCTTCATTTGTTTCATTTATTCATTTGGTATTTTAAGCACTGTATCTCTGGCTGAAGCGGTTATACTAACAGAGGTCAAGGTACCGCAGAAAACGTTTCAAACTCTTCGTTCAAACTGCTGGACTTTACGAGTCACATTTATTTGTATAAAAAAATCAGTCATGCTGCCACTTTGTCTGTCGTGTCTTTGTGTGCATCTTTTAACGTGTATGTGTGTCGACACAAACCATAATTGCATTCCTTGGACTACTTTGTTAAGTCTGGCTATGAACACAGACTCTCAGAATTTTGGCATTAATGTATTGTTACCAATGAAGTTTTGCATATTAGCAATGTGTTCAAAATTATGCAAAGTTTGATTACTTAAAACTTTGCCAATCTGTTACGTACGTAAAATGCAACGGACCTGCCACTTTCATGATAGTAAAACAAAGAGCCAAGCAAATATCTTTCAACTTTGTACTCAGAAGAGCAAAGGTATACATAACAATACCAATTAAATGCTTTTCAATCAATTTCCTTTTATTATATAACATACGTATCGCAAATTGGAATGGGAAGTTCATGGCGGAGTTAATGCTAGTACCACGTCAAGTTGAGAGTTAGACAACATTATTGTTGTTGGTCAAAGTAGTTTAATGTTTTCTTCAAGACAGGCATTTTTCTTGCATGCAAACAGTATATGTTAATTTTATTATATCAAGATGAAGATAGACCGCTGCTTTTCTGGGTGAAATCAGGCCAAAACCAAGTATCTTGAGATATTTTATTCTAGATGAGTGAAGTGTTGTTGCAGGGAGTCTGAATGAGGGGCTAAATTCCAGCTGACAGTTACTACATCCCTAATTACCAGACACCTGGCCAAAGTTTCGACCTGATACTACGAAATATCCTGGTCTGAGTTTCGACAGTGTAATAACAGTACATCCAGCCCAGTGTTAATACGTGTACATAGTAATGCAGTGGCTCAAACTGGTTGCTTTTATTGCCACAGGCCGAATGTACTGTATGTATGTATATATGTATGTATGTATGTATGTATGTATGTATGTATGTATGTATGTATGTATGTATGTATGTTTATTTATCTAGATGAAAACAGTGCTTGAGAGGGCAGATCTGTTTGAAGTGCCCCTAAAAGGCAATATCCATCCGGGAGTTACATAATAGCACACATGCTAACCTGGCTGATTTTTGTAACCAATAAAGGTTTAATATATTCTTAGGATTTCTTCAAAATTGCTGCAGTGTACTTTTTTGTTGGCATTTTTTGACAAAAGTTGAGCATTTTGTCATGCTCGTCATACAAGAGGATCATCTGAATCGGACAGCTGGGATTTCTTTGAAGTGCCCATCAAAGAACCCTTGTTGGCCATACAGAGGCAATGCTGTCTAGAGACAGGCATGTGCAATTTGTTCCGTATTCACACATACACACATACACACATATTTGCTGTGAGACAACTGCCTGAGACTTTGAAGGCAAACAGTTGTGTGAGAGAGTAAAGTTGAGGCAGTGTAATTGAGTTGGGGACAAGGGTCGGCTACACAGGATAGACCAATTTGCAATCACTCAAATACCGAGCAAAAATTCTGTGTATATAATTGAAAGCATCCTCACGGCAACTCGCTTATAATTAATTAGCTTTAGGCAAGTGTTACTCAAATATTAAGTGCTAAATTCAGACAGAATATTTGACAAAATAACTGAACATCAGATTCATCTGTGAACCTTTTTTCAAAAGAAAATACAAAAAACAAAACAAAAACAAAAAAAATCTGCTTTCGTGAGGAAAAGCGTGTCGATTATACCCCTCTGTGTCGAATAGTTATCAGTGACAGTTTTAAAAGTTGGATGATGTCCCGTATTTTATAGATATAAGACATCGAAGCATTTCTCCACCATGGGTCCTTTTTACATAAAAAGGCACCTACGCCAATGCCGCGATGTATTACCTAATTTCTCATATTACCGCAAGTACTGCGACAGTACCATACACCTCTATTTGTTATATTTGTGTATAAAGATGGCAAGGGTCTAGCCGAGCCATGGCTTAGCCGCCTAATGTCTTCTAAATCCGAGCGCCGGCTCCAATTTTTTAACGTCGGCTAAGCCGTGGCTTGGCTGACGGCTTGTGGTAATATCGTTGTGGAAAATATATAAAATAAATTTATAAAATAAAGCTATCTCTTTCGTGAAAACTCACTGTACACTGTTGTTTTCGTTTTAACAAGGAGGGGCATGCACATTTGATTTAATTAGCATTGTTTAAAACTCCAGGCCTGAATGGGCCAGCCAAAACAATAACCCATTCAAGGAGCAAAGTAAGCAATAGCGAGATCGGCAAGCTGTTAGACGTATTCTTGTCTTGTATCATGTTACTTGAAATTAAAATAAATTCCTCGTTAATCTATACTAAATTTTTCATGTTTTCACTTCCACATTTTACGACTCATATGAACCACAGCCGACTGAGCCACAGGCTCAAATTGGCGCGCGCCGGCTCGTTGTTTAGCTTGAGCCGGCTCTAAAAATTCTAGTTGGCTGCCATCTCTATTTGTGTGTAAACTTGACATATTGTTTTAATCAAATTTTTTTCTTAATACCCTACCTCTCCACTCAAGTTTTTTGCGCGGACTTAAATTCATACACCACACAAGCCAGAATCTCGAAATTTTGCATGGCCATAGCATCTATAATTAAATTATGCAAAGTGTTTTGAATAGTCAAGATGCTGAAAATTATACAAATTACGGGTATTCAAAAATTTCAATTGCTTCTGGCTTCCAAAGAGTTTGCCACATAGAGATGTTTCATGGGGCTGTGCACATTCAAAATGGATAGTATTTTAATTTCATGCTAATTCGGGACGCTTTCACATTTTAAGGTTGAATCTCTTAAAAACGGTAGTACATAGAAATGCCATTCCAACTTCACTATGCATGCTATGGGACATCCTATGTAGAGCACTATCGGGTATTCAAAGTAAATACCAGGATGCCCGAAAATCGGGTATTGCAATATCCGGGTACCCGGCTGGGTATTAACCAGTTTTGGGGAAAATAAACCAGATAAGCAACCAGACAATGCTCTAATTCTATGATCAGCAGTGACAGAAATGTATAGCTTCTTTATTCTGTCTGTGTTGTTAGGCAACAGAATTGAGAAGACGCCATAATCAGGGCATGTGCGACAGGATTTTTTACTTAACCATCTCAATACAGCACTTTTCTACCGCACAAAAGGAAATTTCTATATATTAGTTTTCTGTGATTTGAGGATAATGGAATGACTTAGTAACTTTGATTTTTGCATATGTAAGAGCAAAGATACACGCAAAAATAAGCATGAGTATGAAAGACCACATTTCAAATTTGTAATTTAGATGACTTAAAATGGTATTTCAATAATGATATATCACGCTTCAAGTAAATAGGGCTCCAAACTGATAAACACAATTACCAGTATGGATAGGATTATGTTTTATGTTAATTAAGTCCGGTATTCATACTGAAATACACAGTGTGCACTTAACCCACACTTTATCCGAATATTTCTGAAATGATTTATATTAATAGATTAAACCATGGTCCCATTGTTTCCACCAATGCTTCTTCTTCACTTTTTCGAAAAATACCGCGGCTAACTTCTTTTGTTTAGGCACTATTTTTGGTGCTGGACTTTGAAATATTGCCAAGTTTATATTCAATACCCAAAAATTTTAAAGAGAGTCGCACTGGATTCGAGCCTATGTTAGTTGCATTTTCATTAGCCCAGGTAGCCGGCAGTTATACCACTACACCACCCCGCTCATGGCAAACCATCCACTGTGTCGCGCCTTATATTAAGTCAATTGTACGGACAAGGTTTCAGCATATAGGGCGCTGGGTGTAAATAATACCTCAAAGCAGCATTTATGATTTTTGCAGGGAAATTGACGCTTTGGTTCTAAAACATAACTTAATAAAGACAACATGGTTTGAAAAGGAAAACCCATGTCCATTCGTGGCTTCTTATGCAAGTCTCATTTACTTTGAATAATAGTCTTCATTTCCAAAGTATTTGAAACACATTTGTTCCATTTTATGACACGTTAAGTGATCAAGTTCACTTTTGATAATTCGATTGCTTCTAACACTTTTAAACATACTAATTTGCGAAAATGGTAACATTAACTGTTAATCATGACATAAAACATATTGCTAACAAAACTGCACAAGTCTATCAAAAAAACACCAACATGAATGGCAGTACGACGTTCATATAATGCTGAAGAATGGTACAGTAGGTAATTCGCAGTAAATTCAACAAACGATCTTAACCTCAACAAACTATCGCAGTAAATTCCACAAACTATCTTATGAGATCAAAGTCAAGAGTTGGATTATAACTATTATAACTACGCAGTGCCTGTGGAATGAAGTCTTTTTTTTCAAATTATTTCCATACATATAATCCACACACAAGATTTTAATACTGACAAAAAATCTCCACGAAAATTCAGAGAATGATTCATATGTAAGCAGATGTAAACCTATACTGTAGCATGAGTAAATTCACATAATTTGGTTTCTCAAAAAGCTGACCTTACATTTATTTTCAATAATACTTTGCATTTCCAAGGTATTTGAACAACATTTTTTTTTTGGCATTTTATGATACCTTTAGTGATCAAGTTCACTTTTGATATTTCAAATGCTTCTAACACTTAAAACATACTAATTTGTGAAGGCATGTACAGACAAGAAAATAGTAACATTAACTATTAATAATGACAAACATATTGCTTATAAAACTGCACAAGTCTATCAAAAAAAAACTAAAAACAACAGGGATGGCAGTGCGACGTTCGTGTAATGTTGAAGAATGGTACAGTAGCCAATTCGCAGTCAATTCAACAAACCATCTTAAATTCAACAAAGTATCTTATTAGATCAAAGTAGAGAGTTGGATTATAACAAAACTACGTATTGCTTGTGGAATTTTTTTTTTTTTTCAAATTATGTCCATAATCCACACACCCGATTTTAACACTGACAGAAATTCTCCTCGAAATTCAGAGAATGATTCGTATTTTGTTGACAATTCCAACAAGCTAGTGCAAGTGTGTGCCACTGGCCTTCTTACTAATCCGGTGACATTTACAAAATTAATGTCAATTTTCTCTTGAACCATAAGATCTGAGCCCGTGGTAAACCTTAGAAAGTTTTGCAATAAACCTTCATCCAGTTTTTTTTTTTCAAATTATGTCCATAATCCACACACCCGATTTTAACACTGACAGAAATTCTCCTCGAAATTCAGAGAACGATTCGTATTTTCTTGGCAATTCCAACAAGCTAGTGCAAGTGTGTGCCACTGGCCTTCTTGCTAATCCGGTGACATCTACAAAATTAATGTCAATTTTCTCTTGAACCATAAGATCTGAGCCCGTGGTAAACCTTAGAAAGTTTTGCAATAAACCTTCATCCAGTTCTCTCATTAATCGTTTCAGGTGGTTGGCAACGCTTGCTTCCTCCTGTGTCATTGATGAAGGAAATTTGAACAACTGTGTTACGCGCCGTGCGTTTGGAATTAATGAGTCATATAACTTAGTCAACTGTTCTGGCTTTTTGTCTGCATGTTTGAGAAAAGGTCGCCAGCAATCAACTACATACATGCTTTCCTGAATGATTTCCTTGTGTGCTATTTCAGTTATGATTGTGTCAATGTTACTTTGCTTTGGAAGTTTTTTCACATGATGTAACTCCAAGAAGTCAAGTAAGTCTTCTTCTCGGACTGATGTTATGTCGGCTAGTGCGTGCTGTAGCATGTCCTGATCACACTGTGGGATCATCTTGTAGTACGCCTCCAACAAATTCGAACTGTATGATCCATACAGACAATATTCCATAAATGGGGCCGAGATCCTCACTGGGAAGTATCCAACACTTTTCCACCCAAACAAAGCTATTTTGGCCACGGACTTCCATTCATCTTCTCCATAATCATGGCGTAAGGCCGGAATTTTACACGCAATCCCTGTAGTGTTTTCGTTGTAGAATGCCTCCCAGTATTCGGTCAATATATCACGTGTTACGCCACCGGAATCTTCTGCTGTTTCATTCATTCCATTTGGCAATACAACAGTAAATTTTATAATATCACGGAATGGGTCCACCTTCTCAAAAGCTTGATTCAGTTCTTGAAGGATGTGCCCCCTGTGTAAAGTAATGTTGTGTTTTTTGGCTGGTAATCCTTCATACAGTATAGTTTCATCTAAAGCAGAAATACTAGCGGTGGTTGCTGCCATGTCCTCCCTGAAATTCAATTCGGCATCGTTCTCCAGATCCTTTGCGACGTCTGTGTCAGTAGCAGACATGTGTGTGATAATGCAATCTGACTTTTCTGGTAGTAAGTAGTTTAGACCATCGAAATCATCCACATCGTCTGGTATTTTTAGGTCAGGTAAAGTGTCTGCATCGTCCAGTACTTGCAAGTCAGGTAAGGTGTTTGCCGCAATCCCCGATAACGACACTGCTTGTTTGACCATGTCGACGTCGGCGTTTTTTGTCGGGGTGCCAGTCTTCTGCTCCAGACCCACACTGGATGGAACTGGATCGATGTCCATTGGTGCATGCACTGAACTTGTTGCTAGAGTCATTGATGTATTTTGGTTGTCCTCTTCGGATTCTGAACTACAAGCATACTTGCTGTGAGATGAAAGGTAAAGGCGCAGGAGTTTTACTTTTGTTCTCAAATATATATCACCTACCGCTTCAGTAAGCTCCACTTTACTGCGACTAAAATCCACCATTTCAAAGGAAAAGTCTTCTACAGCACCTTTTTTTGATATGCCTCTTGGGAAGAACAATTCAATTGCCTGCTCCTTCACAAATTGTACAGTGCTGTCAAATGCCAAATTTAAATGTCTGGTTCCACCCCCACTTGACGATTTTACCTGCTTGTATGTCTTGCTGCAATTTTCATAATTCAGCCAACCGATTTCTACTCTTCTGGTTTTCTTTTGTGCATTACTATTTCCGATCTGACCCTTTGATCTTGTCAAATGCTCATCTTTGTGTCCACTTTCTAACCTATGCTTAAGGCGGGACAAAAGGGACATCTTTTTCAATTCTGTAGTTGATTCCGTTGATTTTTATAAATAGGCATACCGATTCCACTGATCTACATATATGGTAAAGGTACACTCTTTATTGACATTTCAAAACATTGATTTTTGAGGAAATGCCCATGTGACCTTGAAAAATAGGTCAAGGTCATACTTCTGCAGTTACAAGCAAGGTCATACAAAAGTCTTACATAGAAACATAATCACACAAAATGTCAACCGCTTTAAGACAAATCTTTCTCGAGTACATCTGCAACGATTTTTACAGTGGCCATGTGACCTTGAAAATAGTTCAAGGTCACCCATCTACGATCCACACTTAGTTGGTATTATGGTACATAAACATGCAAAATTCCAACCTCTAAGTCAAATCCTTGCAGAGTTGTTGCATGCATGTCAATTTTAGATGATATGCCCATGTGACCTTGAAAAATAAGTCAAGGTCACCCATCTGCTATCCCAAGCAAGATCATATATAGGAACATTTTCACATAAAATTTCAACTTCCCAAGTCAAATCTTCCTTTGAGTTATCACGTCAATATTGAGTTTAGACGAAATGCCCATGTGACCTTGAAAAATAGGTCAAGGTCATACATCTGGAGTCACAAACAAGGTCTTACAAAAGTGTCACAGAGAAACATAATCACACAAAATGTCAACCTCATTAAGTCAAATCTTTTACGAGTGCATCTGCAATGATTTTTAAAAGTGGCCATGTGACCGTGAAAATATGTCAAGGTCACCTATCTACAATCCCAACCTAGTTCATATTATGGTACATAATCATACAAAATTTCAACCTCCTAAGTCAAATCCTTGCGGAGTTATTGAAATACAGAATTGAGAGCTTCTCGGATTTTCTGATTTCAGTTTTACTCGCGACCAACACTATCACAATACCCGTAGCAGTAATTTTATGGTCAAGGTTTCACACAGCGGTGCAGGAGTACAAAATTCTTTTTACTACCAGGCTACAAATTTATGGAACGCTTTAACTCAAAGTGTTAAAACTTTAGAATCTAAAATAGTTTCAAATAAAAGATTCGGAAACACTTTGAGGTATCTCCACACATTCTTTCTTTACAAAATTCCCTTTTAGCCTCAATGCTTTAACAAACTCCAAGACTATTGTCTCTCTGTGATATTTATATTTTAACACAGGTTATCTTAAATACATCTGGTCTCCGATATGTTGAGAAATTTTATTTATATCTTGTAAGTTATGTTATATTTCATATTTTGCGTAATTTTATGTGCCTTATATAATTAATTTTTATTTATCTGTATAATTTTATTTCCATTCATCATATCAAGTTTTTGTCTGTAGAGGATCCCAATGGAGCTAAGTCGCAAGACTTTCTTGGGGCATCCCTGCACCAGAAATTCATTTCATTGCATTATATGTTTACATCATATGTAGTATTTTAACTGGTGCTAAATAAATCAATCATATATCAATTAATCAATCAATTACAATGACAACAATTACGTACGTCCTTTTGTTGACAAACCTATTTGCCGCGTGTTCTCAAACTCGCATCACCGCTAAATGCATCCTAATGCTCTGACAGCGACGATATATATATACATATATATATATATATATATATATATATATATATATATACATATATATATGTGTATATATTTGTGTATATATATATATATATATATATTAAGCATTATTGTTTTTATGTGCAATGTAGTGTCTGCATCTGAAATACAAAGGTATACATATAAAAATATAGTTATACTAGAACAAGTTCTTGTGAACCTTGGATTCTGCAGAACTCATATGTCACTTATTTAATTTTATATTTTATTTTTACAGATTAAGCTATTATTAAGGCACAGTTACTTAATTGTAGTTATTCATGTTTGGCCTTCCATGGGTGCTCTGAACCCAAGAATTGAGCAGGCTGCTGGATCTATTATGGGCGGAAGTTTTCGTTCCCAAATTTAAAGGAATTACAAGATTATCAAGCCAAATTCACATTTAACAATTTGCAGTCTGAGTCCGCGTATATGCGGACTCACACAGATGATATAATATCAGTATACCTATTTCATATTTGTATTTTTTATAAAAAAAGACGTTTCCAACGAATACCACCATGTGATATCTACCATTAGCGGTTAGTAAAAAGGTATCCTGGGCACGCTCTGGGCGCCAACGGCGCTCAGAGCGCGCTGAGGGAAGCTGTTGACTCAGACTGAAAAGTGTTAACATTATATTTTCCTACCATTCCCGTAAATGCTTGCAACCAATTGACCTTTTCAATTTGTTCAATCTCCTGGGTGTATCACCCAGGTGGTTTGATAATACCTGATGTTAAAATTCTATCTACCAAATCTCTTATATTTTGTTAAGTTGATTGACTGCATAAGTTCTGAAGATCGTGTGACCTCATATTGTAGACCGAGAGTACTAAAGGCTCAAATTAACATCATTGCCTTTAATTAATTAAAAAATGATCAACAATTGATGCTTCATATTTCTTTTCCTGGGGATAGGGCATTGATACCTAAGTGGCCGTGTGAAATTAAAATTTTAACAACATTTTGGAAATCCTTTTCTTGTATTAATATTTCGATATTTTATAATATTTACTCTAAGTCTCAAATGGGGGAATGATGACTGCAGGACTCTCCTTAATAATTTGATATTTTGCATTTACATTGTATAGAATTGCCATATCCATCCTGGGTTACAGAATCATCTGCATAATGTATATAGTCTGTAAAGCAATGGAATAAGATCACTCTTCTGCCCCACTCAAATTGGCATTTAGCGACAAATGGCAGGGCTGGGCTCCAAAGTTATCAAGGAAAGCTTTTGACCCTTTCACCCAATAATACATGGACAGCTTATTGTATGACTGTTATTTGTGTAATCTAGACTTCCCTACTAATCTATCTTCTCAATGGGTCAGTACTACCAAAAATACATTTCTAGGTTTAAATCTTGAAGAAATTTGGCATAATCAAGGAAACAATTCAGGCATATACCCTTCAAAACTATTCAAATCAGCAATCAAAAGTAAATTCTGTACTCAATGGGGGTAAGATTTAAATTTTCAAGGTGATTAAGATAAAAAATTGCGAACGTATACTCTTTTTAAAACGGATTTCAATTTAGAATTATACCTTCACCAGATAAAAGATTTCGATATACGCAAACATATTACCCGCCTTCGCATAAGTGCACATAATTTAAGTATTGAAACTGGACGCCATAAAAGACCAAACAAAATTCCTGTTGATCTCAGAGTTTGTGATATTTGCAAAGAAATAGAAAATGAAAAACACTTTGTCTTGAAATGTTCTAAATTTAAAACTCCCAGTAACAAATTTTTGAGCGAAATAAAACAGATCTTTAACTTAGATAGCTTTGACGATGGACACTTATTTATATTCATAATGAGTTTAAACGATGCAGAATTGATTTCAAAATTTGCCTTTTACCTGAAAGAATGTACAGACATCAGCGGACCTCTATGACATCAAATTACCCTTATCTCTTTTTTTCTACTCGCTTAATTGCTTCATAATATATAATTGTTTGTTGCATTTGTGTATGTGTAATGTGTATCCCATTGTCTTTCTTTTTCAATGTTGTTATTGTTCTTGTTGTTGTTTGTATGTATGTATGTATGTATGTATGTATGTATGTATGTATGTATGTGACAGATTACCATTGTAATACATTTATTGGTGTAGTCAATAAAGTCCAAAGTTCACATGGAATTTGATGGAGAAATACATACTTTTTTTGTTTAGCGTACACGAGAATAACAACATGGCCGTATCAAATATTTTGAGGATCATACAATTATACATGTGTGTACATAAAAATGTAAATGCCAATATTGATACATCTTTTTATTGAAGCAATATGTTTTAAGAAAAATTACGTACTTTATTTTGTTCAAGGACGCATAACAAAGGACATTATTTTTTCAGGAATGTTGGGACGTACATATTTTTTGAATGAAATGCATTGCTCTCCCCCCCCCCCCCCCCCAATCAAGTTTCAAATGGGTGGTCCCTTATCATTTCCAATAGGTATTTGCCACTTTGAAACCGATAATTTTTATGGTGAGTGTCGGGAGAGATCGTGGGCCTTATATTCAGGCCCCAATAAACATGTATCGCAGATTTGGCACAAAGTCTAAAGGTACACATGCGAGGATTCCTGACATAAAATCAAAAATATAAACTGAAATTGTGTAATAAATTTAATATTTGCATAGGTCTAAGTCTATAGGGTTTATTTGTATAAATAGGTAAGGGAATGTGTGTATGTGTCTATGTCCCTACATGTATAAAGGCCCAAATGGTATTTATACTAATTGTAAGGTTCTGATAAGTAGGTAACATTGTGTAGTCAAGTATGGGTTATAAATCATGATAGACAGCGGTAACAAGCAGAGTATTATCGAAGCCACCGCGCCTTTTATATATTATACATGCTTTACATGGCGTTTATTTAATTCTACAAACAATAAGATAAAAATCTAGTTACGGATTGTTCAGGTGGAAAATAGTTTAATATTTACAGCAATATCAAGATTATTACAGAAACCATGACAAGGCTAGTTCCTTCATATGTAGGCAATTCATTTCATTCAAGACACCCGAATCTTTAAAATAATTTTACAAAATTTATCTAACACCAGGCTCGTCCAATTGACCAAGGCATAATTATATAGCTGACGAGCAAGGCATCAGATGAGAGCAATATGCAAACGTTTGTAATTTCATTTCTTCATCCAGCCAACGCAGTGTTAAATCTGTGCACACTTGGCATTTTGTCAGACAAGCTTATCATGAGGCATCCATAGGGCCTACACACATACAAGTTACATTGTTTACTGTCATGATCGTATTTCCCTTAGTTGGAAACATGTCTACAAATGTACCAAATGTATCTTACATTTCAGATATTAGTTGTTCTTAATCAATACTTTCAAAGAATGTAATGAATTAACAACATCTTAGGCTTACCTGACGTGTCACGCTCTGCATCATGCTGTACCACGTTCACATTCATAACATTCCGTGGGAATGATATAATTATTTCGTTCCCTCGAAATAGTTATTTCGAGGGAACGAAATAATTATTTCGAGGGAACGAAATAATTATTTCGAGGGAACGAAATATATTTCGAGGGAACGAAATAATTATTTCGAGGGAACGAAATAATTATTTCGAGGGAACGAAATAGATTTCGAGGGAACGAAATAATTATTTCGAGGGAACGAAATAATTATTTCGAGGGAACGAAATAGATTTCGAGGGAACGAAATAATTATTTCGAGGGAACGAAAAAGATTTCGAGGGAACGAAATAATTATTTCGAGGGAACGAAATAATTATTTCGGGGGAACGAAATAATTATTTCGAGGGAACGAAATAGATTTCGAGGGAACGAAATAGATTTCGAGGGAACGAAATAATTATTTCGAGGGAACGAAATAGATTTCGAGGGAACAAAATGATTATTTCGAGGGAATGAAATATATATATATTTTCTTCTATCACTTTGAGGGCTCTATAGTACCCTTCATGTAGTGGTTTTTATATTTATTTCGTTCCCACGAAATATTTATTTCGTGGGAACGAAATATATTTCGTGGGAACGAAATAAACATTTTTTTTTCTTCATGTCCCTTCTGGGGCTCCGTAGAACCCACACATGCAGGCGTCACTTAAATCTGTCAGTGCTTAAAATGTATGCATGGGTACTTTAAAAAATGACTCGATTTTCGGCCTTTGTACACTTGAAACACCCAACTAACAATGTATCTAA
>CAXHWN010000632.1:91200-114200 GCA_964020975.1 Hermodice carunculata
ATTAAATGGAGCCAAAGTTAAAACTTCCAGGTGAAGAATGTTCCTCTCAGCCGTATATTTTGTACACTCGAAAAAATAATGGTAGGCATTTTCACACTGCGCCACAAACACAAGCGATTGTATCTGCTATACCAATTTTATGCATGTCATATTTCAACTGGCTGCAGAATATTTTTAAGTTTTGCATGTAATATGTTAATTTTCCTGTTTCCGATGTAAAACAACTCATTAGTCTCTGGTCTTCCTTTGTCTAATCTATATTTAAAAGTGTCTGTATCAACTGAATTTCAAACAGTGGGAGGGAGTTAATTCCATTGGCGAACCGTTGCAGGTATAAAGGAGTTATGATAGGGCCTATGTATTATTTCTTGCATCAACTTGGCTAATATTGTGTTTTAATCTTACATTGTAAGCATTTCTATTATATAAGTCTTTTGGAATTAAATTATGTAAATATTTAGCTGTATCTCCATTGATTATTTTGTATAGCATGAATGCTTCAACATAGTATTATTTGTAAATTTGATTATAAGTTTTCTGATTTCCATTTACGTTGCAGAGGATACAGATAATGCTCAACAGACAAATGTACATGTTGTCGTTGCACATGATACAGACAATGCTCAACAGACAAATGTAGAGGATGCTATGGATGTGGGCTATATGGGTGTTGACCCTTCAGACAAGAAGAGGATGACGAGCGTCTGGACCAAGCCAAGACTGAATCACCTAGTAACACCTCAGCGTTTGACATTTCCCAAAGATCATTCCAAGTCCAGAGAGAACCGGCTGAACAGTGAGTTTAAGAAAAGTTCACAAGATCTTAAAAATCTTATTTTTACATTTATTTTTTAGACAAGATGTCAAGTTTGGTGTGTATGTATATACAGTCAGCCCTCTTTACAACGACATTCAATATAACGGAATATTCGAGTTACGACGAGAAAGTTTTGAGAACAAACTTACATAATTCTAATTTTATTCATTACAACGGAATACTCAATATACCGACTCCGACAGTCATTGTCGGGAACAAAACTTCAATTTCTTTGTACTTAGCCTATTATTCCTTGTACCGACATATCCAACACTTTAGTCCTCTGTAAAAAATGAGGGAGTAACGAAATAAGCCCAAAGTCTTTGCTTCTAACCACAGTATTGACTTGTAACATATTTATAGAGCCTATTCGGTTTATAAAATACTGATGCATTTTGGGTAATTTCGCGTCATATATATATATATATACCCTTACAAAAACGAAATGCTGGGATTATGCTGGATCTTGCTGGGCGTGGTGGAAAATGCTGGAGAAAACATTTGTCATAATCCAGCATTTTCTGCCAAGCACCCAGCAATATCCAGCATTTTTCCAACCAATTCCAACAAAATTTCGCTGGATTCTGTTGGGATTTAACCAAATTCCGACCAAATCCAGCAAAAATGTTAGTTTCGGTGAGTTTGGGTTGGTTCAGGTGGGGTTTGGTGAGTTTTGGTGGGTTCAGGTGGGGTTTGGTGAGTTTTGGTGGGTTCAGGTGGGGTTTGGTGTTTAGTGTGACCCCACGAAAGGCATGATTTCATCTTTAACGTTTTACATTGTACATTACATCCATCGTGACTGTACCTCTACCATACTGAGTTGCATTGGTTCATGTCAATAAAAAATATTCATACTGTGTGGGGGATACAGACAATCGGGCGCAAAACAGGTTTTTCAATCGTGAGCACAGAGATGGACCGCGTGGACGAGAAGAAACCACATAGGGGGACGGCCAGCCGTCTGTGAACATTGATTCTGTATTGAGAATTGCAACCTGGAATGTAAACGGATGGACTGAAGAAAACAGTATTTTACGGAAGAAAATTTTAGAAAAATTAAACTCTGACATTATTTGTTTAAATGAAACACACTTACGAGAGGGAAATGTTGTATCAGTGGAAGATTATACATGGTATGGTCATAATAGAAGCACTATACACACAAACGCTATTAGGGGATCGGGTGGTGTTGGGATATTGGTAAAAAATTCGTTGTTTTCTCACTATATTATTCGTGTTATTGACAAGTCTATTGAAGGTGTTATTGGTATTGAACTTCGAAACAGATATACCGATTTCACTTGTGTTATTTTTGCATGCTATTTTCCTCCAGATGACTCGCCATATGCAGACAGTGCGGAGTTCTATGGGCATCTTTTGAGTTCGCTATATTTATATGACTATGCTGATTTGTTTATGTTGTGCAGGGATTTCAACGCACGAATGGGAAATCTACAAGACGTAAATTCTGAAATAGATGATGTGCCTCAAAGAAATTACATTGACATGGTTAAAAATAAAAATGGGGATACTTTTCTGGAGTTTGTTAAAGACAGTAAGTTATGCGTGTTAAATGGTCGTTTTGACAATGTAAAAGACGATTTTACGTGTATAAATATCAGGGGGCGTTCTGTGGTTGACTACATGGTCGTGCCCCATGACTGTTTGAAGAAGTGTTCAAATTTTGTTGTTAGTACAGTAAACAATATAATTGATGAACATCGCCTATTTCCACTCATTTCTAATAACTGTAAACCCCCTGATCATTCCTTACTTTCTTGTGATGTTTACTGTTCTTATATTCCTAAAGGAAATGATGAACATTGCCCAAGGACGACAGATGACAATGTAATTATCAATAAACCGAAGTGGTATTATTTTGATAAGTCATCGGTCCAGTTCAGAAGTAATCTTATTTGGAGACAAGCTATTTTGAGTATTATAGAGAGGTTTCAACTGCTGCAGAACAACCAAAGAGATATTGACGAGTCATATAACATTTTTTGCGATGTACTAATAAAAGAAATGAATACTAATGTACCCTATAAATGCGCCTCTAAGGGTGTAAAAAGGAAATTTAAAGTGTATAAACCATACTGGACAGATGGATTGACTTCTCTTTGGAAAGACATGCATGCTGCAGAGGTTGAATTTCACAAATATAATGGAAGAAACCGAAATGTCAAGAATTTGTTACATGCAAGGTTTAAAGATGCACGTCACAAATTTGATAAAAGTCTTCGTAAAGCTGAAAAATTATATAATAAAAATATTGTTGATGAAATAGAGAGCTTTTCTGATAGGGACCCAAAACAGTTTTGGGAACATATAAAAAAGTTAGGACCTCGTAAAAAGAAAGCTAATATTTATCAAGTTTATGATTTAACAGGTGCACTTACATCAGATCCAGATATAGTTAGTGGTAAATGGGTTGAAGAATTTTCAAGGTTATATAATAATGTGGGGGATTTAGAGGATCACTCGCTACAATTTTTGCAACAAATAAAAGATAATTTAATCGAGTATGAAGAAACAGCTCGTTTCCCGGATGATGAGGAAGATATCTTAAACAGAGAAATTACATTTGATGAGGTAAGAAGGGTAACTAGCAAATTAAAGTCTAAAAAGGCTGTAGGACCAGATATTATACCAAATGAGATGTTGAAAGACAATTATGTGATGTTAGCATTAACTGTATTATTTAATAAATGTTTTCTTTATGGCCTTACGCCCTCAGTATGGTTAAAAGCCATCATAAATCCGATTCCCAAAGGTGCTTCAAAAGACCCGTACTTACCAATGAATTATAGAGGGATAAGCTTATTATCATGCACCAGTAAAATTTATTCTGGAGTTCTAAATAACCGAATAACTGATTACTTTGAAAATGTCGATGTGTTCGTAGATGAACAAAACGGTTTTCGTAAAGGGAGATCCTGTGAAGATCATGTATTTGTTTTAAATTCTATAATTCGAAATCGACTTACTAATAATAATCCTACATTTGTTGCCTTTATCGATTTAGAAAAGGCATTTGACCGTATTTTCCGTGATTTGCTCTTTTATAAACTTCTGCAATATAATATAAGCGGCAAATTGTATTTTGCCATCAAATCCTTATATTCTAATACTTCAGCGTCTATTCAGTTATCCCTTTATCAAACACCATGGTTTAATACAAAACATGGAGTTCGTCAAGGAGACGTTCTATCTCCCTGTTTATTTAATTCTTTTATTAATGACCTTTTAGTACAGCTCAATCAGCAACAGCTGGGAATACATATAGAGGACTTGCATATATGCTTGTTGCTCTATGCAGATGACTTAGTTTTATTCTCAGAAAATGAGGATCATTTACAACAGATGTTAACATTCATGCAGAATTGGTGTGATAAATGGTTATTGAAGGTTAATCTTTCAAAATCAAATGTAATGCATTTTAGACGGAAAAGGGCCAGAAAAACTACTTACAATTTCCATATGTATGGTAAAACAGTTGACCTAGTCGCAAAGTACAAATATTTAGAGGTCATCTTTGATGAATATTTAGAGTATAAAGAAAATGCCGATGTTTTGGCAAGTTCAGGTGGACGAGCTTTAGGTGCTGTTATTAATAAATTTAAAACTGTTAAAAATATTGGTTTTCAGACATTCACATGTTTATATGAATCTGGAGTTTTACCTATTTTACAGTATTGTTCAGGAGTTTGGGGTGGGAAAGATTTTGAAGAATTAGATCGGGTTCAAAATCGGGCAATAAGATATTTCTTAGGAACACACAGTAAAGCCCCAATACCTGGACTACGTGGAGATATGGGATGGAGAAGTATAAAGTATAGAAATTTTGTTTGTATTATGAAGCTGTGGAACAGACTTTTAAATATGGAAGATGACCGTCTCACTAAAAAGGTGTTTAATTGGGACTATAATTTGTGTAATCGAAACTGGTCTGCTGAAGTTCAGTCTATATTAGATCAGGTGGGATATGATGATATATTCAATGATAAGAGCATCTGTGATCTGAAAGTATTAGATCAAAAAATAAACATTTTAGAAGAAAATAACTGGAAATTGTCAATAGCGTCAAAACCAAAATTACGGACCTATATTTTATTTAAAGAGACATTTACTACAGAAAAGTATGTTCAAGTCCCAATTAGTAGGAGGCAACGATCCTTAATTGCTCAATTACGTTTAGGGATACTACAACTTAAAATTGAAACTGGTCGGTACAGAAGGCTGGCAATAGAGGACCGCATATGTGATTTATGTACTCATAATATTGAGGATGAGTTACATTTTGTGTTTTCGTGCCCTCTATATAATGACTTGAGAGATAATTTTGTACGAAGCATTATATTATGCTATCCGGATTTCTCTCAGCTTCCCGATGTGCAGAAACTTAAATACGTAATGGAAAATAATATCTTCTTATTCGGTAAATTTATTGAAAATTGTTGGAGTCGAAGGTCAGAAACTCTTTATAAACCAAATTGATGTGTATACATTTTTGTATACAATATTATCCCTGTTTTGATATTGTGTTGCACATATTTATTATTTATATTCTTTAAAACTGACTTATAAGCCCAAAGATGCATGGTAAAATAAACCTTTTGGGGCTAATTAATAATACTGAAACATCGAGATTATAATCGGAACTTGAGCGAGGGTAGACGCACTTGTTCCTCCTTTATCGTCCCCGCTGCCTTCTTTCTACAGAAATCTTGACCATTGAATATCTTACCAAGATCGTGATCTTTTTTAATTGTAATCAAGCAGGTCCAGCAAAAAAAAAAAAAGGTAATCATTTGCTGGGTTGAGAAATGGGAAAAATCTAGCAAAACCACACTGTGGTAACACTTAAGAATTTGCTGGACTATAAATTGTGCCAGTAAATTTCAGCAAACTCTTAACAACCAAAATCCAGCATACCCATCAAAAAGTGGGCAGTAACAAAATTAACACTGTGCCGGATTCTGCTGGGCTGTCAAAGACTCAAGATTCAAAATTTTCTAAGTTCTGTAATCTGAGGCCTACTCCAGCAAAATCCAGCATCTTGAACAAAAATCTAACATTCTAAAATTTTACAAGTTCTTTTCCCAGCGAAATCAAGCATGCTTCCAGCGATATCCAGCATCCGAGGCAAAAACTAGATCAACCCTGAAAAGACTAAGTTCTCTTTCCAGGAAAATCCAGCCTGTTTCCAGCAATACCCAGCATTCCCAGCAACAATGAGAATACCCTGGAAAAAAAAAAATAAAAAAATAAGTTCTCTTTCTAACAAAACCCAGCATGTTTCCACCAGTATCCAGCATTGGCAGCAAAAACCAGAAAATCGAGAAAAAATTAAGTCCTTTTTCCAGCAAAATGCAACGTGGTTCCAGCACTTCTCAGCATGTCCAGCAAATACCAGAAAAATCTAGCATGATCCCAGAATTTTGATTTTTTAAGAGTATATATGGGCGGGTGCCTTTCCAATATAGGCCAAATAATATGAATATATTCTGAGAAATTGCTTTGTATGTTGCCGAATTTCAAAGCTATTGTTTCCAGGCTTATATGTTATGATAGCCAATTGTAAAATGCGTTAAAATATCCAATCTGTTTTAGAAAGAAAAAAAATGTGTTTCGCCTGCAGGTAAATGTAATGATTATTAGGCATATGCATAGTGATGTCAATTTGTTATCAGTATTACAGTTCGATCCCTGACGTGGATCCTATTGACCTGAGAGAGACAGACAGCCCGGTCACTTGGGAAGTTGTAGAGAATAGCACGCAGCTTGGCAAGGAGCTACTGGTCAATAGTCTTGGTTTTTCCTATACAGTCAATGGCAAGAGAACCAATTCAACAACGTGGAGGTGCAGCGTTCGCACTCAGAGCTTGGTATGTCCAGTGACAGTTCTTCAGAAGGAAGGCGGTTTTCACCCGTATCCCGTGACATTCATCCTGCTAAACCAGGTCTCCTTGAATCCATCAAAATAACAACCCAGGTAAACAAAATTTAACGGTAGGTCTAATTGCAACTTGCCTCCCTAGGAGACCCATTGAGCGCAGTAAACCTGATGGTGCTCGCCTACGAGCTCCAACAAAATACTTGAGAGTAAGGGTCTTCTTTGGAAGCAAAATTGCAACAAGAGATGATACAAATGTAATCGTGTCCTTCAAGAGGAAAGTAAAATTGAAGAAAAAAAAACTATTATGATATTTGATGTTAAAAAATAAAATTATTTTTCATAATATCTTATAACATATAGGTAATATTTTCGTCACTTACATAATGAAAAAATAAAAAATAAAAAAAATAATGTAGGTCTCTACCAAATTTAAATTCGGTGGTTAGTGTACCAAAAATTTCTTATCTTAAAATTTGTCAACATGGAATCCCTGCACCAAGTTTGGCATGATGGTTGGTTGGTCTACCATTGAAGTTGTGCACCTTTGTATTTTAATAGTCGTATTGTTCAAAATGAAAATGCAATTAATGGAAACTTTAAAAAGAATAATAAAAACGTTATAACTATGCTAATTAGGGACACCGGAAAATTATAAGTCTTGTGTGTCGCCAACTATTAATTATAGATAGGCCTATAGGTGCCATTCCAAATCCAGTTCATCAGTTTGTCCCAGTATGCCAAACCTGGGGCATTTTATTTTTATCGATATTTTCACGCAACGAAGAATCAAAATTATTAATTTACTGGTAATTACAACTACGTATTATTTACAGGTTAAAACTAAGGGTAGCGAAGACGTATTTAAAAGTACGCCATCCCTAGTGCAACAGGCCTGCCTGCCGTCATCGGTGAACAAGCAGGCACTCTACCTCGACTCGACTATCTTGCAAGGAGGGTCAACAGAATGAGACAAAAGAAGCGACCCCGGAATCCACCAGACTTGGACTTTGAGGTAATTATGTTAATTGACAACATAATATGTAATTTAAAATATTTTGTATATATTTTTGACAAAAGCTGTTGTTGCCTGAGTAAAAGCTTCAAATTTACAACGTTTGGACATTCTAAATTTAAAACATTCTTCAAAAATTTATCGTAAACACCCAATACACAAAAAAATATTCCTCAAAATTCCAAGACTTGTAAGATTATGATTCTCTTTTGTAAAAGACAGTTTAAAATAAAATGAAGACATATTTCGTAAGTTCCCATATTACACATACAATATTGCTCAGTGGTGTTTTTCATTTTCGTTTGAGCAGTCTTCGATACACAGTTATTAATCCTCAATGCTATATAATTCTTCTCATTTCCGAATTTGATATTTTTTATATATACGTTAAAAGTTAGTAATCCTCATTAAGAATTCCAAATACCTATAAGTTATTTTGTGTTGCAATTTTACAGTGCCAATTTTATAAAGCCAAGTACAGGTCTATAGCTGTGTTTCATATTATTGATATTTTACTTAATATTTCAGCTGGACATCAACTTTCTGCCAACTAACTTCCTGGTCCAGGACGTAAGCATAGACGACTAAAGACACCTGGTGTTTGCAACAACCAAACAACTGGAGCTGATGGGCAAAGCAATGCGTCTCTTCGTTGATGCCACTTTTAAAGTGGTCAAGGCACCTTTCAGACAGTTGATTAGTGTGCATGCATGCATTCATCAAAAAGGATGACTGCTGCAAACAAGTGCCTCTCGCCTTCACCTTTATGTCAAGTTAGCGAACAGAGGACTACCAGGAGGTAAGATGCTTAGGCGATTTGAAAATCCCGATTTATCATCAGTGCCCGTATCAAACTTTGCCACGCATCAAATAATTTTCGATATTTTTTATTTAAGAATAATGATGATGATAGTTTACCAACGAAAGCCCACAACAGTTTATTTTTAGCATCTAGTCCAAATTAAATTGAACAAGTAGTTCACTTTCACCACAGTAAGATTTAACTATAGGCCTAGGCCTAGTTATTAAAATATAGAAAAAAAGACTCTGCCCCATCACTTTTTTGGAAAACCATTGATGATAAACCAGGATATTATTTTATATAACCTCCACTCAATTGTTCTTTAAAAATGGTCGACATTAAAGATGATGCGAAAACAAAGGATTTTGATAAAAAGATCTGTTTTCTGCAATAATTTATTTCAAAGTTCTAATCATGATAGTAATTGGAGGAACTAAATAGATCAAAAGTTTTAAAGTCAGGGTAGTAAACGAACCGTGTTCACTTTTATTTTTTGAAAGAATTGCGTCCATTAAACTAGGATGAAAATAAAAAAGTTAGAAACACTAGAAGAAAAAATTAAGTGAAAACATATAGGCCCTATTTACAATGGCACCAATATTTGGGCATAACTTTTAGCATAAAAAAGGGCAAGAAATAATTAGATATTACATATGTAGATCTATAATGATTTAGGCTATGTCGTCATGCGTTTGTAAATCTCTCTATAACGATATTTGGTATTTCTAGGTTTTAAGGACAACACCTAACCTATATCTAGGTTATTTGTGATCTATCTACGGGCATATAAGGTCTACACCATTTTGACTCATTTATCGCTTTTTTCCCATTATTATAGGTACTGCAGTGTCTGAAAAACTCGATGCCAGCATCAAAAGTCGAGGGGTTTGTTGCCAACTTCGAAAGCGGTAGGTTCTAGAAAATATATTTCTTATCAATAGTGCCCTACATCTAAATTTATTTATTTATTACAATATATTTATACTGGGTAGCCCGTTCAGTTAAACTGTTCTTCCATGAGACCCAGCTACAAATAATAAAATATACATAGAATAAAAAACCACAGGATACAAATAAACTAAAACGTGCATGACAATTCATATACAAACTATATACAAAATGAAATGAAAGTTGTAAAGTTAAAGCAAACATGGCAGGTTATTTACTAAAATTTAGGAAGATGGGATGATTCGGCTAAGGAAACTAGATTTAAAAAGTGCCTTCAATGGTGGTAAATATTCGGTATCTTTCATTTCGTTTGGGGAGATTGTTCCAAATATTGGCACCTTTGTATACAAGGGTTTGTTTAAATCCCTGCGAGGTCAATAAATGCACGCATGTATAGAACAACAAATGAAAGGATGAAATCATTAAAGATGAACAACTTTAGGCCCTATCAACCACCCAGGCCAAAATATACAGAATATTTTATGCGGGGGAAAATTTATATCTTGTACGCAGCACATGTACATGTAAGCATGACTCATTTTGATATTTTGTGGCACACCGCCTTTGTTAACGCAGCGATGCTCACGGGTATTTGGGGATGTAGTGTTAGGAAACTTCGATTGTAATATTTCATAATTGGGCCTAATGGGCTTAATATTGTGATAGGATGCCAAAGGGCCTTTTGCGGAAAACTTGAAATGAAAAACTGAAAAAATGAAGCCCTGAAACAAAATAGGCTCATCTACTAACATCAATCTTAATTTTTATTTTCTAGCAATATGGAATGCAGTCAAGAAGGTTTTTGCAGGGGTTACTTTAAGACTAAGATGGTGTGTGTTTCACTTGAGCCAGGCTGTGTTACGGAAAGTGCAACAAGTAGGCTTGTCAGTGGCCTATAGGGAGGATGTGGGTACGAGGAAATTACTGAAGAAGGTGATGGCGTTACCGTACCTGCCTTCAGAACACTGTAAGCCGGCGTTCCAAACATACCAAGAACGGGCCACGACAGATAAGTTGAAAGCAGTGATGACCTACGTGCAGACAACCTGGTTTGAGAGTAGTGTGTGTGGGATCCTGGTTCTTGGTCAGTGTTTGGCATGTCCACCAGAACGAATAACGATCTAGAGGGGTGGCATTGTCGCCTCAATCAGATGATTGGTAGGAACGATGTACCCCTCTACGTCCTTATTCCTAAGCTAGATGAGGAGGCTAAGCTGGTGCAGATCCAAACACGACTTGTGTCTGAAGGGAAGCTCAGCCGCTACCAGCGCAAGAAATATAGAACTGTTCAAAGTCAAGAATATGAACTGTGGGACTTGTACTCAAGTCATAAGATTGATGCCAGTACTTTGTTGCGCAGGGCCGCCAGATTAGCTGGCGTTGGCCCAGCGGGAGTTTAGGACTATAGGCCTACAGTCATGTGCCTATTACGTATTAGCTGTGCGAGTTAGGCTAGGCCAACAGGCTACATTAGAACTTTAAGTTTAAATAACGCTGCCTGAACTATTAAACGTGACACAAAAGTTTACAGCCTACAATACAGGTCTGTTAGGACGGGATAGGCCTATGTGCGTGTCACCTGGGTTAACCAAGGGCAAGGCATAGATCTACTAGCTTTTGCATTAGGCCAGCCGTTTGTAAATATGTAGGTTACCATTGGTCTACCTTAGCAGCCTGATTATTTAGGGCTTAGTGAATGTAAGACCAGTAGGGCCTACATTGTATATCCAGTAAAATTTAATATGTAACGTTAGGGACCTAGGTCTCTCTGATAAAATCAAGTGAAATCTGTGGTTTTTAATAAAATTTCTGTAGTCTATGGCTTGTGTTTTTGTTTATTGCACATTCCTCGATCCAGCACAATGAACTTAGGCTAGGCCCCTACATAAGGGCCTAACGGAGAGGCCTAAATTCCATACATATGAGATATTCATCTGAAGATAGGGTAACGTCTGGTACTATGGGCCCAAATCTCTTTTTGCTTAAATTTTGAAAATGGAGAGAGGCAGCAGCTGGTATTCATTTTTTATAGGTAGCACTCCTAATTATGTAGGCCTACCATTAAAACATTAGGCCCTACTTATTCCTCATTATATATACCAATGTTAGCTTAGCTTAGAAGCAGTAATAAAAAAAAAAAAAACATGGTCCTATTACCCGTGTCAAATATTAGATTGGCTAATATTTGATTTCTATGTGTATTAGGGTAAAAGTAAGAAATCTTTTTTCTTTGACGGTGTATTTTTACTTTCTTTTTGTGGGCGGTGTATTTGCATTCCTGCTTGTAATTGGATTAACCCAAAGTGCTTTGTGTATAGGTTTCAAATGGTGATTTCACTTAGTGACCTAAGAAGTTGTATAAGAGTTTTTGGCCGCATCAATTTAGTTCGTCATTGTTTATAAGGATGTTGAGTGTGTATTTTGGTTTAAATATACTGTGACAGTTCTCCAAATGCCAAATATGGTCATTTATTCAAGGGTTGCTTAGTGTAATCTGTTAGTTTCCCTATATATAGACCGTTTTACGGCGGGTTGCTATTCTTTTTATTTTGGACGCCTATAGTACGAACGAATCAGAGGTTGGAGATATTTTCAGCAGCGTCTTTGACGCGCTTTTGCATTTTTTATTATGTTCTGGAGGATATAACCTGGGTTTTTTTTTTTTTTGCACCATGTACATAATTTGCACCTGAAGAGATGGTGGATTGTATTTTGTGGCGTCCATGTTGGGCCTTGTGGAGCTATTTTTCCGTAAGTTATCATTATTTTTGGTACAAATATACACATACTGTAGGATATAATATATAATTGATTCGCGGTATTCTTTTGTCGCGTTTGGACGCAAATATATATATATTATTGTTGCAGAAACATGTTTTTCATTTATTGTGATATTCTCAAGATACACGCGTTTTTTCTGATATGAAGTATAATATATTATATAGAGTAAAATGTAATTATTGTGCAATTTCAAGATGTACACGTGGTTAAAAGCAATATATAAATATACAAGTTTGTGATGTTTCATTCAGGATATTGTATACTCAGAGATTGTTAATTTTTTGTTCCAGTTGTATCACATTGTTTCACGTGTCCACACGTGGTCTGAGGATATATATATGACATGATTGGAGATTAATATGGATATTTAAAGAGGCTCAGGGGCTGAGTCCATCGGTTTGTCTACACGTGTATTTTGTCGGCGTATACCTCGTGTTACCATGTGCATCTCATCAGGGAGAAAATAAAAGTTCCACCGTCAGAGAAACACCTGTGTTTGTCCCATGTTTTGTCCTGTGCTACAGATGTCACAAAAATATACAAGGAAAAGCTTCATTGATATATATCACGGAGAGAGGAGTGGTTTACCTGTTTTGGCTGGAATTTGTTTCGTCATATTTATCAGGCGGTGTACGGACGACAATGGTGTGTGCCGGTCTCGACAATCCGTTTGTGACCGCATTCCCTGTGCTGTCCTGTGAGAGTGTTGTTTTGCGACGTACCTGAGTTTGACTGTGTCCGGCACGTGTGGTTTCTGTGCTTCGAGCAGGAGTATACCTATATTCAAGTACTGTTCGTGTTGCCTGTGGTAGCAGAAGACTTTTCCTTTTTTCTTGGACTTATCAAGTAGACATTTCTTCTGTATTCCGGGAATGTAATTTTTTCTCGGTACAGCGGTTCCAGTTCGTCGCACTAACTTTTTCTCCACAGCTGATATATGAAGATAGAAGACTCTTCACATATACATATTATACTGTAGCCCACACATATATGGTTCAGCAATTCAATTATCCATATTTGTATATTGTTTGCCATTGATATCCATTTGTCGCAAATATTGAACACAGAAATATAGTCTTTCTTTCAGCACACAGTGAAGCAGCTTGACACGTGTACATGTACAGGTATATAGTGCTGTTTTTGGTCTGTTTGACCTGGGTGTGTTACATCATGTCCTTGCCCGAGCTTAAGACTGCTCGCAAGATGAGTAAATCAAAACTTACCAAGTTGAATAATAAAATATCCACGCGTGTGGCTGAACATGATAAGTTGGATGAAATTTCAGGGTTGATAAAAGAATTCAAATCAGCTTTTGAATTATTTACAGCTGATCATACTGCACTGGCTGAGGAAGATGAAGGTAACGAGCTGCAGAATGAGCAGTATTATGAAGCTGTAGAATCCAAATATTTTAGAGTGTTGTCATCAGTGCATGATGTTAAACATACTTCAGCTAGTACTGATAGTACAGTAATTGGGTTATTAAGTTTGCCAAAATTAGAACTCGAGAACTTCAATGGTGACCCGATTAAGTACCATACATTTATCAAAGCTTTTAAAGCTACAGTTGAAAAGTGTACAACAGATCCAGATGTACGTCTGTCACGTCTGTACAATTATCTTGAAGGTGAAGCCAAAGACAGTGTTCGTTTATGTTTGATTACAGGTGGTGCCACAGGTTATGAATCTGCTTTGAAAGTTTTGAAAGAAAACATGGCAGTAATTTTCGTGTGGCTCAAGAAATAATTCGTGGTTTACGCTCAAATAAGCCAGTGAAAAGTAGTAAAGATTACAGAGCTTTGTCAAATGAATTGCGTAATGCACTTGAAATTCTTGAAAGTATCAATTGTCTGTCTAAGGTGAATACACAGATAGTCATTTTTGATATAGTCTCACGTCTTTCAAATTTTGTCCAAAATCGGTGGTACAAGATGGAGCATAAGAACAAACGTGATAAGGGCGATTATTTGAAATTCAAAGACCTCGTCAAATTTGTAAATTCTGTGAGTGACGAACTTTGTGACCCGGTTCTGGGTGAGCAGGCGCGTTTGTCTAGATATAAACAAACTAGGCAAGTCACTTCACATGACATTCAAGTAGATGAAGTATCAGAGATGAGTAGTTATGCTGATTTCTTTTCTGCACATGGGTCAAATTCAGATTTTTTTCCCTTCTGTCAGTACAGTAAATGCGGCATCTGCTACTAGACAGCCTTCAGTTAGTGGGTCAAATGCAAATTCAAATAGGTCACGTCAATTTCCGCCATGCAAGTTGTGTAATGGTTCTCATTTCATAACTAAATGTGATCAGTTCAAGTCAATGACAGTAAAAGATCGTATAGCATTTGTCAAGTTACATGAGTTATGTAATGTATGTTTGAGGAGTAATCATACGACTGAATCATGCCAAAGTAAAAATAAATGTTTCGTTTGCGGAGCCAGACACACAAGTTACATCCATACCGATCAAGTTTTGACAACTTGTGCTTCAAATATTGGAAGTTGTTTACTACCAGTTTTGAAAGTGCGCATTAATGAGGATACAGTTGTTAATGCAGGATTAGACAATTTTAGCACCTCAACTTTCATTACTCAGAGTTTAGTTGATCGTTTGAATCTTGAAGGCTCAAATGTTCATTATCTTTTGAAAACAATTCAGGGTACTACTCCTACTATATCAAAAGAAGTCGATTTCAAAATTTCGTCTTTGTTAGGTGATCAAAAGATGAATTTGTCAGGTGTTAAGGTGGTTGACAGTATACCACTTGCTAATGCTTCTGTTAAGATTGAAGAATATCCACATCTTCGTGACCTTGACATTGATCCAAATGTTTACAATCAAAAGTGCAAACATTGCACTGTATACACGCATCATGGCCACGTTACCAGATGCCTGATCACGTGTAAAGATGTATGATGGTCCTTTTGGATATGAAAATAAGCATTCTTTTATTTTAGTATCATCATCTGCGTCACAAAAATACAAATAAATATGGCAGTTATTACTCTCACTTTTGCTCTGTTTGTAAAGACTAAATATATGGCGATTGCTTAATTTGATACATTAATGCAATTTTTGGAAGACGTTGAATGTCTATGATGATGCGGGTGGTTATTATACCAGTTTAATTATGTTTGTGCGGTTGTCGCATAAAAATGTAAATCAGATAAAGCTCGAGAAAATTTTTTCACCAGTAGTTTAAAAGTTGTTTTATTGTCTCATTTTTCCCGAAGACGTTAACTTACAAATTTGAATTTTCATTGAAATACATACCAAATAATTTAGCATCCGCACTAACTGAATTTAACATTCCAAATTTATAGGATATATAGATAATGCCCATTATGTTTTTAAATTTTCAATGACCTTGGTCTATTTTTAAGTCCCCCGTCCTATAAGGGTTAAAAAGATGATTTTGTAATAGCAGGGCGTAGCTTGGACATCAATGGCAAAGAAAATTGTCGGTGCTGGTCATCAGATTATATGTCAGCAGAGCATTAGGCCCATAGGCCTCTTGTTTACATTTATTGCGAGCAGTAGTGTATATTTTATACAGCCATTTAGCACTTGAAACTGTTCACCTATTCCAAAACGTTGGTTAATTTATATACACTTATGTTTCCGTATGCCACAAACAAACATATTTAAGACAAATCATCCTAACAAACATTTATTTACTTGAATAGAAACGCACCCAGTAGCTAATATGCGCCTGCATCTGGCTCAGAGCCTGATCTTTTACCAGCTGAATGCACCCTTATTTGGGCCACTGCACTCCACCTACTATAACTGAAATTCTTTAATTGTAATGATTTGTATTATTTTCATCTTGTCATTTTTTCTCCAAGCAATCATCAGTCCCAACAGTTTACTATTTTGTATGGTGGGTGGGGTGGGGTGAGCGTACAGGTTAAATGGTTCAAGTTGATCCCTGTACAGGGGCGTATCCAGGATTTGAATGGGTTTTGTTTTCCAATTTAAACAAAAACTAAGGCAGATATCAGAGGCCGTGGGCTCCTGTGTTCTGCAAGGTGGGGGAGGAGGGGTTGCCCCCCCCCCCCTCGATTTTTTTTTTAATTCCATACCTGAAATGTGGATAACTCATGCAGGCATGTGGGGGAAGGGGGTTACCAGGACCCCTCATACATTAAATAAATAATTCAGTGACTTGGTGAGGAATTTTATGCGCCTTTTTATATAAAGCTGTTTATTTGTGCCTTTGCCAGCGGCTACATTTAAATTTACCTCCAACGTTGCCATATCTTTGCACCTTTGGTCAACCCTGAAACACCCGCTCGCAAGAGTTGATAGTGATGCTCCGTCTCGTCATTTGCCTTCCTCCATTGTTTGACGTGAAGGTTATGTCCTGTGTAAAGGACAGATTCAATGATGCAGATGTATTTTCAAAAACGTATTTACTTTTTTATCAGATTTATGGGAAATCATCATATACCCTGTTGGCCTTATTTGTCGCCCAGGGTAAGAAGATTTGGTACGTACTTCCGCATATATTTTATTATTCTGTGAACTGTTGCTGTGTATTATATGTTTATCAACATCATGGATTGTAAATAAAGGACTAGCCTTAAAATATTTCAAGGAGATGTTGTCTTAAAGTGAAGAGACTTTACGGCTATTCTGTTGTCCATGTCCCTTGATTCAGTACGTAAGCCCATTTTTAGGAAGGCTGCTCACGTTTTCAGTATCAATGAAGAGACACGCATAATTTTTTAACAAATAATACGACACATTAATCATCGCAAGCCACTTAATTTACTCTAAGATATCGGCAGGCGTTCGACGAAATGTAAACTCCCATCATCCATAAAAAACACATCAGTACGAAAATATTTAATATAAATTGACGACTATTTCCCTGTTTACATTCAGCACAGTAATTTCCGTAAGAGCAATTATTTTAACAATTAACAACTGCCCAATTAAGCTGCTTGCAAATTAGGTTTTTAGACTTGATACCGTCGGTTCCAGAAATCAAGACGTTGCGGGTACCATCAGGGAAGTTCAGAGCACATCCCAAGAAAACGACAAAACAATGAAAAAGCATGCTGTTTTCCTGGGGTGCTAGGCACGGTCTCAAAATGAATTTTTGCGCACTGTACAGGCTAAGTTAAATGATCAGTGCGTGTAACCATAAACAGACAGGGTGACCAGGCAATTTGTTGTATTTTTGTGTCATATATAAGTAGGTGCAAACTGACCATTCAATTACTTTTTCTGATCATCCAAACGGAATTGCAACGAGATTACGGTAAGACGAGGAAACTGACCATCCATGCAACTGAATGCGGTGAATTGTTTGCAGACTTCAAACTATATGCCATTTCATTGCGTTCAAAATCGTTAATTCGTCATCAGCTGGTAGCTTGTAGTTTTCGTTACAAGTTAATCTGATCGTCGATCAATTTGGTCGCGCATTGCCTTTGACATCGTGTTATAATATCATGACAGGTGAAAGGTTCGTAAAGCGAAGATTGGCTGCAAGGCGCTCTGTGGTTGACGGGGCACACGCATTGCACATCTAGAGTTTCATTGGTCAATCTATATATGAAAAAAGGAAGAAAGACGACTCTTTTATTCTATATTTCTCATCATTTCATGTCATTTACGTGTATGTACGTTTTCCTTGTTTTGAACATGTATCGCCACCGTGTTTTATACGATGTGGTTTTATCAATGTATGTGTCGCGCCATCACTGCTCGGGATCCCGAAAGTAACAAAGAGTAAGTATCAATTCACGATAAAATGATTTTCAAGTCTATTTTAAGAGGTCCAGTTATTCTATGAAGCCTTCCTGGTTTGCTTCACAAAAAAGCAAGAACAAAAAGGTGGAAGGTCTGAAGCCGGCACCTTTGGATAACCTCTAATCAATTTTTCATATTTTTGGATAGTCCAACACTTAAACTACATGCTCACAAATACTCAGATGTGTGACATAAAATTTATATGAGATAATTGATCTCAAAACTTTTGTTTACGATAAAAAATTTAAACAGTGCCGGGAACATGGCTTTATTTGCATGGGCATCATAAGGAACCATGTCATTATTTGCACAGTCATAAATACATGACCGCTGGAAACCAATCGAGCTGTTAACAAGGGTCACTCACAGGAAACCAGTAGCCGTGGAGAGAAGAATGGGCTAGTTCAGACTTATCACTACCATTGTTCTGATTACTTTGAAGTTCTCTATTGATGCAAAAACAAATTAGCACAATCCACTTTCTAGTCCCCAAATATGGAAAGCCGCATGTGAACCCATACCCAAACAAGCCAATTAATTGTGGTGTTCCCAAGTTTAAAAAAAATCGAGATTTAAGCCACAAAATATACTTCTGTTTAATGACAACATCACAGAGGTAAAGCTACAAGTTAATTTCACACAATAATGAGAACACAGGACAGAAGAAATGAGGATGTGTCAGATACAGCCATAAATGCGTAAGAATTGGCAACTTTTTCTTTCAATGCGATTTTCTCGGAAGTGTTTTTAGCTTTACCTCTGCAATTTGTGTCTCGCCTCACAAGAGTACCGATTGCCCTATCACATTAACGTGCCGGCACCGTTACGAGCGCGTAACACAGACTCGCGACTTTGACCCGATGCGATATGGGAAAGTTAGGCCCCTACGCCACAACGATGCCGCTACCTTAAAATCAACGGACATTAAAAGAAAGATATCACACCCAGGAACGGTTCCCAGGATTTTTTTTTTCTGACAACCCCTTCCGTGCCTTTTGCAGCAATATATAGAAGCAAAATGAACAACCTGTCAGGACTTAATCAAAAATTGTATAACTTTTTATTTATGCTATTTCAGGACTTATCATTAAATTCGATCCTGGACATAGATATATACATTTTAAATTTCTTCTGATTTCAACTGGAAAAGAACAATTTTGTGTTACTTCTGCGCGAAAAAATTTGAAAATCCTACCAAGTCAGAAAGAATGCTATAAAATCTCAAAGAATTCCAATCCTGAAAAGAAACTCTATGGACACAAATCTATAGATATGTAGTAATAAGAAAATATATAGGTTTAATTTACTTGTGAAAAAAATGGGTAAAGTTGCCTGTCTCATTGCTCACTAGCTTCAGAGCTACCACCCTAAGAGTAGATTATGTTTTGTACGGAAGCCCATTGGTGTCAACCTCACTTCACTTTTAATGTTGTCAAAACGACATTTTATATGCTTCGGACGACTATTTCTGTGGTCATAACGACATTTTATCTGGTTAGGAAGACATTTTATGTGGTCATAACGACATTATATGGGCTTCGGACGACATTTTATTTGGTCATAAGTGTATTTTCTCTGACTAGAACGACATTTTAAATGGTTGTAACGATATTTTGTCTGGTTAGGACGATAATTTATGTGGTTATAACGACATTTTATCTTGTTTGGACGACATCATATCTCATCAAAACGACATTTGATGTCGCCATAACGACATATTATGTGGTCAGAACGACATTTTATGTGGTTTGGATCACATTTTTGTGTGTTCACAATGACATTTTGTCTTGTTCGAATGACTTTTTATCTGGTCTTAGTGATATTTTAGGTGGTCATGACGACATTTTAGCTGGTTAGGATAACATTTTTTGTGGTCATAAGGATATTTTATCTCGATCATATGGCCTTTTTATGTGGTCATTATGACATTTTATGTGGATTGGACGACTTTTTATCTTTTTACATTTTTGACAGATTGCAAGCTGATGCATCTTATGAACCAAAGATAAGACATAGTCAAATGTACCCGAAACATAAAATATTGATTTATTGCAATATTGGTACATGTATACTGCATTGTTTGCTTCAATTGATATGAAATGCCTACGCACACCATGTACTTCTACAGACTTCCCGTGCACACAGCTAATATGCTAAATAAATGGTCACCTGCAGTTTTGCAGCTGGTAGAAGAACCCCGTGAATCAGTGTAAATGGTTAACTGCATACATTGGCTTCTTGTGTTGTATTTGTTTTAAATAGTATTGATGACAGACTCCCCTGTATTTTGTGATAATTGTTTTTCTTGCTCGCTGTAACCGAACACATCAGCATTGCAAAACATAAAGTTGCATCTACCTTTAACAGGCCCTAGAAGAAATAAGCAACATCGTTCCAGCGTCACTATTTCCATGGGACCATCATCAGTGTAACAGGATCATTGGTAGATGAAAATGGGGGAAATATTCAATTTTGACAGAAATGATTCTTGTGCGCATAGTTTTTAATATACTACCAGGCCACACCACATGCGCTCGAGCCATAACAAAATCACACACACACACACATATATATATATATATATATATATATATATATATATATATATATATATATATATATATATATATATATATATATATATATGTATATATATATGTATATATATATATATATATATATATATATATATATATATATATATATATATATATATGTATATATATGTATATATATATATATATATATATATATATATATATATATATATATATATATATATATATGCGCCACGATATACTAACCTGGATAATTCCCTACGAGGAACCAATTTTGTAATTTTCTTACCCCGTGTGGATGCATTATTCACCACTTAAGACTATTCCTCCTTAGTCAAAGGTTTATTATTTATCCTTATTTGGAAACTGATTAACACAATATCCTCCATATTTGGAAAGTTATTAACATATCATTCTCTACATTAGGCTATTACATTGCACTTGTTGCAGGCACAGCCAGTGCCCTGGAAAGTCTGAGTTTGAAAATCTCCATGTGTATTCAAAATACTTCATTCTGAGTTCTGCTGGTCACTAAAATAACTTACCAATAGTCAAATACCTCTATCTCAGGCACAATCATTGTACCACGATACCTACCCTTGAGATAATGATGATGACAATACTCTTGAGGAGCACATGTGTGTGTGTGTGCACGCTGATTCTCACTGTAAGGGAGGGCCGAGGCAGCGATGATTGACAATTTTCTGCTCATGCGTATTGCTAACTTTTTTTATTGCAGATTTGTACTAATAGAGTGCAGTATCGCATTGGCTACCTTTTCGTGTGGTCTCATGCGTGCACACGGCCAAAATACACATTTTTCAAGTCAAAATAAGGCGGAGCTAAAAATAAATGCAGAAAACGCCTCCTCAGGACACAATAAGTGTTTTTAGACCCTCTTTGTTAAGGCGGGGCTCTCCTTTAGGAAAATCCTCCACTTTAGTGCACGCTCTACGCGTAAGTTATCTACCTTAGGGTACCTGGACAAACTCACACACACACACACACACACACACACACACACACACACACACACACACACACACACACACATTTGTATATGTATATATATATATATATATATATATATATATATATATATATATATATATATATATATATATATATATATACATATATATTTAATTAGCGTTTAAAGAATCATGTTAACCATTATTGTTATTGTTATTATTATTATTATTATTATTATTATTATTATTATTATTATTAATAATATTATTATTATTATTATTATTATTATTATTATTATTATTATTATCATTATTACTAAGTGTGATAAAATTCCTGTTTAGAATCATGTTGGATTATTTTATGGTTTCATGGGCCATTTCCATGTGAGCCTCTTTCACTGGCGAAGTAGAAAAACTAAGATTCAATATGTAGTGATTGCAATAGGCCTACGGGACCAACTAAACCAAACTTGAGACGACGGTCAATGTAGAATTACATTAAGTGTGGATTGGTGTACAGAAAAGGGTGGGAACATCAAAGAAAATTGCATTGTATTCAAATACATGAGTGTCCATGTATGCGGAATCACCTCAAATGTTTACCCGTGTTCTGTATTTTGCCGTACGGTACCAGTGTGCGTGTTTGCATGGGTGCAGATGTAATCCTGGCTTAAGTGAGTCTTGACACCGTGTGTGGTTAGATCAGATCTAGTCCGTTTTGTAAACTGTTGTACTTGCCTGTCCGTTTGAGGACCTGATTTTGAAAAAGTAAAGGTCCATGGATCAATTTTTAGCACACTTTGCTGTAGGTTTGGGACAGTGATTTGCATTTTATTCTATAAGTATTATTTTTTATTATTCAGATAATCGATGTACCGCGTATAAGAAAGGAGCTTTAATTAATCTTAATTTTGCGCTTGAACTTGTGAATATAAAAACTGATATTGAGAGTGCGAAAACGCTGACAGAAACAGGGACAAAACGCAATGAATAGGAGAGATCTGGGGTTAGTTCTAAACTTCACCTGAAGGTGGTGCTGCCAATAATGTTCATGGTTGACTAACTACATTTTGTGGTCATTTTTCCATGATTCCAACCTTTTTGGAATTCAGCAGGTATATATTTAAGCTCTGTAGATGTTGCCAAATAAGCTTAAAACTTTCATTTTATCACACCAGGGTATAATTGCAGGATGACTATGGTATCTAATTTAGGTACATTAGATGCATAAATACAAATTCTTACGCGTATGCAGGGTAAAATTTCAGGAGTTTTAGATTTACCGAATGTGATGAGCTTTGCTGACCCACTTTTACACCTGACCTCAAAGGGCATGGGTTGCTAGCTGTCACAAATATGCACCATTGAATGAACGGCTGTGTGTCAAGAAATGAAACCAATGCGGATCACCCCTTATTTGCGGGCGATAGTTATGCCCTTTCGTTATGA
>CAXHWN010000633.1:0-132404 GCA_964020975.1 Hermodice carunculata
GAAATTGTGTATTTCGTTTGGAACAGCAACGATTTTAAAATTATGCAAATTAGGGGCAATTAAAATCTTAAAAGTTCCATATATCTTCCAAACTAGTGCAGATATGCACAAAATTTCAATGTGCGTGTATACGTGCCAACATAATGGACGGTAAATGAAAGTTGTAGAATTTCAAATTACTCTCACAATGAGGCTTGGCATTTTGATAAGTTGAGTACCCAGTGGTTATATGGCAGAGCTTATATATTTGATCTGTCTCCACTAATATATATATATATATATATATATATATATATATATATATATATATATATATATATATATATATATATATATATATATTTATATATATATATATATATATACATATATATTGGAGTCTGTTGTCGTTTTCATTAATAAACAGCTTAAGGGTTATCTACCACAACCGCTCGGGAAAACTGCAACAATAACTACAAAACTATTATACATATATTCCAACTTCAATTTGCAGGTTTGTGACATAATCGCATCCAATGAAACATGAGCCAAAATTGTAGGGTTTTAATTTATGCAAATTAGACAAACTTCACTGCAGGGTTTGTGATATAGCTGCATTCAATGAATCATGATCCTAAATTGTAGAAATTTTATTTTTGCAAATAAGGTGAATACCCAAAATTTAAATCTTGAATAACTTCTAAACTATTGTTGATAAAGGTGCCATTTCAACTTCAATTTAAAAGTTTGTGACACAGTTGCATCCAATGAACCATGAACTATAGTTAAACAATTTCAATTTATGCAAATAAGATGAATACACAAAGTTAAAATCTTGAATAACATGAATAACTTCAAAGTAATTATACATGGAAGTGCCATTCCAAAATCAGTTTGTATGTATGTCACATAGCCATATCCAATGAACCATAAACCAAAGTTGTAGGCTTTTAATTTATGCAATACCTTCAAAACTATTACAGATAGTGGTGTCATTCAAACTTCAGTTTATAAGTTGGTGACTTGGTCACATCCAATGAACCAAGAACCAAAGTTCTAGCATTTTAATTTATGCAAATTAGGCTAATACACAAAATTTAGATTATGTTGAACAATGACAAATTGTAGCATTTCAAACTTCTCACTTTGAAGGCACTCAGACAGATTTGCTATGAAGCAAATCATCTTTTCTAGTTGTACTGGTACATATTGTCAGTGAACTTGTTAGTGTCAATAAATTATGGAATATAGCCTTGATTGGATGCATATCGGTCAATATAAACTAGAATATCAACTTACAAAATGCTAAAATTACGCATTCTGAATATGAGTAGAAGTGAAAGAATATACATGGACTAAATGGAATTTGCAGGTTATAGATTATGACTTCGTGATTATTAGTCAAAGAAGCACTGGGATGGTTTACTTTGGTGTTTAAATTAATCCACAAATTCATGGGTTCATCTATGGTTCCAAATCCTTTGTCACTGTACTTTGTTTTCATGTTCCCAGAAATTTACAGCCCCTCAATAATTTTCCCACAAAACCATGAATATGAAGTGGAGTTGAATAAAATATTGCTTTTTAACTTAATTCGCAGAACCCATGATAACATTATAATGGAATAATGTCTTACTTTTCTGTTGTATCGGTATGCAATAAAACCACCAGAGACATTTTCTCTGCACATGTTTTCATTTGGTGACATATTTTCATAATCCACAGCACAGGAATGAAAAAAAAATGAGATGACTTAATGATCACTTTGTCAAGTATTCCGCGTCCGCGTGCTATTTTTTGTTTATCAAATAAGCGGACATGTTACGTGACGTGTATGGAGCTTCTTGGCACGTTCACAGTACCCTCACCCACAAACAAGAATGATTCACTTCTGCCTGTGTCTCCGGAAATAGTTTCGCAGCGCAAAACAACATTTTTTCCCATACTTTCCCATGTGAAGTGGAGGCTATCGTCAACATCATTATAATCAATATCAAAGTAAACTAGTATGGCGATTGTCATGATTTTACCCAAATGTTAATATAGGCAGCACATGAGCGAAACCCTTCCAAGAAACTTTTACTTTGAAAGTTGTATCTCAAAATTGCAATGATAGTGTCATTAACAGAGACCCCAACACTCAAAATGCCATTCCAGGGACATTTAAGTGAGAACTTCAGGGACAAAGCATATTGAACAAAAAATATATAAGAAACTAGAAAAGATTTGCCTCAAAGCAAATCTGACTGTGTGCCTTCAAAAGTTGTAAATATTAATGCTACAACTTTTGTCCTTTGGTACTTCAAATTCCATTAAGCTTATGGCTGGATGAAAATTTCTAAATGCAAATGACATTGACCTTTGACCTGTAGGGCTCACATGTAAATTATAAATATTTACTCTGTTTCAATAGCCGTTTTTATAAGCCCACCATGAACCAAATCAAATGAAATTTAATCAAGTTATGGTTGGATGAAAATTTCAAAGGGCCAAATAACCTTAACTTTTGACCTTTACAGGTCACATGTAAATCGCAAACATGTGCAGTGTTACAATATCTCCAATTTGAGCCCAACATGATCAAAATCGGATATAAATTGACAAGTTATGGCTAGAAGAAAATTCCAAAGGTCCAAATGACCTTGATCTTTGAACTCTAGAGGTCACATGTAAATTACAAAAAATGTGCAGTGTTACAATAGCTACAATTTGAGCCCAACATGATCAAAATTGGCTAAAAATTGACTGTTTAAGGTCAGATGAAAATTTGAAAACGGTTTTCCAAATGACCTTGACCTCTGACCTTTAAAGGTTACATGTAAATTACAGAATTATGCAGTGTTGTAATATCTACAATTTGGGTACAACATGGATGAAATGGAATGAAAATTGACAGAGTTATGGCTGGATGAAAATTCCAAAGGTCCAAAATGACCTTTGGCCTTTAGAGGTCACGTGTTGATTACAAAAATGTGCAGTGTCAAAATAGCTCCAATTTGAGCCCAGCATGATCAAAATTGGATAAAAATTGACCGAGTTATGTGTAGATGAAAATTTCAAATGGCAAAAATGACATTGACCTTTGACCTTTAGAGGTCACATGTAAATTATACAAATGTGCATTGTTGTATTGAAATTCTGTCTTTGCTTATATCTTATATTGAAAAGTTACCGTGTGGATCTGGGTGAATTTGTACCTCAATGTAATAAGCGCATTTGTAGCTCATAAAAGGGTGCGCTTGAATGTGTGCATATCAATGGGACAGCTTGGGATGCATGAATAAGTTTAGCTCATAAAGGACGAGTTTGAGTGCGGGTCTATCACTGGGACAGTTGGGGATATAAGATTAGCTCATAAATGGGGAATTTGAGTGTAAGTCTATCCACCGGGTTTATAAGTGTATAATTCTACCTCATAAATGGTGGGTTTGAGTCCGGGTCTATCCATTGGATTAATATGTATGTTATTCTGGCGTATTAATGGTAGGTTTCATTGTGGTTCTATACATGAGATTTATTTTTACATACTGTGCATGATTGGAACGTGATATTTGTATTCTGCGAAGTTTATGCTTTTGTTTCCTGATTAATGCAACTAAGTTGTAATGTTTTTCTTGTGAGTTGAACAGACATATATTTACAACATTTGAATACACCAAATAAACTTTCATATACATATAAAGTATCATAAATAACATACTCATATCACTTTGACAAAGTCAACATCATTTACAGATTCCATCAGACAAATTCAAGTCGGTTTACCAATTATGGATGTAGGTGCAGCCATAACACTCATCATCCATAAAAGCGCAGAACAAAAACGAACACTCTCGTTGTTAATATAATATTAATACTTTTTCCCTCGACGGAGTGACATCATAAATTATCCATGTAGACCCCTGTTCCAGCCATCGTAATGTCTGATAGCTCCACCATCAGGAAGCCAGAGCATGAAACGTACGTTTATTTATTTTTGCAGATAGGGGGAATACATGCGGTGTATGTGGGTTATCGGCTATTTTTGGCGGTGTATACGGTTATAGTGGTTATCATGGGCGGCGTTGTCAAGGGACCAAAACTGTTAAAATACTTCACCTATTGGTCATACATCCTGCTAACTTTCAGTCTGTGTCTACAAGCAGGGAACGCCATATATCATTTTTATCTTGTTCGCAAACAGGGGAGTGAATCAGGTAAATAATATCCCTTCTACTTGCCTGCTCAGCTGTACCTTCTGCCCTTTGCTCTCAGGTCGATCAAGGAGTGACGCTTCTAACCACAAGACCCAGCTCATTAATCCTGAGGTTAGGAAGCCCTTGGGGGGTCCACATTTCTACATTTTAATACATTTTGCTGTCATATCACCATTATCAGATTCCCCATATACTGGGAACTGGGGAGACTGCGGCAAACATGGCTTCAAAATATGACACGCACCAGGTATCGTCCCTTCGAAATTTAATGTGGGAATATCTGCTGTGAAATCAATGGTTCCGCATCAAACGGTTTAAATGCTATCTCATAAACAGATATCATTTTGTTTTTGGTTCAGTTTGATGGCACCTATTCCAAAACACGGTATAATCAAGCCGGTATATTGCCTCCAAAGCAGACCCAAACTGCGTATTTTATCTACTCCGCTGACATGGAACTTGGTCTGCTCTGCAGGCAAGTCGGTATACCAATTCTGGACCCACAGTTATTTATAAAACACACCAATTACATGCACTTGCGTTCCCCTAAATTTGAGTTCTGTCTCTTTACGGACGACGCTAATTTCCTAAACTCATTGTGCTCCTTTCGCTTAAATAGTACACCAAGCAGCGAGATTATCTTTGCGACATCAGAGACCGGTAGCTCAGGGCCATCCTAGAGCTGGAGCAGGCCAACTTTCTAACTGAAGAGTTGTGCGTCTGTTAATTAGTGATTATAGTCGACCTTGCCCGATGGATTCTGGCAGGTTGTGGTGGACATTATGATCTGATCTGATGATAATGTGAATAAGGTTCTCTGATATGTTCTCTGCCTGATTGTATTTTTTCACATGTATTAAAAAGCCTTAACTTTGAGTGCTAATATATATATATATATATATATATATATATATATATATATATATATATATTATCTGGTGATTTAAATGATGAATTAGATGAAGCACGGTTAGTTTACATCATATAAATTATTATTACACTTTTAAAAAATCAAGTTTATTACATTTAATTCTCTGTATTGCAACCTTAGATTTAAGCCTATAAAATGTTGGCACACCACGTTAAAGAGCTGGCGAATTCAATTATTTTAGAATTAACAGTCCAGGATAATGTAGTGCCCAATTTGTTAAGTTTCAAATAAACTGACAGAAGTTATAACTTAAAGGTATATGCAAACGACAACACAATTTCTGCCTCGTAAAAGATTTTTGCACAGAAAAAAATCCTCTTTTCACCACATATCAACTACCGTCCCCTTGTCCGGGGCTATCACTCTGATCGTAATCTTTATACTTTAGAAACCAGTTATTCTGCCAGTTTTCTTCTTAAGACAAACCTTTACAGGCCTGTAAGCAACTAAACGCTTTAAATGTCAATGAAGCGTCACAAGATGAAGCCTTAAAATTTGATGTCACAGCGCTTTACCACCAGGACTTGACAGCATATATTTTTACGTATTTTTACGTATTAAGGCATCACGTATTGTTACGCAGCTGACACCAGGGTGTTTCCCGTTATTCCAACTCAGAACACCACCGAAAACGTTGTTCGATTTTATATTCCGAACATTTTTCATTCAGTGCCTTCCTGTATTCTGGATAAAATCCGTACTTACTTATGTGATGGTTTTTCGAAATATGCCAAGCTAATTTTCATTGATAGATACTCGGAAATATGCACCACAAAAATTGTTATATGTGTAAGTACTAATTTGTGACGTTTGCGGGTGACCTTAACGAAACCATACCTTCGTTGTTACGAATTCCGTGGTGTTATGTTGTCCTTCAATAATTGAAGCTGTGGTGCAACTATATTAAATTACGATTGGTTGTCCCAATTAAGGCCGATTTGCGAATCGTTAATTTGGGTTATCCTGACATTGTTTAGAGAGGAAACCGTCACTTTGAAATGACGTGCGGGATCAAGGTTGGAGTCTCCTGTGCTGAGCCCTTGAAGCGCGGTCAAGTAGGCCTACTGGTCATTTACTAACAAAATTTGAGTTAGTGACCTATATTAGAATTAAAATATAGACTGGCTGAGAAGATTGAGAAGACACATGGTGGAAAATTTGATCAAGGCCGAAGGCAATGGGCCGCTACGCGCCCCAAAGGTGCAAAATATGACGTCAAAGTGACGTCCTGCGCCTGTATACGTTTGTATTGTATTGGTTGCATCACAGGGCCGATTATCCTAATGTATTGGCCCTGGCTACAACAATGGAACGTGGCCAATAACACCACAGCCATTTTAGAATTTAGTATAATCATCATGTGTCTGTTGTGCTCTGAATAATCCAGTAATTCTATTAATTTCCTTTTTGGTAGTGTATTGTGTACATTCTGATATCTGTCGAATAAAACTGATTGAAATTGAATTTGAACCCATAACTTCTGGTGCGTATCTGACCGCAAATGGAAACGCACATGACCGGTAGGTCAGATGCCCTGTCTTAAATAAAATGGTTCAAACAAAACTGTGTTGGGTGCTTAACGAAGGAAGGCTATAAGTGAATGAATGAATGAATGAATGAATGAATGAATGAATAAAAATAAATAAATAAACTATATTTGATTTGAGTATTTTTCTTTCACTTACAGTAATTTTTATAAGTTCAACATTTTATTTCTATGAGTATGTCCCAGCTTCCCGTTTTGGCATAATTGAACGTGATACCATTGAGTGTAAAGCTCATTCCTTCGGAAGTCGTGCTTCTAATTATAAGATCCTTGTATAATTAATACCTAATAAAATTACTATTTTGCACTTGCTGGTGTCAAAAAGGATGGTTTCTTTCTGTTGCACGTAAAGCAGTAGCATTTACCAGACACAGACGTAATAATCCAAGGTCATACTTAACAGAAAACATGCAAAGTTTTAGCTGTACATGGTAGCATTATATCAACAACGGTAATATTGATGTGTATATATACTGACTGTTATAATTTCAGTGGAACGTATCTACAGGTGGATGCCAGTTCACACAAAGATAACTTGGGTTTTCTTCAATATAAGCTATGGGTCAGCGTTTATCATAACACCGCTCTACTGGGGGTTTTTATATTTTCGTAAGTCATTCAATTTATGTTAAGTGTATTTTTTTACATAACTACATAACCGATTGAATTAATTGAGAAATTTTCGTTTTAAGCACCATATAAATAAATCAAGCTATTGACAAGGCGTTTTGTTCATAGTTGCGAAAGCAACTCATTTATTTATGTCAAATAGTTTCAAATATCGTAGTTTATTTACATATTAAATTAAATATATATGGAAATTTGTGAATCGTAAATGATTTATACATATCAGTTAAGCTTTTCGTACACTGAAAATTCATTAAATACTGTAAGTTTGGTCAGTAAAGGAGTGATGAGCGTTGTTTGCTGTACGGCATTATCGAAACTGTGACACACAGGTGTAAGTTTAATTATTTAACACGAACGTCGTGTAATTGCCCCCCCCCCCTCAGTGCCGTAACAAATACCACAAGATGTATTGATAAAGTGGCATTATCATCATAAATAAGCATAAGCTTGTCTTGACAATAATACATGGATATTGTGCCACCGATGTTCATTTTTATAGGTCCACCTCAAAAGGTGAGACCCTTTCTTTTTCGGGGTATCCGTCCATGGTGCCCCCAGTTTCTATGTTCATCCGCCTTTTGATTGTGAACACGATATATCAAGACTTACTGATCACTTGAAACTCAAATTTACCTTATCCCTCGATACCATTCCGTAGCTTCATAACATTTTGGTGATCTTGGCCTCAATTTGAAGGTTACAGGACCCGAGCAGGGCGAGAGAGTTTTTCATAGATCCTCTAATCCACAGTACAAGTGATTTCAAACTTTTGCTCGTCCCCCTGGTAACACCACTTGTCCTGATAAGGCTTATATTGATACTGCACTGCAAAAATTTAGTAAGAAATTAACAAAACGTAAAATCAATATGAACTGAAGTTCCAATCAACAGCCTATATGCTGCCAGTCCCTGCAAAAATTTTTAATTAGGTTAAGATTATGGCTCTTAACCTTGTTTATTCTCGGAAGAGATATTTGCTTGTCATTGCACAAGCAGAGTTTGAAAGTTACCTGTTCTCACAAAGATTTTACTTGTTCTGGATAATATGACAGAGGAATTTTTTCACTCTGCCAAATATGTGCAAAGGTGGACCCATCAGTGAATGTTTTGCATTGACGTGTCTCCAGTTAAAACGTGTGTTAATGTTTCTCTGACTTGTTGGTCTCTCTCATTGTATGTAATGACGTGTAATTTATTACTGATGAACAAACGGTTACCTTTTGTCTCATATGGTTTAGATTACAACATTTTAAAAAGCATGGTTATTAACTGTGATGAACTCATGTGCCGTTTTGATAACTTTGAGAAAAGTATGTCATATATTTATTAATTTGAATTTTTGTTGTTTTTTGTTTTGCTTTGTTTCAATCGTTTAGGCAAGGATCCGATGTTAACAATGTCATTCCAAAGTGTCAATTCCCATGCGGTCAATATGGTGATTGTGATCATCGACAGTTTCATTACCGGAATACCGGTTCGACTTTTACATTTCTGGCATGGAATGGTATATGGTACGCTCTACATTATATTCTCGGGGCTGTGGTACGCAGCAGGAAAAGGTGACATTTATAAAGGTTTTATTGGTTGGAACCAACCCCACAAAGCTTTAGGTATCCTCATTCCGACTCTTGTGGTTGGTAGTGTTGTGACGACATTGATCTGCTGGATTTTGTTCACAGTAAGACTGCTGGTGTATGACCAATGCAAGGCACCATCACCGCCAAACTGTGCACGCGACCAAGAAGACAAAAATCAGCAAAACAATATGCTGTTGATGGACAGCACCGTATGATACATAACTCCACTGACATGAGACTGAGAGGAGCGTTGAAAAGATTGCTATTCTGTAATACTGCCAAGTACTTCATATTTTGGAAACACTATAGTTTGTATTAATGAAGAATATTTCAAAGGTTGAGAGGACCGGTTTAAAACCACCAGTTTCCTTTTATGGGTGATTGCCTGTCTCAAGTCAGGAATGAAATTTGTTTCTTCACATTGGTATTGGAAGATGAATGTTGATGCTTTGGTAACTCTGGAATCTCTTTGCAGTCATTGTTGCGTTCGAAATTTATGAATGTGGGTCATGTTTTTCTATACTATTTGATAAGTACTTCATTAGCTATGTTGTGCTGTGGGCTGTGTTCTCTGACTCGTAGTTATAATGGAGGTAGAGTGTATTTTTAATGTTTCAGATTCATAAATATCACAAAAACGATGTAGGCCTACTTTCTTCTTTTGCTGTAAACTCGGCTGACTGACTAATCAGGAGAACCAAAAAGTGATAGGCCTACCAGGTCTCTTTTTATTTTTGGCAGAAGTGATAAAATTTGGGTTTTGAGTGGTTAGGCCTACATATTTTGGAAACACTATAGTTTGTATTCATGAAGAATATTTCAAAGGTTGAGAGGACCGGTTTAAAACCACCAGTTTCCTTTTATGGGTGACAGCCTATCTCATGTCAGGAGTGAAATTTGTTTCTTCACATTGGTATTGGAAGATGAATGTTGATGCTTTGGTAACTCTGGAATCTCTTTGCAGTCATTGTTGCGTTTGAAATTTATGATTGTGGATCATGTTTTTCTATACTATTAGGTAATGTCCATCCAGGCTAAACGACTTCACTTCTTTACCAAATATCACAGATACATGCGTCCCTAACATGACGAACCTATGTACTCAATTAATCGCAAGGCTTTGCAGAACTGTCTGCGATTAAGATGGAATTCAAATTAAAAATTCCGTAACAAACAAGCGTTTCGGGTAAAAATCTCGTATTTGTGAAATTTTGAATAGGCCTATACCATTGACTACTTTGTTGACATCGAAAGTATATTTGTTCATGTCGTCTGATTGCATTTGGGCTACCAAAATATTTTAAAGTCTCAAAATAAATACAAATTATTCAAAACCGGCTGGACATTGTCTTAAACAATGTAAACAAGAATATCAACAGGAACATGGGCGGTAGGGCAGATTTGTCGCCCTGCGTGCACCCATCCCATACCACAGAAACATATTCCAGGCAAGGAAGTACAAAGGAAAAATAAAGAGACTATAAGGATAGTTCGCCCAATTTGTACTGTAAACGTTTCAGGATACCAACTATTTTTTTAGATTTTGCAATGATGTGGTGGATATGAGTTGACCAGGAAAGATCTGCAGAAGGCCAAAGATCCAAGTGTTTATGCACTTCTACACCTTCAAGACTGTCATTATTGCATATCAATTTGAAATGACCTACTGGATGAGTTTTCTTACTTACTATCAAGATTTTGTTTTATTAGGATTAAACATAACAAGCCATTGGTTTGACACATAAGCAGTTGAATCTCGGAGGTCACAATGCTCGCATGCGTTATACACCGAAAAGTCCAGGAAAGCACCTTCGACCACAAATTTTGCACTGATTAGAAACTCGTGCCTAAAGAACCACTCCACCATGGGCAAAAATATTAATAAACAATTATTAACCTCTCTACTCAATGACGTTCTTACTCAGACACCAGGCATACACTCGCCTGTAAGTAGTATACACCTAGTGCCTTCAAATGGACGCTGGTTAGCATTTCCAATAACAAACAACAGAGAATTTTCGTTTAAATCTTATCTGAGACCTAAAGAATTTACAATACCAGAAGGTGGTTCTAACCAGAGCCACTGATCAAACGTGCGTGTTGGGTTTATGCAAAACGCTATGTCACATTTTGTCATGAACTTGACCATATAATTGTCTAAAATTGAAAAAAAAAAAAATTTCAAATTTTTAAAATGATTAAATTTGCAAAGATCTTCATTTTTGCTTTGCGTTTAAAAAAGAACTGACAATTTACTTTTTTCGCAAATCACAGATATGTTTTTGCCCTGAAAGGTTCATTGAGTACACTAGTTTTTGTTTTCATGAAAATTAGAAAATTGGTTTCCATGTGAAACGGACATTTTGGTGCAGATAATTATTTATTTGTTTTTTTTTTTTTGTAATTAAGATTTAAAGACTAATAAGGTCCATTACCCACCATGTTGAGATCAAAAATATTTTGTTCATGTCTTCTGATTGCATTTGGGCCCGAACTTGCGAAGTGAGACATGATGCAGACCATATATATGTGCACCAAAATATCAAAATGAATGAAAAGTAATCAAAACCGGTTGTACATGATCTTAAATAATGTAAAGAAGATATCGACAAGAACATGGACGGTAGGGCAGATTTCTTAAACGGTCATTTGATAGGAAGAAAGTTTTGGATTAATATTTCAATATGAAAAATTAATTGTGTAAACAGAAACATTTCCTTTCTGCCAATACAAGTGGGAATGACACATCAAACCATTAAATTGGATATTATTTCCGGACTTAGACGGCCACTGACAATATTGAATTCACATAGATGTGCGGTCGCAGAGGATACCGTTTGGGGCTAGCATGACATTAAAATTGGTGCTTTTAATCCCAGCTGACTGACAATTCATAGGTAGGGTGGTCGTCCCCGTTCATCCGTTTGTTGTCCGTCTGTCCGTCGTTTGTCCTCAATAACATTTTCGATTTCTTCACCAAAACCGTCAGTCAGATCCTCTTCCAGCTTGGCAAATTTGTTGGGGAGTTTGTTTGGGTGAATCTCTACCACGCGTGTTCAACAGGTCATGATCTAGTGATTTTGGATTTTTTATGTCTTTCTTCTTTTCAAAAAAACAAAAACAAAAACAAAAACAAAACAAAAAACTCGGTGGTAACTGCCTCGAACTTGCAGTGAGACAGTTATGGGTACCCCAATTCCTTGTTCACCAAGTGCGGCTGTATTATTTAAATTAACTAAATAATTAATTATTTTAATAAATGTTTGTATTTTATTCTCTCGTTTTGACCTCTCCAAATGCCTCACTGAAGGTGTGCTGAAATTGTGTGGAAATGTACCTTAAATCTTTCAGTGTCAACTGTGACTAAAGTTGAACTGCTGGAGCGAGCTGCTCTGTAATAAAGGTGCTCGATTTATGTTCCTTGCAAAAAAAAGACCTTTAATTCAAGTAGCAGCGTTCCTGTAGTCATATAGAATATGACTGTCTAGGTCAACAGCTTTTCTCGGCGCGGTTTAGGCGCCCAAAGTGCGCCGAGGAAAGCTGTTGACTCAGTCCAAAATGTGGGACTGAAGGAGATTTAAAATGTTCACTGTGACACAATGGTGTTGCTCTAGATCCCTGATTTGTAATGAAGGTTTCAAGTCGGGTACTTGTCAGTCAATGTATACATTGATAATGATGATGTAAGTCAATGGAATTGCAATAGCAGCCCACTCCTTTTCCTAAGGACGAGCTTTTCACACAGCTTTCTGTTTAAATCTCACTGTTTCTTAGTATAGGTCCATGTTGGTCAAAAGCTAATCGAGCGTTTTGAATTTTACATATCCAGCTATTATAAATTCAGTGCACCAGAATACACCGATTGCACCACTGTTTTAAACATTTCTGGGACTGCAGTCCCCTCAGCAAATTCCAAGTTAAAAGATTATCCGAGACTCTTTTACTGCCTGTCGTGTGTTGCCCTTGTCCAAATCTTTGCTACATTTGTTCGTCGGGTACGCTGGTATCAGAATTTGAAACTGAGATAATGTCTGCAACGCCGACAGAATACATGTCCGTTTTAAGATGATACATTCAGTTGTTTTTGACAAAATTATTACACAGAGGTACCTATTGATTATGTGCATAGCAAAATAAACGACAAAATCCAGGAAGTGATAGCAACGCCACTGGCAAAAAAACTAGGATATGCTGAGTCTAAATACATTCCCCAACCTATGAAGACATACAATCAGTGCTATTACAGAAAGAAAAAACAACCAAAGGACAAACATTAATGTGATACAAAACTTTTTTTACCAAAGTGTATGGGGATAAAATTTGTGAAATCACGCAACACTGTCAGTAAGAGTGTAAATATTGGTGTAGTTTTAAGTAAAAGTACAGCGGAATGAGAAAAGTTTGGGTTTTTGTTCCATTGGGACATCGTGATGTTTCTGCATCAATGCATATGACTTAAATTGCATGTATACCTGCATATTATTGTGTTGCTATAGTCAAGGCAACCTTGTGCTCTGGGGTTTTAATATACCTTTTGTGCCTCCTGTGTCCAGACCTCCTCATGACTGATTGGGAGAGTGGAAGTTGTAACTTGCAGACTTTATTTATAAATCCATATATTTTACATATTAGAATTTTTGAACCCAAGAAATCCACAAATTCAAATTTTAAAATTTGATGAACAGCATTTAACAGATGCAAATGTCACAAAAACACGCGTGAATTTATTCGATATAAATGCCAATTCAACAATGTTTTATAATTGAAATGCAAAACAACACCCAGATGCTCGCTTTATACAGGTGTTTGAATTGTGCTGTGGTCTGGCATTGATCATATACCCGCAAAAGCTCTTGGGATGGCGAGTGACCTTCTAGCCCCTCAATTCTGTAGGCTTTACAACAAATGTGTGGAAACGAGTGTTTTTCCTGAGGGAGCTAAAGCCGCTGAAGTAATGCCAATCTATAAAAAAAGATGCTCTGGACAGAAAAAAACCATCGTCCGGTTAGCATCTTAACTAGCACATCAAAAGTTATGGAGAAACTTATGGAGACACAGTTAGCATCAGACTTTCCCCCTCAAATATATAATGACTGCCTTTCTGCCTTTCGTACAGGCTATAGTTGTCAGCATGTGCTATTACATCTGTGTGACACCTGGAGGGAGGCCCTTGAGAATCGAACCATGGCTGGTATCCTGCTAGTTGATTTATCCAAAGCGTTCGACTGCTTACCACACTCACTGATCTCAGCTAGAGATAATCTTATTACTTGGTGCACAGAAAATCAGATGGAGGCAAACGCCTCTAAATTTCAAGTGATGATCTCAAATGAGACGACTTCCACTTAATTAGTTTTTGATGGAACAAATGTACAAAGTGAGCAAAGTGTCAGACTGCTGGGGGTTCAATTTGACAAAAAGCTATTTTTTTCAGAACAGATATCCAATATTACAAAAACCGCTACTAGGCAACTGAACTGTTTAAAACGGTTAGGACATTTCCTAGACTAAAACACAAGACTTCTGCTATACAAGTCCTTTGTGTTGTCCAATTTTACTTATTGCCCAGCAGTCTGGCACTTTTGTGGTGCTACGAACTCGCTTAAACTTGAGAAAATACAACTGCGAGCCCTGAGATTTGTTTATAACGAGTAGCATTCGGACTATGACTCACTCCTGAAAAGAGCTAATTTACCTACCTTGGAACTTGGTAGACTGAGACATATTGCCACAGAGGTGTTTAAAGCATTTCATAGACTGAACCCAGCATATATATGTGATATGTTTAATCTACTCTCACATGGCTATTCATTAAGGGCGAAAAACAAACTATTTCAGTCGCATAAAAGATCTACCAAAGGAGGCTTACATTCTTTAAGTCATATTGGGACCAAAGTTTGGAACAGCCTACCCAATGACATGAGAACTGTTTCGGACTTCAAGATTTTTAAGAGACAGTAAAAAATTGGGATAGCTTTAAATGTAAATGTACTTTTTGCAAGCAAAACAGTTAAGTAATATTGCTTGTTTTTTTATCATATGCTCATCTGATTTATTTTATTTATTTTTAGTATTTAATATCGCCCGGTGTCATCATACTCTTTTTATTTGTTAAATATTTTTTATCACAACTCGGTAAATAATAGCTGCATTACTGAGCTAATGTTGTATGTTTTTAACACTGAGTATAAATAAAACTTGTATTGTATTGTATTGTATTGTATTGTATTGTATTGTATTGTATTGCTAGGGGCATTTCATTGTACTTCCTGAGGATGTGGTCCTCACCTGTCCTGTCTGACAGTGCACATACATGACCACTAATGAAGTAACTCTCTACTTCAAGAAACATGACTCAGTTAACTTTGTTTAAATAGGAGCTACAACAAGATGAAAATACAATATTTTCACAAATACGGATCCCAACTAGCCAATCCCAACCGTCGTCTACAACCTAGAGGCGTATTGAATATGTATTGTTTCTTTCTGCAATTGATTTCCTTCACCTTTAATATTTTATTCAAGCTTCCAGGGACCCATGTACTATAAATCTCCTTTCAAAAATCTTTTACAAAACAACAAATTTCATCTCTTTCATCTAGTTTTGAATGTCATAAGTCATGCAACCCTCCAGGATATCCCTACACCATGAAAATGTCCTCATAGTAACGTTTATCAAATTGTATTTTGTAAATATCATTGAGCTGTTTTGACATAATCACGTGAAGATAAATTTGTCTCTTAACTCCAAAAGAAAAAAGCTTGAGACTGATCGTTCTGCTTGAGGTATGGTGATAAGTTATAACTGAGGACACCTTAATCTGTCATATGGCAGGCTAAAAATAGAACACTATTTCACACTCTTATCGCCCCACATTTGCCATATTATTTCTGATTAGAAGACATTCTCATTTTCCGTCTCTCAGCACTATACTTTGTTGAATGTGCACGTTATGTTCTTTAACAGTTATTATTATAATGCACATGACCTACGTTTAGATATTGAGTCTAAAGTGTCTTGCCAGTATAGGTTACGTTGACAGACTTCATCCGTTACGTGCTGGCATTTTTACCTTTTTGTCATCCTACTGGTTTGGTGGCCTTATTTCATATTTGCCCATCTACTCCGAGCCCTGACGTACTATTGATAGAATTTGCATTTTGTCAACTTGAGGTTTTATTTTTCATAAATTGAAAAGTTTAACTGGAAAGTGCCTTCAATAGGGAGCCCAGCTCGGAGCACATCGCTCACTCCGATCAGAACAGTTCTTTATGTGACGAGAAGGTTCCTCTCGGAGAAAACATAGAATTATGACAAATTAGCTTACTTGTTGCGACATGAGTGTGATTTGTATAAGCAGCAAGTATGATAGAGCATGGCTGCTGAGAGAATTCAAATCAAATATAGTTGCCTTATCAACCTCAATTTTACATTAACAATTTCGTCTACTTTACGAATAGAAGCAGCTGGTTGAAACATATTTTACTCAAAAACATTTGGCTAACAGGGTCACTAGCGTATGAAGGCTTCTTGTACATATACAACAAGACGATATGGATATTTCAAAGCACCGGTGCACAGATAGATAAAAAACAGGACTACAATTCAGAAAGGAGAGGGAACGGTGTATGAGCAAGAATAACAACGTTACCAAATTCCTGCGCAAAGTCATATTTTAAACCTTCCACATAACTTGACATATTTAGGAATAGCCTCAAAAACCTCCTCAATTTGACATTTGGTAATTCCTCTTTCTTTCATTCCAAACAGTACGGTTTTTCAGATTAAAATTGCCAAGAGAAACTATTTTAAACTGTAATTCGGTCCTGAATAGTACATACTTATCACTTTTTTGAAAAGGTGGTAAACATTTTAAGTCTGCACTAAAAGAACATGACGGGGACTCAACAACAATTTTGTACAAATTCGTATTCAGTTGGCTGCAGCCCATTCTCATTCTAGTATGGACGATAGCAATCTTTCTTAATCCAATGTTATACAATTCGTTACGTTTGGATTTTGTTTTATTTAATGCCCTCTTAAAATCATCTAGATGATTTAAGTTCCTAACTGATCGAGATCCTAGATTCTGTTCACAAATGGCTGATGTGAAAAAAAGGAATTATAGATTTTTTTTCTTGGCCTCAAAAGTACGTAATTGTTTAGTCCTTGTCAAAATTGTTCCAGTTCCATTTATAATTTTGAAAATAAGTACCAGTTTTTGTTTCCTACTAAACCATTTGTTTAAGCACCACATTGTCGTGTTACTTGAAACAATGAAGGACCCTACCTACCATATTCCTAGTCATGATTTTTTACATTTTCCCCGCCTGTATAAACACCCCAAAGCATGTAGATTATCAGGTGGTATTGGAATATTTATAGACAAACGTGTTTCAAACGGTGTTAAAGTTAAAAGACATCCGATATCGCAGTTTGGGTACAACTCGACATATGTTACTTTGGCTTAGAACTGAATATTTACATTGCGTGTACTTGTATCCCCCCCCCCCCATGGGACCACTTACATACCAAAGGACGACAACTACTTTAGCATTTTAGAGAAACAGATAGGTAAACTGGGCCTTGACGGCGATATTATGTTGTGCGGTGATTTTAATGCACGTGTTGGTCAAACTAGTGATACCCCATGTCATGTCCCGGGATCAGAAGGGTTTATCCCTCCTACACCCGTGCGTGGTCTATAATAATATATTTCGAATCGGTATGGACAAACTACGACCAAATAAAGATGGTAAATCCTCAATACACCTCTGTAAATTCACCCAAATGGGTGCTTCTTGGTTATCGTTACGAACCCTAAGGTGACCAATATTAGTACATTTTTTCTGCGTAAATGGTATTTGATATATTATTTCATTATTTTTATTGGCACACAAAAACTATTATAAATAAACCCTTTTGATTTAGCGCCCGGTACACCAAGTGCAGACAATCTTGAATTCCCTACAAATAACCAGCTTAACCTTGTTCGTGTTGCATATTTAGATTTCAGGTTACATATCAAAACCCGAACAGTTGAAGGTTCGACAGACATGTTCCTCGGCACCTGAACTTGATACCCATTTATTAGCTAAACAGCTGATTTTGCATAATCAAGAATAACACGGTTTTGATTATTAAAGATTTTTTTGCCTATTCCTTGAAACGGGTATTCTCTAAAATTGAAAAGGGGGCGTCAGAGAGGTTGTCTTTGTTTTCGGGGGATCCCTGACAATAAATTAGAGCATTTATGATTTTAAAGGACCCGGAAACATTTGGCAAAGCGGAATCGGCAGCATGTCTTTATGAAAGTATAGCAAATATATACACAGTGCACGCCCTAAAAAGGTCAATTTGGGCACTAAATGGACCAGTAATTTGGCAATAGAATAACGTAACGCCATATTCTTAAATTTGCATGTTGTAGTGTTGTGCACACACTCCAATATGTTTATCATGCTTGCAAAGCTAGTTGTTGCTTATATTCCTTGGGCCTCGTTAACTACCATATTATTCCAATGGAAAGATTCAACTCCGCACTCAACGTAGATATTAAAAAATCTTGAGTTATGATAAAAGCAAGTGATGTTATGAGGCAATAAAAGGCAACTAGTGAAGTTTGCTGAACCAATGGCGATTCTGGTTTTACATGGTGGTAAAGTTAGAGTTTATGGAGTTGGGGTTTTAGCTTTTCCTGATGCCGTTTGCGCATGTATGGGAGCCAACCAAAAATCACAAGAGTGAGATTTGGGCCGAAAAATGAACCTGTCGAAGTAATCAGTGCCATTAGAGAAGAAATTGGATCTTGGTCGGTTTGAATTGGGGAATAAAAGGCAAAAGCGTCCAATGGGAACAAAACTGCGGGAAACAGGAGTGGTGAAAGCACAACAGACTCGAAGCCAACAAAACAACGCGATGTTCTGGACGCACCCGTTTAATAACCCAATGCTTGCGGCTCGGACACATCACTAGTAAATGTTTAAAGGTATTGGAAAGTGTCTCACTTGCGCCTACACAGAGATGGATGTTAGGTAAGGAGCAGGGGTGGGGTGGGTGCTTTTTCTCATGTTGAAGCAAAAACCTTTTCTGTTTTATTTTTATTTACTGGATTAAATCGAATAAAATATTTATTGTTGGTTCAGCTCAGTATATAATGCAGCGAAATTCACAATTTATGTCTGTATTTTCAGTCTTTCTTTCTGGGAGAAGCTTCATTTTCTCCTTCTCTCACCAGGTGTTTCAATTTCTGAACCCCCTGCGACGCATTTTACAACATAGTATTTCGACCCATCCCATAGGCAAACGTACTGGCACCTGGCGCTCATCCGAACTTATTACTTAACCTAGATAGTAATAGACTAATTGAAATTATGTTATACGGCAGTGTGGATCTTTCAGACGATCTAAATACCGTTATTTTTGCTGCAGTCCAATTGTACATTACTCAGAGCAGACGATTTGTTAAATAGTTCTTATTACCTTATTTTCTAAATTATTGGTACCTGCTTAGTGAATTCAGCTTGCAAACAAACTGTGTGTATCGTCCTGTGCGTTTTGTACATAGCCTTTGTATGTCTGTATGTCTGGAGACCCCCTCGATTAGCCACCTCGTGGCTACTGGGCAATCCAGTTTGAGAAATAAATATGTTTACAATACAATAGGCGACGATGCGGTTCTTTTATTAACATTTTACTTGGAACAGTGGGTTGTTCAAATGCTAAACAACGTATTTCTGTATATAAAAAAATGTAAAATACAAAAATTTTGCTCGATGTAGACCCAGTCCACTCATCGCTCTACATTCACGAATTTCTATTCCCTGCACCTACAACTTAATGATACGAAGAAAGGAAAAAAAAGCCAACGGAATAACTCAGGTGTGATATATGTTTGCTAAAAAGAGGGTCAAGTGTGCATCGAGGGGAACGCCCTGGGGATAAGCTGATCTGTAAATGAAAACTGGCACAAATAGGAAAATGTCCAGGATTATGAAAGGTTGCTGGATGAAACGTCCCTCGTCATGACTCAAATTCAAAACGGTTATCAGAAGGATTCTTACATTTTGGAAACGATCTATACCGTGTTGATGAAACAGTAAGCTGCCGGTCATCAAGATGTTGACAAAGAGACGTTGTAAGTGGGTCGTCCTGGCAGAATTACAGTCTGCCAACCTGCTATTGAATCACGAGAATCCTCGTATTTTTGGGGAACCTCAGGTGAGACTACATGAAGCACGTGTAAGCACGTGATCATTCAGAAAGGTTTTACTAAACCATAAGTTCATGCCACTAACTCAGTCAACGACAGAATAACAAACCGGGACACCCGTAAACCATTCAGATGTTTACAAATGAATTATTGTAAACACAAAAGATTGCAAAGTACATATTTACAAATCACACATCCAATTGAATTTATTTCACAGTTGTTCATTTACATATAATCTTGGATTGCTCCGCAATTGCCATATACATATGTAATGCCATATTATCAATAGGGGTGATTTGGGTTTGTTTAATTTCTTGACACACAGCCTTTTGTTCCCATGATGCATGTATATAACAACTAGCAACCCATGCCATTTGAGGTCAGGTGGGTCAGCAAAGCCCGTTACATTAAAGTGAACCTGAAAGTTTCACCCTGCATATGAGGACGATTTTTTGGAATTATCATCTTCTAATCTACCTTAAGTACATATTATCATCTTTCAAACACACCCAAGTGTGATAAAATGAAAATTTAATGCTTGTTTGGCAACATATATAGAGGTTAAATTTATATCTGCTAGTTCCCCATGTTAATATATGGAGAAAAAGTGAGGGTCATGGAAAGTGATCCCAAGATGTGGGCAGTCAACCATGAACAGGATGGGCAGCCCCACCTTTAGCGAATTTAGAACTAACCCAGATATAGACTATTGCATTCTGTCGTTTCGACCTGCCCGCAGACGGTAAGTATCATTGTTGTCGCCGTGCTACGTACACTTCCTGGTCCATATCTACAGCAAAGTGGTTTTTATAAATGGCCTCGCAACAGTTACAGTTTGTTTCGAACTACCGTTTAACTACCAGTAATAAAAAATACACTTCCTTATATCCCACGTCTACAGCAACAAAGACGTTTTAGACGGCATGTACCATATAATCACGAAATACATTATTATATAAATAAATGCCCACAATAAGCTGTAATCACCCACCGACGATTACAATCAAAACAAAGTCCAATGCTTCAAAACTACAACGCAAATATGAAGTTTACTGGCAACTCTGTCCTAATTTTGCAACATTTCCAATTCCTATAATTTGGATAGTAAATAAACTATAACTCTTTCCCCCTTGAACTGGCCAAAACCGACTGGTGGTCAGTTGTCGTTTGATTCTGTGTTTCAACTAGTGTCAACAGTAATGAAAAAACAATTTGACTGAGAATTGTAGATGAAACATATCAAGATCACATATACCAAGTCAACAGTTTCCCTTGACATGGGTTAAGGACTTAGTGCTGAACCCACGCCAAGGAAAGCTGTTGACTCAGTCTCAATTCAAGAGGAAAATGTTTAACTTTTGACCATTGAAATGCAGCAAATGCAAGGCTTTCTGCCATAAAACGTAATTTAGGCCAATGTCCGAGCTGGTAGCTGTGCGCAACCTATGGCGATCCACGCTGAGGTTCACCAGTTCGTGTTTTGTGAAATCGCAAAATACATGCTGGGCAAATGCCTCTCAACCCTCCCCCCCCCCCCCCTCCAAAATCGCTTGCTGTTGTCGTTAAGCATCCGCCATGATGCTGGAGCACCGATGACAGCGATGACACCAGCATTTCTGGAAATATGGCATGATGACGATTTCAAGCTCAGTGGGTCTTTGGAGAATGTGTGTATTACTTTTATGGAAAAAACATGATGACAGCGGTGACACCAATATTTCTCGAAATATGGCATGATAACGATTTCAAGGTCGGTGGGTTTTGGAGAATGTGGGCATTACTTTCTACTTTTAGAGAAAGTGTGTATTACTTTTAGTGAAAAAACGTCATTCCAAGTCGTTTATTTGCCAGAGAAATACATTTTGTCCTGTTTCCTAACGCATCCGCCAGCACATCCGGGTACTCTCTCGTTGAGCTATGTGCCTGAGCAGCGCGGCAACCAAAATGAATGTGTTATATTTCACATTTCTCAACATTAGATCTAAATCACACATTGCTAGATTACCAAACGATCTCTCCTTTAACATTTATCAATGCAGGTGTCTTTTTATATTTAGCGCTATCACTAAACTTTATGTGAACTCGCTACAATATTTAAATCAGCTGTTAATGTCCGAAGTGAGTAGTGACATTAAAACGTTTTAAGAAATGCCGCCAGAAGAACTGTCGATACTTAAGAAAATACAGTAACCTGTTTTGAATGTTAATAACAACTTCTTGCAACGCATTTTCCGTGATGTCGCTCAACATGCCAGGGAAAAATGCCTATCAACAAGTTGGAATCAAATACTAGATTATTATTACAACAGGAATAGGCAAGGACAAGAACAGGAGGTTCAAGAACTGCCTAAAAGAGGGCACTGCAGTCAGTGGAGGGCTAGGGTTGTGTATTCCCATTACTTTACATGGTAACTTGCAACTTCATAACTTGTAAACTACTGCACATCGAAACACCAAATTTCAGACAGTAAATCTAGATGCATAACTAAATACCTCACAAAAATCATAACCACAGCTACTTAAGCAACTAGTTTATTTAAGGTTGCTTTAACATACAAACTAATGGGAATACACAGCTTTAACCCTCCAAAAGTGTGTGTATTCACTTGTGTATTGGGGCAAATACACACCTTAGAGCTAATTCTGACCTTTCTTATTAGTTCGTTCCTTAATGTACATTGATTTAAAACAGTTTCACAGTTTTTTTGTTTTTTTTTTAAGAAATGACGCATGAAATTTGGCTAATAAAGGATATTGCTTCATTTTTCAGACCAAATGTTTTTTCGTTCTCGGTGGGGTTATGCGACATGGGTGCGACCAGGGATGTGCTATTCAGACGTTCCTGGTGCGACTTTGTCGGCCGTTGGCTGCTGAGAGCCTTGCAGTGAATTGATAATAGGACACTGATGACAATTTTTTGTTTCATTTCTGCAATGCTAAGAACAAAAATGCAGTATTACCAAATGACCTGATATTTCTAAATCATTTAGAATGGTTTCTGTATTCATTGACGTTGTCAGCACGCCTAATAGGAAAAACTTCCGCCCTGCCCTTTTCATCCTGTACGAGATTGTAAGAGTGGAGTTAACACTGATTATCGCTCAGACACTATTACCCAGACGCAATGTGTATGTCGAAATGGTTTGGCAACACTTATAAAAAAAAAACTTTCAAAGTTATCACAAAATTGAATATAGTAACACAAATGGGATCAACTGGTATGTAATGAACTTATTCTACTGTCGTGTCTTTCAGATGGGATGCATCAATCTGCAGGTGTTATACATTTCGTACCGTGTTGCTCTTGCTCTCTATGCCACCGTCGTTCTCGTTCAGGGGGCACTACAGGCAGGTTTGCAGTGGATGCCAGATTTTACATTCTGGACTCTCTTGGTATTGGTTGTAGGTCTCAATCTGCAAGCGATTACAGTGATAATTCATGGAGTCATATTACATAGGAAAGGCCATGAGGGTGAGATTTGTAAATACTCTGTTGTTTAACTGTGTGAGGTCATATCGTCGAGAAAAATTAACATTCTCTAAATCTTTGCAGCTCTGTTGTCTTAAATCGCTATTATCATTAAAGCTGTACTGAAGGTGGCCTGGTACACCATCAACATTCTTATGTTGTTGATGAACAACGGTCAACTTCAATGTGTTTGGATCAGGTGTACAGAGAACAATCATAGCACACCCGAAACTTTTACATCTGTCTCGTTTAGTGCCAGTTATCGTAAACTGACTCTTGTCAGTAAAAGAAACATCACAACCAACATTATTTAAATTCCGGATCAAAATTATGTCGACTATCACCAAAGGCACATTTGAATCACTTGAACAATTCATCATTGCCATCAAATGATTTTAAATTGTACATTTTTCTGATCGAAGCTCTCGTATGATGTAAAATGTACATGTATATGCACGTTCGTTGGCATATTTATAACGCCAATGGTAGTAATTTTCAGTTGGCAACATTTGATGCACAGCGATCAGCGAAAGGCAATAAATAAATAAGTGAATAAACAAAAAACAAATAAATGAATGAATAAACTTGGAGAATGTATGAAATTTTCCGTTTTCATGGTACCCTGGCACCAATGCACGTTTAAAACCATGACATCCAAAATTGAACGATTTGGATCAAATATAAAAAAACCTCTTGACTACCGCTTGTGCAAATATTTACTTGTTGTTTAAGAGCAAAATAAATATAGAGTTTGCTGGCTTTTTGACAGTGTGCATAAAGCATATATATGTGTGCATACAAACAAGCTGCAATGCCTGGGTACTTTCGAATTTTCTCGGTCACCCCCCGTGTCGGTCCCCACATGTCCTTCCAAGACATCCAATCAGTTGCGCTTTACCAGTTTCAGTCGCCCATCTCAAATATCATCGACGCTAATAGTTTTATTGAGCATAGAACATTTTATGACTCTGTACCAAAATGGAAACATACCCTCTTTTATCTTAGGACATGGTATTTACATTTACTTGTATTTGTGCATGAATAATTGGGTCAAATAAACTTCAGGATCCTGGACAATTTTTTTCAGATTTTTCCGAACACACTTATAGATATTCTTTATTACATTTGCACCCAATTTGGGTACACAGCCTACAAAATTATGTACAATAAAATATGTACCAATAAAATGCATTTACAAAGAAACAAAAATAGTGAAAATGAAACACGACATAACTAAATTCCCATTACCTGTCTAAAAAATATATGGTTTAACTCTGCGCTTATACTCACCATCATTATAAACACATGCTCCCTGCTTCCAGCGCCTGATGTGTATGCCAGTATGCCTGTTCACATGAAAATAACGTGGATTTTCTTCAATATCGGATACACATGGCCATTCATAATTACGCCAATTTATTGGAGCGTTTTCTACTCACGTAAGTTATGCGAGGTGTATGAAGCTAAAATATTTAAGCACATATATATCACTCTGACAACAGTAGTTAAATCGTGTACTTTAGCACCATATGATGCAAAGCAAAGTGTGAATGGTTGCATCTGCTCTACATTTTGCTCGTGACTCCTTGTTATGCTATTGAAAGCTTCAGAAACGCCCACATTTTAGTTTGGTGTATTCCGGAATTATCAATACATGATGAACAAAAAGCATAAAGGCCATATAGCGTTTGAGGGCTATTCCAGCAAGCTTCTTGTGTCATCCCCAACGGAGCAAATTACACTTAAGTTCTTCACTGTTCGTACTTTTAAAACAATCAGTCCATTGTTGTGGTTATGACCTCGATCATATTTCAAATATGGATTAAAATATTATATGTTTGCGTTCTCTTATGATGTGTGCCTTCTCCGGAAGTAGCACAGTGTAAGTGGTTCAGAAAACAACCCTGCATATTGTTCTAAAATTGTCAGGAAATAAATGTAACTTCACAGGAAATTTATTTATTTATTTATTTATTTATTTATTTATTTATTTATTTATTTATTTATTTATTTATTTATTTATTTATTTATTCATTCATTCATTCATTCATTCATTCATTTATTCATTCATTCATTCATTCGTGCATTTGTTTACTTATTTATTTATTTACGAAAAAGTGTTCTTAAGATGAGCTCTTTTTGTCAACGTACATTATTGCTTAACAAAATGAACGAATACAAGGTGCGCGGCGTGGGTACGTTGTATTTAGTAAGGAAATTATTAACGTAATTTGAAGCTAATTATATATCACTGGCGCTTTATTGCGGCTCTGATACTGCATTTTTCACTGGCATGTGCACATATGATGCCCAATTAGGAGACAGAAAGATGGAGGGTTGTTTAATTTAAACAAGCGCCTCCGGATGTGTCCAGGTAACAAATTAAACTGACGTAAAACTAAGTAATGTGTAAAAGAGGAAAGAACATCCATTTTAAACATTTTTCAACAATGTCCAAGTTACCTAACGCCTAACAAAATATAATGTGGTTCCATTATATAGAAAATAAACTAAAACAATTTAGGTTTAAACTGATCCATAAGTTAATTACCTGTAATTCATTATTATTTAAATGGAAACTAACATATAGCCCTTTGTGTTCATGTTGCAAACAAGATGGTGATTATGAACATTTTCTAATAATGTGTACAAGAGTCTATACATTACGAGAAAAAGTGAGAAATATTTTTGTTTTATTGGGCCTTGAAAATGTCAAGGTAGCTTTGCAAGAATTGATTCTAGGATATAAAATATACTATGAACAATATAATTGGGCTAATTTCATACTACTTGTATTTGCATTCACTGTCTATAAAGGTCATTTAATAAGTGAAAATAGAACCAAAAAGTTTGATTACTGGAATTTGTTTAAATATGAACTGAAATGGAGGACAGATAGTATGAAAGAAAAACCTACCTTTGTACAAAAATTTGTTAAGCTTGTTGATGCAGACTTGTGTTAACAAATCAGATTTCTGTTTTTCATAGTCAAATGTGTGATATTTTTTGTAATTTACTTTGTGTATAACTATGATGTATAATGTTGTATTTATATGTGTGAATAAAAGAAAAAAAAATATAATGTGGTTCCGATAATCCTACCGCCTCTACTGAAAAGGCTCGACCCTAAATTAATTTTATGAAACGTCAAAAAATTGTTTCAACCCCCCCCCCCCCCCAATAAACATTGATCGACCATGGCTGAAAGATTTTATCGAGAAAGTTGCTGTCGTGAACCGTTATTTTGCAGTAAAGTCAACTCAAACACAGCATTTTATTTCAACTTATCTGGAGGGGTAACTTGGGCCGGGGAAACAGCATGACTGCATGGCCCCTGTTGTTGGGTGATCGTTATCGTAATATTTCGTGAAGTTCCAGGTATTTGTTCTCCCAGTTACCAGGGCAAACAGTCGTTAAAGTACTTTTAAAACATGACTTACTACCTGAACTTTAATCTACCCACTCGGTTGTGTCTGAAGCAGTTATCATCGTCAGTTACAAATTCAAATGCTAGACGATACCTTGAGCTGGCAAATCATGCACGTCGGTGAGTGCTATTTTGAACATGGAGCAATGCATTGCGGGACAGAACAGCACAAAAATACGTTTGATTTGGACATCAAAGTGAATCGCAGCTACAGCATCTATCATATCATTATTGATACTCTGACATATTTGCAAAATATATACTTTTGATTTCATCTATTAACCCCCCCCCCCGCCTTGTTCCAATACTATCCTCATTTGCAAACCAATGGGTGTGGAGTCCACAATTTTCAAAATGGCAGCTGAGTCCATAGGTTAATCCAGATTGGATGTTTTGAAGAGGAAGTGTTCAAAATGTATGTGTGATTAGTGTTAACGCAAGTCTAATTTGCCGAGCGAATGTAATGTAAAATATATATGAGACTTTTCCAGTGTGAGCATTATTTTAAAATGAAAATACAATACCGTACAGTTGTCAGTTGTTGGCTGCGGTGGGCCCCAGAATAGGAATATTGTATCAGACACTTAAGTCACCCCAGGCTATGAATTCAGTAGCAGTACTGGGCACAGGAGCCAAGAGCCCCCACTGAATCAAAGTTGGAGCTTTGTGAAGAAGGTTGCCCCAATAATGGATACAGATCCGAAAGTACCTGCAGGTTTTTATGTTATTGGTAATCACTCCTTGTGGTGGCGGAGGCACAAGAAATAGCAGGCCTCCTCTTAGTTCTGCACCAAGGCATATTACATTCATTGAATATGGTCCCAAAACCTGTTGGTGGTGTTCCGATGCAGCAAAGCTGTGTTAGCAGCCAGATGCTCTATGGTGGTTTTTAAAGGCAACATGACTCTCAATATGATTACTTCATAGTTCCTCTACTTGATAAAGCTAATTATTTTTCTTTTTTTCTTCTTTACAGCTGGGACAGAAGTTACTTTCTGGAATTCAAACGTGCATATAAGTAATCTAGTCATCGTATTTGTTGACCTATTTGTAACTGGCATGCCAGTTCGATGGCTACATTTTTGGCAAAGTTCAGTTTTCGGAATGGTATACTTGGTTTTTTCCACTGTCTGGTGGAAGACGGGTCACACTACTATCTACATCATCCTGGATTGGACTAATCCTGGAAGGACAGCAGGTGCTTGCATTGCTGTGATCTTTATTGCTGTTCCACTGGCAAAGCTGTTGATCTGGCTCATATTCCAAGCCCGCATGTCTGCATACGGCCTTTGCGAGGACAAGCAAAATAAGCCACACTTTGATACAACTAAATGGCAACGTTCGGGTAATGCACAGAACCCGTGGGAAAACACTGTAGATCGATCATCGACAAGCTCTGACAGCATTACTGAGCTGCCTCAGGCAGCTGAAGACTACTGGACGACAGAGGAATGGACTGACAGTTTTGCGAGGAATTCACAACCACCTTCATGATGCGCAGCTCTGGTAAATCTGTTGCCCTGATGGCGGATGCTGAAGTCAGCCACAGGGACATATATCAAATGAGATTAAGTTCTGTTAACTGCTAATTCCAGTTCTAAAACAACTATCTTGCATTCCGTCCCGACTCAGGCTCGTACATTTGTTTAAAACAACAAAATACGCTTCATCACAGAATTGAGGGAGGCCACTTACCCATGACATATTTCAGAATGAAAAAACAGCCATGACAAAGAAATAAGAAAGCATGCATTATATATATATGGGGGTGTGGGGGTGATCATCAGCATGTGGCACTTGTTTGGATTCAAATCGCCTGGGTGTCAAAGTCGCCCAAAACTCCAGATTATTTCTCAAATACAAAGACAATACATCTTCCATTATTTTGTGTTGATCTTGAGATACACATTTTGCGGCATATATCTAAGAATAAAAGAGAATGGTTTGATTTAAAGCAAATCTGCTTGTGTGTGAAATGTTAGTATATGTTGATAGCAATAACGGTTCTTTTAATTTCCCACTTATATGCTGTTGGGGGCTATTCCGTGGCGTTAGTCACTATACATAATCAAAGCAAATAAATCATAAATCTATTCTAACTCTTAGGTCAAATACGAAACAGTTCAACTTTCAAATGCAAATGATTTGGATATATCCGTCTCTGTTGATAATGTGCACATTTTGCATTTTGCTGGCAAGAATAGTTTGAAATATGAGTTGTCAAAAATCCAGGATCCTCATGACACTGAAAATTGTACGCTGTCTGCAGCCATTAATAAAGCTCTCAGTGGAACCTGCTGTAATGAGTCCAAACTAAACTATTTCCTGTACCAGCCTAATCACCACCACCACCACCCCGTTTCCCTTTTGCAGTGTTCCTGTATTGCAATGAATTAAGGGGCCCTCAAATTCCGCTTTTGATCAAATGTTAATCAGCAGAACCATAACAACTAAAGTACGTATGATATCTACAATTTTTCTTCCTGGCTTAATCGTGTGGGGAATTGAAACTTCCAAAATGCTGCCAATTGAGTGAAATACATAAACTGGCAGTGTGATCATGAAATTCAACGCCCTAAGAAATACACTGTCAGCTGGTCTGCAATTACATTGTTATTATTTTTTTTCTAAACAACTGTTTTACATATAGACATTATATTCGTATCTGTAATGGACGTGACGATACACATGAATTAAATGTACTAATCCTGTTGACCAGCATCAAAGAAACCATAGGCACCATGCTAAGAGGTTATGTAATGTGAAGACTGACCTAGAGCTTTGATAAGTGTTTACTACCTGCTACCATTCTGGTCAATACAAGTTAGGAGTGGAGAGACATTAGTTCTGCGACAAAAGTGATGTTAAAGTGCTACTGTAGGCAGGTGCGCATTCCAGAGAGGGTCCGTCCTTTTAGGTAGTATGGTTGAGCATGTACATTGACATGTGAAACATTATTCAAACAAACATATATAACATTAACATGGTATTATAATTCAAATGGTAATAAATAGGTGTATTACATGACTATCTTTGTTCATTTGCTCTATTGAAAAACGATGTACACAAGAACTGACCAAATGCTCTTAGTACGTTATATGTGAAGAACAGGTCTCTTCTCTTGTCATTGTATATATATATATATATATATATATATATATATATATATATATATATATATATATATATATATATATATATATATATATATATTTATTTATTTATTTATCTCATGTTTGGGTCGATTTCAGTACCATAACAGACTTTGATATATGCCATATCGGCTAGGCCTTGGCAAAACACAGGAAAGGTGCTATATGCACAATGTTATAGAACTCTTCCGGGAGTACCTATAAGCGGAAGAGTTCTACAACTAGACCGGAAATGATGTAGGCCTGGTTCAAAACGCAGCGTCTGCTAGGCCTACGTTGTCTTCAAGTCGCTAGATCAGGATTCATGATGTTATTTGAACTTAATCGACACAAACATGAGATGAATAAATTATAGTATAATTTGTTGGCGATATGAAGTATATGGACTTACACAGGATACCATATAGCAGAACTCGTTCGCTTCGCTCACTCGTTCTGCCATATGGCATCCAGTGCTCGTCCATATACTTCATATTGCCAACAAAGTATACTATAATCTATACTTATATATATATATATATATATATATATATATATATATATATATATATATATATATATATATATATATATATATATTCTTACAGACCTGTTGGATGAACCAATGATCTGAGGTATAAATATGCAAATGAGACACGATAGAGAACATGATAGCATTAAAGGTATATGCATTGAATATAAAAATACACTGCAATGGTATATGCTTATTTCGTATACATATGGGATAAGATACTACCCTGTTACAATATAAATCGGCGTGTTTCTACAATAAAATTTTGCATTGCTCTGAAAATTACTATATTGCATTTTTCTGAAAGTTCTTTACTCCCGAATAATAAGATACTACATAGTCTGCCACTTGCAACATGCATGATAAGGTTTGGATTAACACCAGGGGCTAACAAAGGAGTGATGGTAAGCAGGAGCTTCTTTCTTTCCTGGATATATTTAGGGCAGTAAAGACAAAAGTGTTTAAAATCCTCAATTAGGTGGGAGCAGGCACAAGTGGGCTGTTGAATATTGTAGGGAGCGCCACCAATATCGAGAGGGACCTAGATTTTCAATTTCATACACCCTATAGGTCCTGAAAGTTATGTTGGGCTGACTTGAAAACTGTGGACGGGATCGCGCTAACAAGCAAAAGTTTACGAACAGCCAGATATGAGCAGTCGCATAAGCTCTGGGATCTTAGGTCAGCGGAGTTTTTAAAAAAAAAACAACGATTCATGAGTTCGTAAGGGCAAAGTATCATCTCTCTCCTCAGGTTGGCTGAGCGGTAAGACGCTCGCCTTTCACCTCTGCGACCCGGGTTCGATTCTCGTCCTGGACAGCATGTGGAATAAGTTCCTACCACTTTAACCGCGCACGGTGGTTTTCTCCGCGTCCTTCGGTTTCCTCCACTAGGCAAGGTAGGAAGTATACGCTAACATCTGTGCCATGGAGAGTGACTCGATAAGTCAATGCTTGACTTCTTTCACAATCCATGTAAAACAAATGTGTCTATACTTTATACCTCCCCCCCCTCTCTCTCTCTCTCTCTCTCTCTCTCTCTCTCTCTCTCTCTCTCTCTCTCTCTCTCTCTCTCCACCCATTGAAAAGGCAATTTTGGGGCTTTTGGGCTGCATTGGGGTTGGCTTTTAAAGAGGCCTTTCAAATCAGACAGTTAATTGTACTATGGAGTTAAGACAGGTTCCGACAGTCTGAATGCAAAATGGTTGCATAATAGCCAGCATGTACATGTGGTAGAGAGGGAGGGAGGGTGAATTGGGGCGAAATTTTTGGGAATTTGTTGCAAATTCCTCATATTTCGTTTGCATGTCACAGGATGCTGCCTTAAACACAACTCAGATATCGAACTAGGTATGGCACCTCTATTCATAGTAGTGTTCCAGATAGTCAACTTAAAAATTTTCATGTGGCTCTAATTACGATTAATATAAAATTAACAGCTTTAAGTTGTGGTTTATTGGATACATCTACAGCATAAACCTATGATTTGAAGTTGGAATCGCGCCTCTGTCTATAATAGTTTGAAGAGAAAGGAAGATCTATTTGAGTTACTATGCTGATAATGAAGTAATTTGGGGCTACTTCTCTCTGCATTATTACTTTATTTATTGAATACTAGTAAGCATTCAATGAGACATAAACACTACTTGTGTGCGGGCTTACAGGAATATTTCAAAGTATACCAGCAAAGGGACAATACCGCCCATTGGGGATTTGAATTCTAGGTGTGGTTGTGAGTTGTTCTATATCCAAATTGTTAACACTAAATTATTAGCCAAGGAAATAGAAAATGTTTATGTAGGTGACCTTGAGTGAGATAAAAGAAACGGTACGAATTTGGAAGTATATACCTATGATAAATGTCTCCTTGAAGTAGGTGTTCCTACTGGACTCTGTATATTAAATGGCAGACTTACAAGGTCAATGCACATATCATCAGTAAAATGATGGAAGTATCACTGATTGCTGCGTTTTATGCGAGTCCTGGCTAAGACATGTAAGATTCTTCTAAGTGCAATGATTTCAAAAGAAGTAAATCTGATCAGTCCCCAGTATCTATATGTATTCAAACTGGAGGAGTGAGATTCCCTGATACTCAGAGTAAAAGCTCAAACAAACAAAAGAATGTAATACCACGTTTAAATGGAATATAGAAAAACAGGCTCGGTTAATAGGATATATCAAGAGTCCTGCATCAAACTGACAAATGGAAAACATGGTAAATATATAGCAGGAAGATGAGGACATGGATTGTCTGCGAAGCAGGCATTCTACCTACATCAACATTGAATATAAAATACAAAGTCTGCTTCGAAAGAAAGGGTATGAACAAAATGATTTCAAATATATGCAAATCATTATGAATGCAGTAGAAAATAGTCTGGGTAAATGCAAACCAAGGAAAGCGAAAGAGAGAAATAGTTTCATAGAAACTATGAGTACTTATAGAGAGAGGTCATATCGTTTGGGAGGGCAATACAGGCAAATCCCAAGAGCGGCCATGTAAGGGGCCTTTTGCTCTAAAATACAGTATCATTATATTAAAAGTAACTATCTTACTCTGGTACAAAGACCACCGAAACGCTTTTCGCAAAAATTGAAATCAGTGCACATAGAAAGAGGAAGCTGTCAAAGAATACCAAAAAAGAAGGTTTTTGTAATATGTGCAAGTATAATGAAGCAAAAAATGAATACTATTTCCTTCTCCATTGTCCCTCTTATAGTCAAGAAAGACCGAAACTCTACAGGATATGCTGTGAGAAAACCATGTACTTTTAATGAAATGAAAGTTAACCAGTAAGTTATGTTTCATGACTTCTGACATAACTTCTAACTGCAATTTCCGGATATTGTTAGAGAGCAACGAAAAAAAAAAAAAAGAAAGAAAGAAAAAAAGAAATCAGAAATGTATGCATAAATGTTTTTCCATATAGATAAGTAACTTTTAACTTTTTTATTGTTCTTGTTTTGTTCGTCTGTTATCGTACATGACTAGTTTGATTATGCATGTTTGTTTCACAGCATCAGCTTTCATATTGATGCGGCTGTTTGGCTAGCAACTGAAGGGACCAGACCAGGTGCACAGTTAATATTCTTCTTATTACTCATCTACAAACTTTATCATTTTGTACGGAAATGACTATATGCAGAAAACTTGTCTAGTCGGCACAAAGGCAAGTACATATTGAGTCCCAATGGACCTTATGTGGCTTGAATTGACTTTGTCGTCATTAATATTCGAACTCAACACTGAGCGGGAATTTATTCCCCTGCTCACGGGGAATAAATTGCTGTTCAGTGTTGAGTTCGAAAGGGAAACGAAACGAAGGAAGAAATGAATAGATCTAGACCTGGCTTGGTCATAGAATTGACTTGATTCACAAGTGGACTACAAATCTACAAAATCTGTCTGCTGTTTTGTGTCTGAGGATGGTCCCACCTGTGGTCAGTAGATGGGATTCATCCAGATGAGCCCTGGTCAAAATACACCCGCTCAGTAGTTATTGGCTACAGTAGATCAGAAAGTGGGAGCCATCCATTTGGGGCTTGCTCAACTGGGCAGTCTATCGTCAGACTGCACTTACCTTTTCATATGAAAAAAAAAATAAGACTCTCATAGAAAAAATAAGCCCATATTTTTTCACAATAAAATAAAAATAGTATCACATGACAAAACAAAACAAGACACGCTCAATGAAATGAAGGGTGCAGTTCAAATTTTTCAAAACAATAAAGCTGTAGCAAACACTGTAGGCCCACTGAGGGGCTGTCGTCAGATTCTTGATCCTTCTGTGTTTCTATGCTCCATTTATTCCTATAACCCTCTTTCCTTTCTCTTTTTACTTATTTTTTTTTATTACTCTGTTGCCGACACCGACAGAAGCGGCAGCTTTTATATCACCTGAACATATTAGTTCCTTTGCAACAATGGTTACGCTTCACGTCGTGTCCACAATCATGTTTACATGTGTGATTCAGTAGCGGATTTAAGAGGGGGTAGGGGGTTAACCCCCCGCCCCCGAGCTGCCTAGTAATCATGTGTTTTGTCAAAAAATCACGAGAACTTGTCAATTCAAATTAATTTAATTGTGCCTAAATTCAGAATGCACCAGTTTAAACCTATTTTTAAACATTTTCCCGGGGGAGCAAGTCCCCGGACCCCCTCGCAGTGCAGAGCGCCTTGGACGCTCAGTGCTGGAACTCAATGACCGCCCCCCACCTAGCTGCCGTCATGAAAACCTAGATCCGCCCCTGTGATTTGCTATGTGGGCCAGAGCAGCGACAAACGTTGTTTGTTTGCTTTCAATACAACAAATGGAAACAAATTATAGCCCACATGCTACATACCAACATGTACACAGACGGACAGACAAAAAGCCAACCCATTGCTACAGAGAAACACTGATAGTCATCATAACTGCCAAATTGTATACATGTACATTCATAGCTCCAGGGAACCAACTTCGCAAGAAATTTGTAGGCGCGCATAACAACCCCTTGTGCAATTAGTTCCTGGGAGCTGGTAAAAACAGTATCTGTATGTGAGTGCATGTATGTATTAGGGCCAAGGCATGTACACAAGCAAGTCCCGCAGTGCAGTACATGTACAAGAGATATGTATGCGTGAAAAGAGAAAGTTCAATCAACCGCTTCTTTTCCATCGATCTCGATCCTATGACTATGTATAAAGCCTTGGTGCACGAGGTCGCCAATCAATGTGCATCACGGGAACAGTTCCACCATGGAGGAATAAACTGGTTTATTGATCCATGGTTCCACTCAGGAAATGTTACGATTGCGATAGCGAAATGCCCTTCTGTTCATGCCCAATCCTTCGCGAAGCTCGCTTGGAGAATGAGTTATCACAGAAACTGGAAAACGGTTCTTCTGGACGAATTCAGAGTCTCGAATTTTCTGTTGACTCATGATAAACCGGAAGTATTTGCCGAACCACAGGTGAGAGAACAGGGAATCGATAAAAACAAAAATTTATGTGCGTGCTACGCTTGTGCCTATGTTCACTTTGTCCTCCGATCTCGTCACAGTGCGTGCAGATGTATTTTGCAGAACATTCTGTTTTATCCTATGCACTGCTGCCAGTGAGACCTTACGACAACACTAGAGGCCTTCATGCCAAGTGACTATACTGATTAGGCTACTATAGCATTGTAGGATCAACACTCTTTGTGTCAATGGTTTCTCAAGTCATTAGAGTCTAATGACTTGTGGTTTGAAGTAATACGCGAATGACCTGGGTGTATCCATGAGTGTACAGGTGTATATCACTTTGTGTTAGCACCCTGACTCTGTTACATTGTACTTTTTTCATCTTTAATTATCCAGACCATACGTCTGTAAGATGGTCTATATCATTGTCAAATAAAGTAAGTAGGTCCACCTTTATTAGGAATGGTCACGTGTCTTTCAGTGAAAGACCACGTTTCAGTGCATGTTCAGGTTCTGCGTTTAATCCTTGTAACTGGTGACTTATGGAGCTTTACCCACCCCCAGCCACGAAAGAACACTACTGGTGTGCCGTATGTTCAGCGTTATCGTACATCGCAAGTCAAAATGAACATATGCTCAATCAATCGTAGTTTATTGCAGGTAACGCCCTCTGCCGGCAATAGCAAACATACAGCTAGCAGCTCCATCGAGGTGTTGCTGACAAGCTGCGTGCACCATATTCAGAAGAATAATTAAAAAGAGAACCAAACATAGGGGAAAAAAGAAAAAAAACAGCATCACAAGAAATGTACGTACAAGACAAATTGTCAGATCTAGTGAAATAAGTAAGGTAATAATAATAATAATAATAATAATAATAATAATAATAATAATAATAATAATAATAATAATAATAATAATAATAATAATAATAATAATGTGGCTCTCCGCTTGTCTGCCGCGGTCCTGTGTCACTGTATGACACAGGTGGCGTAGGGTTAAAAAAATGAGGTGAAGGAAACCATGGTAATCCTTACCAGCTTGTGCTGCCATGTTTTCCAGGACCAGAGTTGAGGCATAGGGTCCACCACCCACTCTGTCACAGTATGTTAATGTACTACACAGAGTGATTGCCATTCCCTTTGATATATTTGTTACCACTTCTATTAAAACCCGCCGGTACCTTCAGACCTGTATCCACTATAGGGGCAACCTTCTCCCCTAAGCTCCATCTTTCACTCAGCAGGGGAGCTTGGCAGGTCCGACTAGTGCTGCTACTTAATTCATAGCGTGGGGGCGACTTCAGTGATGATGCAATATTCTTATTCTATGGCCTACCGCCGTCAACAACTGGTAAATTCAAGCTGTTGTATTACATTTTTAAGTAATGCTCACACTGCAAAAGTCCCATTATATATTTATGTCTGTGTGCCAACACAGACATATTGCTTTTCTAGGAATTCTTTCTTTCTTTCTTTCTTTCTTTCTTTCTTTCTTTCTTTACAGGGAAATTTGTCCGACATTTCATTCGAAAACTATTATACATAGAAACTCCAAACTTGGCATGATTATACTTCCATACATGAAGTCTTGCGTTTTTCTAAAGAGGTTCAACGGTTTTTAAATTTATGCAAATTTGGGTCAGTTGAATATTTAAATCTTGAATATCTCCAAAACTATAATAGGTACAGGAAACCAATCCAACCTAAATTAATATGTTTGTAACATTGGACATTTTTATAATTTGCATGTAATCTCTCAAGGTCAAAGGTCAAGGTCATTTGCCCATTTGAAATTTTCATGTAGCCATAACTCGGTCAATTTTTATCCAATTTTTATCATGTTGGGCTCAAATTGTAGCTATTATAACACTTCACATTTTTGTGATTTAAACGTGACCTCTTAAGTTCAAGCATCAAGGTCATTTGGACCTTTAAAAGTCTCATCTAGCCACAACTCAGTCATTTTTTTTCCAGTTTTGATCATGTGGGAATCAAATTGTAGCTATTGTAACACTGCACATTTCTGTAATTTATTTTCTGTAATTTACGTGTTACCTCCAAAGGTCAAAGGTCAAGGTCAATTGGACCTTTGAAATTTTCATCTAGCCATAATATCGTCAATTTTATCCAATTTGATCATGTTGAGCTCACTCAAATTGTAGCTATTGTAACATTGCATATTTTGGTTATTTACATGTGACCTCCAAGGGTCAAAGGTCAAGGTCATTTAGACCTTTGAAAGTTTCTTCCAGCAATAACTTGGTCAATTTTCATCCATGTTAATTATGTTGGGCTCAACTTGTAAGTATTACAACACTGTGTGTTTATTGTGATAATATGTAACCTCTAAAGTTGAAAGGTCAATGTCATTTGGACCTTTGAAAGTTTCATCTAGCCATAACTTGGTCAACTTTTATCTGGTTTGGTTCATGTTGGGCTTAAATTGTAGATATTGTAACACTGTATATTTTTGTAATTTACATGTGACCTCTGAATGTCAAAGGTCAAGGTCATTTGGACTTTGAAATTTTCATCTAGCCATCAGCTTAATGAAATGTGAAGTACCATAAGACAAAAGTTGTTATAATTAATATTTACAACTTTTGAAGGGACACAGACAGATTAGCTTTGAAGCAAATCTTCTTATCTAGTTTACATTACATTCATTCGACAAATTAACGGACACTTGGAACCTAGCATAATATTACGATAACGATTACTGAACAACGGGGGCATTGCTGTATCACCGAACAAACGTGCCGAGGCTATGCCTTATTGAACTTGGTGTTGCTATGCTGTTTCTCCGGTCCAAGTTAACCCTCCAGAGAGTTGAAATAATATGTTGTGGTGACTTTACTGCAAAATAACGACTCACGACGGCCAATTTCTCAATAAAATCTTTTGGCCAGGGTCGATCAATTTTGACTGGGGCAGCGCGGCTTGAAACTTTTTTTTTTTTTTACTACTTTATGTTTCATAAGAATTATTTAGGATCGGGACTCGGGCCTTTTCATTGGGGTCAGTCGGGTTATAGGAACCACACATATATTTTTGTTAGGCCTCAGATAACTTGGACATTTACTGAAACGTTTAAAATGGATGTTCATTCCTCTTTTACACACTACCTCCTTTGGCGTCAGTTTAATTTGTCACCGTAAATGGGCACAACCGAATGCACGTGTATGAACAAAAAGAAAGCGCACGCAAAGGCAATAACGTCTGCCTGTGCGCAGGGTTCAAGTGAAGGGAGAATATTTTCCATATTGGGCTCCAATGTCCGGTTATCGTTCTGTACAATTAATCACAAGGCACAATCAAGAAACATAACTGAGAAAAAGTAACAAGGTATAGCTCGTTGCTTTTTGTTGTGCCAATCTTCTAGTCGCATGCCTTTTATATGATGGAAGTGATGATCTTAGTATTTACCTACAACTCCGAAACAATTACATAATATAAAGACCTGTCCAATGGGCTTTGCTTGCAGGTAGGTGGCACGTGGCTCATTTACGTCATATACCGTGTGATCCTGGCTCTGTATACCATTGCTGTACTGATCTACGGCGGGCTGCAAGCTGGTGCCAACTGGCTCCCAACCTTCACCTTGTGGTCTTACTTCATGCTAACATCAAGCCTGACATTGCAGGCTGCTACTGTCATACTTCATGCTGCGCGAAGGACAACACAAGATGGTAGTTATGGTTTAACAAATTGATATCAAAATTGCTGTTAGTAATTAAAATGTTTCAATTCAGTAAAACGACATAGATTACGTGAACATCCACAGAAATATACAAGTGTTAAGTCTGTATACAAACAATCTATTTCTTTCATGTCTCAATATGAACTCTTGTATTGGTTTTTTCTTTTCTTTCTTTCTTTCTTTCTTTCTTTCTTTCTTTCTTTCTTTCTTTCTTTCTTTCTTTCTTTCTTTCTTTCTTTCTTTCTTTCTTTCTTTCTTTCTTTCTTGTCTATCTTTGCACCTTATTTTTGTGTCAACTTCAACTTGTAGACCGTAGAAGCCAGAAGCTTCAAATGTGCCATGCGTACAGCATCTACTGTGAAGTTTTACATATCGTTCCAAGTAGTCAACAAGTTGAAAATTGTGCAAAGTTCGGCCAAAACGCAAAAATTAAACGTTGAATAATGATGAATATCTTCAAAACTATTAGAGATAGAGGTGCCATTCCGAGCTCAATTTTTATGTTTGGGCTATAGGTGCATCCAATTGACAGTGACTGAAAACTGTCAGATTTCAATTTATGCAAATTTCGGCCAATATCCAAAATTGCAGTAAAGTGACGAATATTTTCAACGCTACCATAGACGGAGATGTCATACCAATTTCAATTTATACGTTTGTGTCATGGGTTCGTCCAGTGAATTGACCAGAAAATGTCAGATTTTAATGTATGCAAAATTTGGCCATACACAAAATTGAAGTGTTTGATAATGACGAATTCCTTGAAAAACAGATAGAAATGCCATGTCCACTTCAATTTATACGTTTGTGCTATGGATGCATTGAATAAATAGCGACTCAAAAGTGTCAGATTTTCATTCATGTATATTTTGGCCAATGCACGAAATCGGGGTTGATTATTGATGAATATCTTTCAAACTATTAGTTGAAAGTGATACCGTAAATTAAATTTACATGTTTGTGCTATTGGCGCGTCCAAACAACAATGTCTGAAAACTGTCAGATTTTGATTTATGTAAAATTCGACCAACAAACAAAGGTAAAGTGTTGAATAATGATGAACACCTTCAGAACTATTGTAGATAGAGAATCTATTCCAGCTTCAATTTATATGTTTGTGCTGTTGGCACATCGGATGAACAGTGACTGAAAATTGTCAGTGTTAAAGTTTGTAGGGGGAGGGTAAGGGGGGGGGGCTCAGTACGCTGGTACAGGTAATTATTTTTCTAGAGTACGTAGTACGGAAAATGAAAATATTTCAAAATTTTGGATAGTACAAAGTACGTAAAATAAGAGGGCTTCCAGTACGCCAGTTCGGTAAATAAAAAGCCCCAGTACGCCAGTACGGGGAACCCCTTTCCCACCCTCTTTGTAAACTTTGGCTGATGTGTTGAATAATGAATACCGTTAAAACTACTAAAGACAGAAGGTGTCAGTCCATTTTCCGTTTATATGTTTCTGCTTTAGGCACATTCGATGAACAATGGCTGAAAAGTGTCAGATTAAAATTCTAGCAAATTTCAATAAAAACAAACCAAAAAACAAAAAAATAAATAATTGCTAAATAATGATGAATACCTTTCAAACTATTATAGATAGACGTCATTCCAACTTCAATTTATAAGTTTGAGCTATACGTACATTTAGTGAACAGTGTTCTGCTAATAAGGCCAGTATATAAGATTTCATGTTTAATATCCATAACACTGTTATAGATATGGGTTAAAGCAAAATAAATCTATATCTGTGTGCTATATGTAGGCACACTTATCAGCACTCATACGGTCCATAATGGAAGTGTGTGGTTTGTTTTTTAACACGAGAACTTGATGTCATCTATTGACTGCTCGCTATGTTTATGTGCAAACACATATTCTGTTGTTCATTTCTTTTTCTTTGTTTCTGCATGTCGTTCCACTCCGCCCACGCTCCCTGCCTTCTTTGTTTCTTTAAGGTTCTGGCAGCGTTTCTATGCCTTCATTAAAGATAAAATATCAAAATTTGGTATGGGTATTGTTCAGGAAATTCAATCTCATATTTATATTTATATTTGAGGTGCACAAACGCAGATGTATTTTTCAATATTGTTTCATTTCTTCTTTCTTGCTTTTTCCTCCGTCACCTCTTTGATGGTCGAGAAGAAATAGTATTAAAGTTATGATTTACGGTCATTTCACTTATTTGAAGCTGTGAAGCTGTTGCAGATCTTTGAAGGACATTGCCTTGTAAGCACTCAGACATGTGGATCGAAACTATTGTCCGCGTCTTACATTTTCCACTTGGGGATCCTTGATCTGCAGATCTTAATATCATGTGACCTCACATGGGGGTTGCAAAACATGAGGGGACTGTGGCGGATCTAGGGGATGGGGGAGGAGGGAGAAGAGGGTCGAACCCCGTTTTCCAGGAAAGGAAGGAAGAAATAAATAAATAAATATATTTTAAGATAAATTGACCATTAGAATGTACCAGAGAATGCAATTTTCCGTTTTATTTTGTAAAAAGTTCCTACTCTCCCCGTCACGATCGCTGGGAAATGTCCAAATTCCGATACGCATTTGGGTCCCCTGTTCACAAATCCTAGATCCACCCTAGCGGCGGGATATCTTGCTTGATCTAAAGTTTAGTTAGTTAGCCTATATTCCATGCATGATAGCCAAAGAGGCATTTTTTGTTCATAATTGTTTTGTAGCCTCAAATGCGTATGAAAACATGCCGTGCCATATGAAGATAACATGGTTGGTCACTTTCATAGCGTACGCTTCACCCTTTGTCGTCGTGCCGATCTTCTGGAGTCTTCTCTACTCTCGTAAGTCATCAAGAACAACTTTTACACAGGCAGATAGTTTCGTATGACGCATGATTTACCTGGACGTGTGTCAATCCTGATGCCATTTATTTATTATTTCATTATGTGATTGTACCTAATGTTTTTGTGTATGATATGTGCATGTGTTATTTCACAATTTCTGAGAACCTAATCAAGTATTATAATTATAAACTCAGCTTCCCAGCTGAGCACATAATAAACCTCCAATAACGACATCATTTCAGTTGTAGTGTTAAGTTAGAAGTTAGTTTTAGTTTGGAGTTTCAGCACAATACTTTAAACAAAGTTTTAAAGTGTACAAATAACGGTACAAGAATATTGTGAATTGGGAGAGCATAGTGTACATGAACGGTGTGCATGTTGTGTGTATATTTTCCGAACTATACCACTGCGTATTGAGTCAACTGTACAGAAAAGTTAACCATTTATTTCAACCATGCCATCCCGATTTACTACTTTCAATTCTAAAACTACAGATCAGAATGTTGGTATGTCAGAAACTACGAACGTCTATTCTTTTGTGTTAAATTGGGATTTGTCCATCACAGCCCAACTGGTGCTGCACGCACTTCAGACAGACTTACTGAATAACTTGAAATTATCAACAAAGAGCCACCAGGCATTCAGAAGAACAAAAGCGAACGTTCAGCTCAATTTTCCACAAGAATCTGTTTTACTGTGCATGGTTAGTGTTATCGTGGAAATTCTGGCTGTCACTTTTTCCTTACTGTGGTTCAGGATTATTCATTTTCCTTAATGATTCACATTTAGTGATAATGCTTCTAAGGGTAACTAATACCACAGAAAGTTTGACGCATGACAAACCAACAAGCTTCATGAGCTACATTATTTGGCCAGAAACTGCCCAAGTTTCAAATGTCTACCCATGCGAGCAGTCATAGTTTACCCTCGCAAAACATCCCAACATTTCTTTTTTTCAGAACGTCTTTTTCTGCCGTGCAATCAGTCACTTTATTGACTGTTCTGATAGTGATTAGGGCAGCTTTGTGGTGTGACGCATCCCTGAATCTGAGAAGATGTATTTTGTTGTTTCATTTTGACGAGCAAAAATAACTCATGTGAAAATTCACAAATAAATGAATGGTTTTAGTTGGAAGCTGTCACCATGTTGGGAATCGATTCCAATTTACCTTCCAAACATTCACATTCACACTGAACTAAAATCAAATTAAAGATGATGGTTTAGCCTGACATGCAAGTAGGCTGAGATTTTAAGATTTTGTGTAGTTCACCGTATGTCTGTACGTCATCTGTCCGTCATCCACAATTTACATTTTCAACTTCTCTGAAACTGTGGACAAGATCCTCTTTAAACGCCATGGGTATTATCAGGTTGGTTCAACAGGTCATATTTCATTGATTTTGGGAACTTCAGTGATTTCTGTTTATTCTTTTAAACAAAATCTTTATAAAAAAAAAAAAATCTCAAAAATCTACATGGTCAATCGGTGTGAAATTGCACGGTGACACTTCTTCGGACCCATATATACCTTAATTTGTACAGCAGCTGTCACTAAGATTTTTTTTTCATTTTCTTCATAAATATTTGTTGGATGTGTTTTAGCTTTGGTGATCAAAGGTGACTGAGCTTACGCAATCACTTGTGTCTGTCCATCCGTCAGTCTGTAACGTTTGCTTGTGAAGATGATACATGCCACAGTTTTTAGGTTAACCCATATAATTTCCGGGACTAATCAAGTGTATGAAAATCTATGTCTGGTTACATGTCGTTGAATACTTTGAGAACGCTGTTTTTCAAAAAGATTTTCATGAAACATGGCGAAACTTGGCAGCAATGTTTGTCAGGCAAAACACTGAACACATGTAGACATGTTGTGGCGCCTTCTACATTATTACACAAGATATGGACCGAAATGTATTGAAAAAACATTACAGGATGATGTTTTGAGCAAGGATAAGGTTAATGATACCCAGTATGCTTACACATATGTATCATATGTGGAAGTTTGATATTGCAGTATATGCATGACCTTTGACCTATTTTGTCCAGGTCACAGGGAATGTATTTCAGCAAATGATTTTTGTGATGGTCGTTATATTTTAATTTGCGTAAATTTATATCCGTTCCGGCAACGTTTTAAGATCCAAGGTCTGTGATGTGTGGAGTCATGGTGGCGTCACTGTTAGAACTAATTGGAACTAACATCACAGGTATCCAAAACATATAAAATTCCTTACTGTAACAATAAATTGAGATGGACTACAAAATTTACATTAAATATTCGGAAGGCTTATGGTCAAATTTTGATTTTTTTAAGCGACCTTGGTCTATTTTTCAAGGTCCTTAAATATTTTAGTAAAGGACACTGTATTTAATATGTTGATAAAGAATAAGCAAATGATACCAAGTGTACCACAATTGTGTATCATATGGGGACGTTTCGTAATGCATAGTATGAATAACCTTACCCTATTATCCAAGGAATTTCAGGAAATATATATATATTTTTTGGTGATGGTCATTACATTTTAACTAGTGCATACGTATTTCTATACCATTTCGGGAAGATTATACCGAGAAAAGTCTATGGGGGGGGGGGTGGGGGGTTATAGTGGCGTCACAGGTGGTATTGCTATTAAAATCACCTTAGCTTCAGTATTATAATGAAGTGAGATTGAAGTATAAAATTCACGGCAAATATACATTACGTCCATGGTAAAATATTGTTAACTTTTGGATGACCTTGGCCTATTTTCATGGTTACTAAGCACTTTCTTAAAGGATACTTATTCTGATATGTTAAAAATAAGGCTGATCATAACAAATGAAGCACAAATGTGTATTATGTGGACGTTTGATATTGAACAATGTGGATGACCTTAAACCACTTGCTAAAGGTCACAGAGGGATTGTATTTCGGGAGATGGATGTTTTGTTATGCTCATCCAATTACATGCTAGCGTAGCACTGGGCTCGTGGGCTTCTTGTTAAAATTTTCAACTTCTTTTCCCCAGCCGCAAGTTTGATTTTCTTCAAAAGTAGTAAAATGTAGCTTGGCTCAATCTCCACCAAAGTTGTTCCTTGGCTGTTGTTCATAACTTTTACTGGTTGATTTTCAATGAATTTTTAAAAATTAAGTAATAATCGGTTAAGTACATGTTAGCATGGTTACTGTAGGGATACTAGCGTATTATTTCCGTTTTCTATTTAAGTTTTAACAAATTACTGAAATTATGTGATCATCAATACGAATATATGTTGGGATGGTACATGTTGGGAAACTTGTGTGCACCTATGTTTACAGCTTTTCCCCGAAAACTATGGGCCAGGTCCACTTGAAGCTTGACAGGGATGTGGAACAATCTTAGTAAAACTGGGTCACTTACATCTATACCAGCAACCTTAAAGCTGAGGATGGCTCAGCTGTGCTCATTTTGCTTCACTTCAGGCTACAAAATCCAGCTCATCCCAGTTTGGGCCATATTTGGGGTTCTGTATATCAAGGTCGGCCAAGGACGGGCTGTTCACACAACCATCATTTTCTTTTCCTTTTTAATCCATTTGCAGGCATTTAACCCTTGCCCTATAATGTGGCAATGTCGTTGCGCCCAAATATCGTAGACATGTAATATGAATTTATAAAAGTACATAGTTATGACACAAGAAATGATGATAATGACGAACAACGACGACGACGACGACGACGATGATGATGATGATGATAACGCGGGTGCCAGTGCTGTACACCATGCAAAATCCAGGAGAATAATGAACATGTTTAAAAAAATAGCGCAATACTCAAACTGTCAGTTTCAAAGTACAGGTAACTATATGAATTCTTAAGACGAGTTCACCATCAGCATATATTTAGCCACAGAATATTAAGCCAACGTTCTTTAAAGAAGTGATCTTGGCAATATTAAAAGTTTTCGTTAAGATGTGGATCTTGAACCCAGTGTTGACTACGGCGCTGAGTGAAAGATAAACTTTGATGCACACAAATTACATTTCAAATATATGTTTTTGTAACATAACAGAAAGAGCATTTTCTCAAATTCAGGAAGGTACCCCATCACAATTAATGGTCGTGCCGCTGTAATGTTCAATGTTTGTACAGCTAATGAGGTGAGCTTGCAGGACTGACTAACAAAAAGTCTGAAAAGTGCAGTCTTTGAAAAAAAATGTGGCGACTGTAAAGATCTATTGTTTCACGTATAAAACTTTTGTAACATCATTCATTGCCACAAGAAAAATGAGCATTCGACATGAAATGTTTATGTAATGTCGAATGTTGAAATGTGGTTCAAAAGTGACACTTGCTGAAAGTAATTGTAATAGCTCACTGTGATGACATCCGACCAATTACTTGGACTAAAGATGTTATAGTTCCTCCTAATTGTTTGTTTAATTTGTCATGGAATATTTCTTGGTAATTTTGATTGAATTTGAGACTGGAGTGCTTGACTTCATCTGCAAGACAATCAAGGGTACTGACCTATTTAAATTCAGGCTCTTTGCATGTATATCTGGTGCAGGGTATGTTTGTCCACTTTGCACGAAAACAAACTAATAAACTTCCGCAGCCATTGAATTAAAAAGAATCAGAAAATTACTTTCATTTTTAGATATCTTCATCTGAATTTATATTACGCTCAAACATGAAGCCCAGATAGATTTTATATCACCATGATCAGGCATCATGCCTCTGTTACGAAACAAAAGCCCCAGTAACAGCAAGTTCATTAATTACGTCATATACCTCACTGAAAAGACAAAAAGAGGACCCCCCTCCATGTTATGTTAAATAACCACCAAGATACATTGTCACTCGTTTATGAATAATAAAGTTCTTGGTCAAACTATCAAATGCTTTGAGTTTCAAAATTTATATTCTGTACAAACGGATTCCCAAACAGAACCGCACGAAAACAAACTAATAAACTTCATCTGAATTTATATCATGTGGAAACATGAGGCCCACAAAGATTTCATTTCACTATTATATAATGTATACATAACCAGACATCATGTCTCTGTTACGAAGCAAAAGCTCCAGTAACAGCATGTTCATTACGCCATATCCCTGTGAAAAGACAAACAAGAGGCCTGTGTGAACAGGCCATGCTCAGCTGACCTAGAAATTGATGACACTAGTGACACTGTGGCATTGCGAATACGTTTGAGGTCATCCACACATTGTGTGTCTGCTCTTAGGACAGGACCACCACCATGAACAATATGAAGTCCTAACTCAAATAGTTCTCAAGTAATCAAATTCAGTTAAATTCAGGAAAGTGAACCTGTGATCTTAGAAATAAGGTCAGGGTTACTTATGTATTGTCGGAGTCTGGCCCTCATACATGTGCCACTGCGTGCAACATCAAAGTCTGAGCAGTTTCAGAGAGATCTTTTAAGACTTGGTCAAAAAATGCACACACAAAAATCAGCAAAATTCCTAATATCACTGGAGCATGACCATATTCATACATTTGATACAGACCCACCCAAGGTACATCCCTGCTAAGTATGAATTGTATTTGACTGACGGTTTTGGAGAAGTCAAAAATAGCAAATAGACACAATTCATTCAAAAAAATAGAAAAAAAATTACTGCCATTTCATAGCTAGTTGCCTTTATTTACAGACGTGGAAGCAAGTGAGCATAGTTGCCTTTATTTTTGAAATGAAGGAGAACAAAAGGAAATGTGCCTTTTACCAATAAGTAACCGAATTGAAAAGAGACTGTGGTGGGCTGTAATAATCAAAGGGTGCCACAGTCTATCTACATAACCAAACATTGTAATTGATCAACAAAACATTTCAAAATGAAATTGCCTTTGCATGCTATCTGACCTCAGAACTAAACGGAAGGTAATCCGGTTGTCATTTGCTATCCATCTCTCGCTACTAGGTGCTGCTTTCCTACGCTGGACACTAGGCTGGTTCCCATGTCCACTTCCAGTTCGACTACCATCCACTCTGTGCATATTAATACATTACAGAGAGGGAACAAAGCGGGAATAGTTGCCTTTATTTACAGACATGGAAGAAAATGGGCATAGTTGCCTTTATTTTTGAAATGAAAGAGAAGAAAAGAAAATGGCATAGGCCTACATTTCGGAGAAGAAACTAAATGTGACTAAGCATTAGAATGCCCATTGACTTACAGAGTAATCAATAGGAAAGGTGCATTTACCAATTGGTACCCAAACTGAGTTAAAAATCAGGAATCCACAGCAGTGCTACTTAGTCAACATCTTTGCTTGACCCTTTCACAGGGAACATATCCACAAAGTTTCAACTTAATCTGAGTAACGGGTCTGGAGAAGAAGTCACAAGTAACGAACACACAAAAATTCATTAAAAAAAAAAAAAAAATGAAAAAAATTGCAGCACCACCCGGTGGACAAATTAAGAACTAGGAGTCTCTAGGAGTCTCTAGCAGTATTCTTATGCAATATCAAAGCAATTAGGTGAGCAGTTGTGTGGAAGGTTTTTTAACATTTGTCGACCCCCACGCCAAAAAAAAATCATTAAAACTTTAAAAATCACTGGAGCGTGATCATTTGAAAAACCTGGTAGAAACCCATCCAAGGTACATTGCACCATCTTTGAAGTCAATGTGAATGAAGGTTTTAGAGAAGAAGTCGAAAATGTGAATTAGCATTAGAATGCCCATTGACTTGCATAGTAATCAATAGGAAAGCTGCATTGACTGATAAGTACCTGAATTGAGAAAAACCTAGTGAACAACTTTGTTTGACCCATCCATCAGTAACATATCCACCCAAGTTTCAGCTTAATCTGAGTGACGGTTCTAAAGAAGAAGTCAAAAATAGCAAAATCACACAAAAATTCATTAAAAAATAGAAAAAAACATTGCAGCACCACCTGGTGAACAAATTAGGAACTAGGAGTCCCCAGGAGTGTCCCTGTGCGATATCAAAGCAATTGGGTGAGCGATTTCAGAGCAGACCAATTTTTTAAAGATTTTTGCCCCAAAAATTAGAAAAAAATTCATAAAAAATTCCAAAATTGGATGGAGCTTGACCATTTGAACAAACTTGGTAAGATACCCACCCAAGGCACATCCCCACCAAGTTTGAAGTGAATCAGGCTGACGGTTTTGGAGAAGAAGTCGAAAATGTGAATTGTGGACTGACGGATGACAGACCTACACAAAAGCTCAGCTGACTAACAAGTCAGCTGAGCTAAAAATGGACTCTCCCCCCCCCCCATGTTATGTTAAATATCCCCCCCAAGATATATAGTTACTCATTTATAAATAATAAATTTCATGGTCAAACTATTAAATGATTCGAGTTTCAAAATTTCTATTCTGTACAAACAGATTCCCAAGCCACAACCATTCCAAAATAAGGGGGTTTGCTATCCTACTAACAGGTATTTACATTTCATTAAAATGCTTGATTATATAACAGTTACATGACGTGCATTTAAATTCTCATCTAGCTTTGTTAAGCAGATTATTAGGGGTTTTTTCCTCTTGTTCTCTTAAATGCATGTGAAGCTGTAAATGTTTATAATTACAGTCGTTGTCATCCATTCCATCAGATTTCAAGTATAGCCAATCTTGTTTTTTCTGTTTATATTTGCAGCTGGAATCCCTGTAACCTTCCTTGATGCAAATGTCCATGCTGCGAACATTGTCATAGTTTTCATCGACTTTTTCATCAGTGGTTTGCCAATTCGCCTATTACATTTCTGGTACGGCACTTTGTACAGTTTGATATACATCATATTCACAGTTATCTGGTGGAAAATAAAAGGCGGCTACATTTATTTCTTTTTAAACTGGAGTGATCCAGGGTTAGCTATTGGAATTTCTGCCATTTTTGCATTCGTGGCAGTCCCGGTTTTGACGATCGTAATGTGGCTTTTATTCCAAGCTAGGATTTCCCTGTATAGTTTATGTTTGAACGAACATAGGAGGTCAGCATCAACAGAACAATTAGGGGAAAACGATGACCACCTTATCATTTAAGACGGGCCTTTGGAGATACTTCGGCACTGAGTTGGAAACATATCCGCATGTATGGCCATCATAAACAAAAAAAAAAACAAAAAAAAAGAATATGTATCTAATGCTGGTCTGAGGTGGGACGTTTTGAGACAGATGCAACATTTTTTCACCAGGACCAAGCAACCAATGAGAATACATGATGTGGTAGTACTTTTGTGTCATTATTCTATCTGTATTCACTGTATTTATCCTTGATTGTGTGTGTGTGTGTGTGTGTGTGTGTGTGCACATTAAACTGTTCGTGCAGCACGACAGACAAAATAATTATCACATTTAATAGGGTTGTCCATGAAGCTTTATTGCTTTACGGCCCTGCTGAGCTTTGATTTTAGCTGACTATCTAGGAGTTTTTCCCGTAAAGCTAGCGAGTCGTTTGGCAACTTGTTTCGAAACACATTTTTTGCTGCAATGATGAACCTGAATTCAACAGGGTTTTTATGCATTTTAACAGTTGCATATATAATTGGTAATTTCTTGTCCTCATTTGAGACAATGCATTTCAACACGTTTTTATCAACTTGGTCCTTGACAACAGTATCAGGGGTTCCTGCCTGTTGATAACTTTCATTATTTAATTCACTCAGTATTGTAGTAATGTAGTATGGTTTACAAGTTAGTGCAATGTTATTGCTAGCTTTGTCAACAGGTGTGATGACAAACTTGTCATGCAAATCTTGCAATTCCTGACTACAATGTGAATCCTGCAGCACTGCTTTAATCTGTCTCCACTTTTGAAGAGATCCTTTTCTAATGTATTTAATTCTTTCATCCATTTTTTCCATTATTTTAACTTTCCATTCATCAAATGGCTTGTTACAAATTCCTTTCCTATTACTATGTTTCTTAATGAAATTGTCAAGTCCTCTTTTAATCTCCTTTCTTGCCTTTGTGAAGTTGATGTTATGTTACAGACGGACGGCGCATGTCTCATCCTCCTTAAAGTTCAGCTGAATTATCAGCTCAGCTAAATTTTTTTTTTAAATTGCAGCACCACCTGGTGAAAAAATTAAGAACTAGGAGTCCCAAAGAGTGTTTTCATGTAATATCAAAGCAATTTGGGGAGCGGTTATGGAGAAGATTTTTTAAGATTTGTCCAAAAAAAACCCCCAAAAATCATTAAAAATCCAAAAAAGACAATGAAGCCTGACCATTTGAACAAACCTGGTAGAACCCACCCAAGATATATTGCCACCAATTTTGAAGTCAATCTGGATGACAGTTTAGGAGAAGAAGTCAAAAATGTGAATCACCATTAGAATGTCCATTGACTTGCATAGTAATCAATAGGAAAGCTGCATTGACTGATAAGTACCCAAATTGAAAAAATCGCTGAAAAACCAGGGATCCACGGCAGTGCCACCTAGTGAACAACTTTGTTTAACACTTCTACAAGGAACACATCCACCAAGTTTCAGCTTAATCTGAGAGATGATTCTGGAGAAGAAACCAAAAAATAGCAAAAACACAAAAAAAAAATCGTATTGCCACCTGGTGAACATATTAAGAACTAGGAGTCCCTAGGAGTGTTCCTGTGTGATATCAAAGCAATTGGGTAAGCGGTTTCGGAGAAAATGATTTTTTAAGATTTATCAAAAAAAAAAAAGGAACAAAAAAATTCATTAAAAATAAAAAATCACTGGAGCATGAACAATTGACCAAACCTGGTAGGAATCTACACCTGGTACATTGCGACAAAGTTTTAAGTTAATCTGGATGACGGTTTTGGAGAAGAATTCGAAAATGTGAATCAGCATTACAATGCTCATTGACTTCCATAGTAATCAATAGGAAAGCTGCATTGACCAAAAAGTACCTGAATTGAAAAAAAAAACGTTAAAAATCAGGAATCTGCAGCATTCCCACATAGTGAGCACCATTGTTTGACCCTTCTACAAGGAACATATGCACCATGTTTCAGCTTAATCTGAGTGACGGTTCTGCAGAAGAAGTCAAAAATAGCTATAACACACAAAAATTCATAAAAAAATAGAAAAAAATTGCAGCGCCACCTGGTGAACAAATTAAGAGCTAGGAGTCCCAGAGAGTGTTCCTGTGTGATACCAAAGCAATTGGGTCAGCGGTTTCTGAGAAGATTTTTTAAGATTTGGCCAAAAAGAACAAAAAAAAATCATTAAAAATCCAAAAATCAATGCACCGTGCCCATTTGAACAAACTTGGTAGACACCCACCCAAGGCACATCCCCAACAAGTTTGAGGAGGAACTGGAGGACGGTTACGGAGAAGAAGTCGAAAATGTGAATGGTTGATGGACAACGGACGGACGACGGACCATAAGATAAGCCCAGCTGACTGACAAGTCAGCTGAGCTAAAAATAAAAAGAGAATTGGTAGGCCTATCACTATTTTGGTTCTTCTGTCTGGTTTGTCAGCTGAGTTTATAGCATAAGGAGAAAGTATCGGTAGGCCTATATTGTTTTTGTGATATCTATGAATCTGGAACATTTTGTCATTAATATAAAGTTAAGTGACTGAATCGTTGTGATAGAGTATCAAATGCAATGAGCAGACGTCTGCAAGTCCCTCACTATACAATTGAAGTTCTACAGATCGATGTCTCTAGCATGATACACTTATGTAGAAAAACATGACCCATATTCATAAAGATCAAACCCAGCAATGACAGCAAAGAGTTACCAAAGCATCAACATTCATCTTCCAACACCAATGTAAAAAAAAAATTCACTCCTGACTTGAGACAGGCAGTCATCCACTAAGGGAACTGGTGGTTTTAAACTGGTCCTCTCAACCTTTGAAATATTCTTCATTAAATACAGACTATAGTGTTTGCAATATGTATAGGCCCAACCACTCAAAAAATGGACAATGGATGGACACAACAGATGGCTAGTCATAACATAAGGTCAGCTGACTAACAAGTCGGCTTAGCTTAAAAATTGCAACACCACTTGGTGAACAATTAAGAACTACGAGTCCCTAGGAATGCTCCAATGTGATATCAAGGCATTGGGGGGGGGGGGGGGGGGGGGGGGTTCAGAGAAGATTTTTTAAGCTTTACCCAAAAAAGGCACAAAAAAATTCATAAAATATCCAAAAGGCACAGGAGTATGACCATTTGAACAAACTTGGTAGAGACCCACCCAAGATACATTGCCACAAAGTTTGAAGTCAATCTGGCTGACAATTTTGGATACGTCAAAAATGTAATTGTGAATGGATGGAGGACGGACACCCAGCCGGCCGGACAGATGGACAACACACGACTCAGCCTCCTAACAGCTCAGCCTGACTAGCAAGTCAGCTGAGCTACAAATCCAAAAATCACTGAAGTGTGACCATTTAAACAAACTCGGCAGACCCACCCAAGATACACTGCCACCAAGTTTGAACTCAATCTGGTTGACGGTTTCAGAGAAGAAGTCAAAAAATGTGAATTAACATTAGAATACCCATTGACTTACATAGTAATCAATAGGAAAGGTGCATTTACCCATAAGTGCCTGAATTGAAGAAATCTTTAAAAATAAGGAATGCACAGCAGTGCCACCTAGGGAACAACTTTCTTTGACCCTTTCTCAAGGAACATATTGACTGAGTTTCAGCTTAATCTGAGTGATGGTTCTGGAGAAATGGAAAATAGGGAAAACACACAAAAAAATCATAACAAAGAGAAGAATAATTGCAGTGCCACCTCATGAACAAATTATGAACTAGGAGTCTCCAAGAGTGTTCCTGTGCAGCATCAAAACAATTGGTTGAGCAGTCTTAGAGAAGAAGATAAAGACCTATTCTGAATCTAACTTTCATAGAGGGCCATCCCTATGCGCAAGATCAAAGTCACAGCACAAATACTTCTCAGGTTATCACACGACCGTGTTAGTAGCCCTGTGACTTGGTCAGTTGTCTTATGTCTAAGTCTGGCACTTATTAAGGACAACTAGCATGTGCAATATGAATGTCCTACCCTTAATAGTTCTCAAGTTACCCTATAAACAGTGAATTTCATGCACCTCGCCTTGTGACCTTGGAAATGAGGTCAATGACCATTTGAATGAACGTGCTGGAGACCCACCCAAGACACATCCCCACCAAGTTTGAAGTCAATCTAGTTAACGGTTCTGGAGATGAGGTTGAAAATGTGAATTACTGTTGCAATTCCCATTGACCTACATTGTAAACAACAGCAATGTTGCACTGACCAACAGGTACCTGAATTGAAAAATTCGTTAAAAATCAGGGATCCACAGCAACACCACCTGGTGTGGAACCTTGTGTAACCCTCCAACAAAGAACATATACACCAAGTTTCAGCACAATCTGAGAGACTGTTTTGGAGAAGAAGTTGAAAATAGCAAAAACCTACAAATGTTCATAAAAAAATAGATAAAAATTGCAGCGCCACCTGTTGACGGAATTAAGGTCTGGAGGTCCCCAGAATTGTCCCTATACAATTTCAAAGTAATTGGCAACGCGGTTTCGTAGAAGATTTTAAAAAATTTCTCCCAAAAATGAGCGAAAAAATTCATTAAAAATAAAAAAATCACTGAGCCGTGACCACTTCAACAAACCTGGTAGAAACCCACCCAAGGTACATTGCCACCAAGTTTGAAGTCAATCTGGATGACAATTTTGGAGAAGTCAAAAATGTGAATTAGCATTAGAATGTCCATGGCTTGCATAGTGATCACTAGGAAAGCTGCATTGACTGACAAGTACCTGAATTGAAAAAAATCTTTAAAAATCAGGAATCCACAGCAGTGCCACCTGGTGAACAATTTTGTTGGACCCTTCTACAAGCAACATATCCACCCAGTTTCGCCTTAATCTGAGTGACGGTTCTGGAGAAGAAGTCGAAAATAGCAAAAACACACAAAAAATCATAAAAAAGTAGAAAAAAACCACAGCGCCCTCTGGTGAAGATTTAAAAAACAAGGAGTCCCGGGGAGTGTCCCTGTTGGACATCAAAGCAATTGGGTGAGCAGTTTCGGAGAAGAAGATATTTTTTTTAGTTTTCCCCAAAAAATGAACAAAAAAATTCATTAAAAATCCAAAAATCACTGGACCTTGACCGTTTAAACACACTTGGTACTGACCCACCCAAGGCACATCCCCACCAAGTTTGAAGTGGATCTGGCAAATGGTTTTTTAGAAGAAGTCAAAAATGTGAATTGTGGACTGGCCAATGGTTTTTGAGAAGTCGAAAATGTGAATTGTGGACAGACAGACGGACTGACGACGGACGACAGATCCTCACAAAAGCTCAGCTGACTGACAAGTCAGCTGAACTAAAAAAACCCATAAAAAATCCAAAAATCGCTGAAGGGTGACCACCTGAAAAAAACTTGGTAGACACCCATCCAAGGTACATTGCCACCAAGATTGTCCTCAATCTGGTTGACGGTTTCGGAGAAGCCAAAAATATATTAGCATTAGAGTGTCCATTGACTTGCATAGTAATCAACAGGAAAGGTTAAAAAATGGTTAAAAATCAGAAATCCATAGTAATGCCACTTAGTGCATATTTTTGTTTGACCTTTCCGCAAGGAACATATCCACAAGTGATGGTTCTGGAGAAGAAAATGAAAATAGCAAAAACACACTAAAAATCATTAAAAAATACAAAAAATTGCATGGCCACCTGGTGAACAAGTTAAGAACAAGGAGTCCCTGGGAATGCTCCTGTGTGATATCAAAGCAATTGGGTGAGCAGTTTAGGACAACATTTTTGTAAGATTTGCCAAGCCCCCCCCCCCCCCCCCAAAAAAAAAAAGTGATGAAATGAAAAAACGACTGGAGTGTGACTATTTGAGCAAACTTGGTAGAGACCTACCTAAGGTACATTGCCATCATGTTTGGAGTGAATCTGGCTAATGGCTGTGGAGAAGTCGAAAATGTGAATTGTGAATGGACAGACTAGGGACGGACGTATGACTGGGCCACCTAAAAGCTCACCCTGATTAGCAAATCAGCTGAGCTAAAAATAAGAAAAAATTGCAGCATCACACGGTGAACAAATTTAGAACTAGGAGTCCTTAGGAGTGTTCCTGTTTGATATCAAAGCATTTGGGTGAGTGGTTTTGGAGGAGAATTTTGAAGATTTGTCCCTAAAAAGAACAAAAAAAAAAAAAAAAAACCCAATCCAATGCCTCCCCAAATAACTAAAACAATTCATAAAAAAATCCAAAAATTACTGGAGCATGACCAGTTGAACAAAGTTGGTAGAGACCTACCGAAGGTACACTGCTACCAAGTTTGAAGTGAAACTTGCTGATGGTTTTGGAGAAGTCCAAAATGTAATTGTGGATTGGTGACTATCCAAAATGTAATTGTGGATTGGTGACTAAGCATCCTTAAAGCTCAGCCTGACTAGCAAGTCAGCTGAGCTAAAAATATCCTTCAGCACATTTATACAGAAAGTACACAGTGGGAAAATTGAAGAAATTGTGTTTCTCAGAACAAAAGTAGGTTAACTTTCAACTTTGTTCCAGGGAAAACCATAAATTTATAGTAATTAGGTTACTGGAGGTCTACAGCTGGAAATATGTGCAAACTGTGACCTCAGTATAGCTGGTGTTCCCCAATGTATGTTCCTTGTTGTTGAGGCATTCAGATTTTTTAAACTGTCAGTTAAGCATAAAAAGTATTCACATGTACATGGTATCCATTGCATCTCAAGTCACTGTCATCATATGTGCATCGTATATTCAATAAAATCAAGAATACAAAATGAACCAGCTCATGTAAAAATATTTCCTTTTATTCAGGTTCCTAGTATATCAAGTTTGTAAATAGTTATTCTTCCAAAAAAGTCAGTACTGTTGGTAAAAATAATCCTCAATTTTGTAACAGTCTTTGATTCTGTAATAGGAAATATCTGATATAACGTCAAGGACTATTTTAAAATTACAAACAAAGGAGCTTAATAAGTCATTAGCAGCTTATCACCTGTGTATTTGGTGACACTACATTGGTTATGTACTGCCAATGAATAATCTATATCATGTGTATGATTTGGTCCTTCCTACAGGATGCCATAGATTAAACTAGACATACCTTAAATGTAAGTGTTGACTGAAGTGGCCTCCATTTGCTCAAATTAGGTCATAGTGACACCAAAATCTAAACAGTTCATCTTGCCAAGTAAAGTAAGCATGTTGCAAAATTTGAGCAAAATACATGAAGGCATTCTGTAGATAACGAGTAAGTGCACATCCAGATGGTCAGACATCAAGACGGACAGACAACCCGAAAACAGAAAGTGTCCCCCCCAAGTACCACCTCCACAATGCCATGGTTCCTTTTATTGGTGCAAGAGCAGACCATTATTTTGTAAACATGCAGGGCCCTGATGTTCAATTTTATAACCAAGAACAAATTATGACCCAGAAATCTCCACGCCTTAGCATTTGTGGTTAATTGGAGAAGTAAATCCTTCAAACACGAAGCCCGTGGGCCTAATGTAATGCTCTGCTGACCTCCATCACCAAAAAAAGACATTTTCTCAAATGTATTCAATTCATGAACTTGAAAATTTAATCAATGTTAGCCATATTATGCAATATCAAACTTCCACATGATACACATTTGTCATACATTTGGCATAATTTGCTTTATTCTTTATCAAGATATTGAATTAAATGTCCTTTTCTTAAGTGCTTCATGACCTTGAAAATAGGTTGAAGTCACACAATAACTGAGTCATGGTGACCCAAAAGATAGGTCACCAAGTAGAATTTTATATCCAATGTACTCAAGTGCAATTTTGATTTAGAGGCTCAATTCTCTTGACCACTGATGTCCAAACTACACCCTACCATTACAAAATCACCTCTTGAAACTTAACGGGTGTGATCTTACTTAATATATTAGTTTTGGATGAGATCTATATATTCTATAAATGTGGCATGTCTAATTCAATTATTTTCAGAGATATGGAATTTTGTATCTATCAAGACATTTTAACACCTAATTTCCATCAAATAATAGGTGTGCCAATAGTATCACAAACAACGGAGATTTTGACCTCTTCTACAATCCCACTTAATTTCATGAAGATCCATTAAACGTTAAGGATGCTGGACTGGTCACAAGATTTTCACATTTTGACCTGTGTATTACAAAATACTTATAGGTGGCACCACCAACACTGATGTCGATGAAATTAGCGAAATGACCCCTATATTCAAACTGGCCATTTAACCTTGACCTTTAGCTCAGATTTAAAAAAAAAAAATTGTTACTGTTCAAAATGTGTGCCCCACATCCAGCTTTCCATACATGGTATGTTTGTTCAAACCCTGTAATAACTTTTCAAGTCATTGGAAAAAACAATAAACTTTCAAACCCTGTATAACTTTTGAAGTTATTGGAAAAAACAATAAACTTGGACAAGCACCAAACTCCATAATTACTGGGTCACAGTGACCCAAAAGGTAGGTCACCAAGTACAGTTTTATGTACAATGTAATCAAGTGCAATTCTTGATCTGTAGGATCAATTCTCTTTGGCACTGAGGAATAGCTACACCCCGCCATTACAAAATCACCTCTTTCGACTTTACAGGCATGGTGGCCTCACAAAAATAGGTAACTGTCACTGATACTACATAACATTCTAACATTGGACATGGTCTATATGTCCTATAAATTTGGCAAGTCAAATCCCACACTTGTGGATATTTTAATATTCTTCCTAAAATACTTTACAATTAGTGTCAGTATAGTACTTAAAACATTTTACACTACAGTAAAACCTGTTTTGAGAGACCACTATGATGAAAGACCACCTGCCTTTTCAGACCATGTTTATCCTGTCCCTTTTGCCATCTTTCCAATGTTATTGCACCTCCATTGAGAGATCACCTGCCTTATGTGACCACTTTTTGGCCTGTCCTAGGGGTGGTCTCTCAAAACTAGTTTTACTGTATTTCAGATGGTAGTGATTGGGACTATGTGTTAGACAGCACAACTGGATCTCATGACGCAAGGTGCTAGCGCATCAAGATGGGAAACTTGGAAGGCCATCCAACAGGACAGGAACACCAAATAGAATGACCTGCAATATAATGGATCCTCCCCCTGAGAAACCCCAAAGAAATCCAGGTGAAATTTACATAAATGTAAACACAAAAGCATGTGCATATACATGTGTGCCCTCATTGGAAGTTCTTCATTCCTCATTTCAAACAGTGTATACTCTTCACTCACATTAAAGTGAATGGCACCATTACTATTTGACAAGTATACATGAAAGGAGTTCATATTTTCTGAGTACTATATCATACATTTATCTTCCTCCTATTAAAAAACCCAAACAAATGCAGATTAGATTTACATTAACATTAAAGGCAACACTGTGAAGACAAATAAATTTCACCATCAATTCAAACAGTTTATACTGTACTTTGTAATTCTTTATTCAGATTAATGTAAATGGCACCACTACTCTTTGACAAGGATACTTGTAAGGAGTTTGTATCTTCAGGGTAAAAATCACATATTCTCTCTGTTGAGGACACATCACTGGAACCCTCTATGACACAATTACTGCCCACAAAGCCTCCTTGAAACTTTATGTGGATTTCTTTTGGTTGCACCGGATTGGAGAATTCAAGGAAAATCCATTGTGGGGAGCCCTTCAAACATGAACAACAAAAAATTAACACCAGTTAATTTCATTATTCCACAAAATTTATATTGAAGCAATTTTTTCACCTTTTCCCTACCAAGTGAAATGCTGTTTGGCACATTTGACACAGCAAGTGTCTGTACGCCATTTGCCTTTTGTTTACTGTGTTATCAAGAAACAACTGGTAATGGCCTGCTATATTTCCAGTCATTATTCAACTTATTATTTCAATGTCAGGGATGCCACCGTTGAAAATGTCATTTCAGGGACAAGAATTTGAAGACCATCAAGGACACAAAATAATACTGGACAAAGAATATACATTGTACCATCAAATACTCAATTTTGATGAGGGACACACACAGTGAATTGGTCAAATTTTCAGCCAAATTCAGCGATTGCCCCTGATGATGAGGGACAGTTGGCATCTCTGCAATGTAACCATAAACAGGGACCTAGAGTGATGCATGTCCAAAGCCTTGAAAGAAATAATTACTAATCCAATTGGTGATGACTTGTAACTTTAAAAAAATATATTCTATGGTCAAAAATGAGTAAACTGCACCCAAAGGAATGGTTCTGCAATTTCTTAATAATGGCTATGTATGACATAGAATGTCTTAATTTCTTCTATTCAAATTTAATACTTGTGCAAGTATTGTGGTAAAATTATGTTACCTGGTCTGAATTCCAACAGGTTTCCTCTTGATTGTCGAACATGAAATTCTTCCCAAATTGTTTCACATCACGGTTCAGGACTGAACTGACCCTGAAAGTACAGTCAATATATTGAGTGCACATTGTTTGTGTAGTTTATACTTGACAAGTTAATATCTACCAGCAAAGCAAGTATTTGTTTGTATAACATGTGAACCTGACATAGAAGAATAATGTTAAGAAATTCAGCAAAGAAGTAAAGTTTGCTGGTATCCAATGTGTGACATGAAAAATATATTGGGAATTGCAGTGGCCAACTAACTATTTACATGGTGTGGAGACTACCATAATCTCTACATTGCCATCCAAAATCATAAGAATGATCCTTCCTGCATACATGCCAATCGTGTGTATAGGTTAGACAGTGACAGGTTAGCTTATGGAGTGTAGAGAGTTTGGACTACGGAATTAGGTAATGACTACTAGTAAGTGGTTCCGGATGAAAAGACACAAATACAATATATATATATATATATATACATTTATACTGGATGGTACACTTTCAAACAAGGGGCCCACAGGCCTATTTCTCTGCTGGCACCACCAGTATCACAATACTGCAACATTTTTGCCTCCCCAACTTTTTCACCAAATTTCATGACAAACTAAGGACTCTAGCAATGTGTGTGAATTTTTTTTCAGTCTATCTGTGATGGACCTTTCGTAGTAGCCAATCTGAGCAAAAGAGAAATTTGAGTCAGTAGGTGGGGGTCACTTCTGTCAATGAAGAGTGGCTCATTTGGAATTGAGAGGCTTTGAGAGGAATAAAGTGGGTATAAGGTGGACTAAAATATGTCTGACAACTCAATTATCAGGCAGGGATCGAGGCAGTGGATTGTGACGAATCTTTTGGTAATGGTATATAGATTATATGCGTCAGGGCAGCAGGAGGTGTTTAAAACAGGAAAACAGTGGGGTGGGGGGACACCTTTTTTTGTTTGTTCCCTTCTAATGTAACCCTAATCAGTATTTTGGGCAGACAGTGACTTTGGTGGTCAGTATGAATGGGTTCGTATCGACCAGAATAGGATGACAACCATTCTGCTGGTTGCTCATGTGTTTTGATTGGTTTCGGCTGCCTAAAGTGCCAGGAATCATGGACCACTTAGCCCCAGTATGAGGCATCGAGCTGCTGTGACATGTTGGAATGGACAGAGAATGTAACCATCTTAAAAACAACACTGCTGATGCCTCAGAAACGGGCTATGCCTAAGCAGGGCTTTGGCTTGGGAGCAGGGACCACCATCCTGGGTCAGAGAGAAGCCTAGCCCCAAGGGACCTTCCCATGCTCTGTAAGCTAACCACAAGCTTACAGAGCATGGGCCGGTCCCTTGGCTTGGGGCTAGGAGAAGCCACACAGTGACTTCTATCGGTTTTTTTTTTGGTTTTTTTTCTTTACCCCAAATTCGCTGTCTATCAACTGTTTGTGTAGCGTCACGATAGTTAGGCAGAAGGCTACATAAACACAGCTATCACTGCCGGACAGGTTTTGTTATACACCTCGTCCCCCTAGGCCACACCCATGCCCATCGCCATGCACTGCCACGGCCACTGGCAGTGTGGCACTGCACACTGGCTGGGCCTTAGCCCCAAGGGACCTCCCCACGCTCTGTTAATAGAGCGTCGGGAGGTCCCTTGGGGCTAGCTGGGCCTGGGCAGAGTGGGTTGCAGCGCCACAGCAACTGGAGACAGTGTTCTGAGAAGAATGGCGCACGCAAACTATAAATTAATTTATCACTGGGTCAAGCTGACACTAAATTACTTCTTCTCTTGTACGATAACAAAAAGAATCCACGTGAATCGGCCAGAAAAGAAAAAAAATTTCAACCTGATTTTCACATTTCGGTCTTTCACGATGGAAGCTGCCATCATTGCCACAAAGTGGCACGTTCTAAATGTCGTTATCATAAATTAGTTGATTTCCGATTGTTGCTCGCGAGCGGCAGTTCACATGTGGTCTGAACTGAGTTGCAGCTGTGCAGGGCGAATAAGCGAGTACAACAATAACTTAGTTTTAAAATGTTTGCAAGCAGCTTTATACGAACAGTTCGTTGCATTCACATACAAAACAGCGTTAGAAGCAGTCAAGTGCAGTGAAAATGCCAAAGACAGACAAAAATGAGGTGAGACAAGAAGTTTGAATTTGTTTTGCTTTATCTGGCGCTGGCATGAAAGGGGGCGCAGTTTTCGGTCAGTTAAGAGTTCACACAGCTGCCAAATTCGTGTTAATTGTTATTTCATCCTCTCCCGTCCAGAAACAATAATATATTTAAGTAATTTGTGTCCACAGTTTAAGCTCTTGCATTCTCTGGTCCTTTTCATCCTTCGACTTCGTGACCCGAGTTCAGACGCTAAATCGTTGTTGACTGTCAGTAGCTATGCCAAGCACTTTTTTAAAAATGTGTTTTTTGGAGTAAAATTTTTTTTGGCTTAACCCTAAACAAGCCTGAATGTCAAAACTATAAGTAAAATTAATATATTTTGAAATTTGAGTGTGTGGCAGCCATTTATTTAAGGCATCGTTGGAGTACCTCAAAACTGAAAAAATATGAAAAAGTGGCACCACTTTTAAAATGTTTAAAAACATGAATAATAACTTTAATTTTTTTATTGTAATTAATGCCAGTACCTGTTGCATTGAAAACACACACAAACAGCATGAAAATTGTATTCCCTGAATTTATAAAACTAATAGTAATAATATACCTTATTTTCACAGGCGAAAAAGGTAAAATCATTGTGTAGGCTTCATAAAAGTGTTACTATCACATCTAATGTTGCACCCCCCCCTTTTTTTTTCTTTAGCAATCCACCTCTGGTTACTTCTAGATACTCCAAGTCCATTTGACCCTTGAATTACCTCTGTGCTCTTGAAATTCTGTAGCTGTCTAGGTAGCACTTCAACCAGTAATGTACCTCCAATTATAAGTCCAAAGAATGGTCTCGTCTGTTCAGCATACCTAAAATTTAAATCAAAGTAAAGAATGAACACTATTTTCAACATGAAAGTAAAATTAACAGCTGCCAAATAGCATTGTAAACCTGTAACAAATGCAATATAACACTGGACCATCCATGGAACAAGTGTAAGAGGGTATGATTTAGTGCAAAAATGTGCCATTGCAACAGAGGACATGTACAGATTTTAAGTTATAAATGGTATCTTTCCAAAATGAATCTGGAAGACAAATGATAACATATACCTTTCTAGCCACCATTTTTTTCCCGGCTATTAATTTTTTTCACTACAGAGTTCAAAATCAGGGCTTTTGAATTTGTTGGATTCATTTATATGACATGTGTACTTCCTATCTATTAATTTTACTGAAAGAATACTGGACACCAAGTTGGATTGATCTCCAACTTTGGAAGATGAACATATATGTCAAGTTACAACTGTGATCTTTTGATGTCAGACAACACTGAAACAGTACAAGATGTAATGTAATTTTCAATATCTTGGCCTGACCTTATTTTTTCATGAAAATATATTTGTCAAGGTAAACACATCTCACCAATAAAAAATTACACTTACAACAAATCATGTATATCATGCAGGTTTTTGGGGAAACAAGTATATGTTAGTAGAACAATGAAAATTTGCAACAATATTAGCAAGTTTTATTATTTTTAAATGAACAACCCTGAACCTTGTTATTTCATGCAAGAACTTCATTGAATGCAGCAGCTCTTCCAACAGTTCTGAACACAGCGGGTTACCTAGGTTAAGGAGAGTAGTCCTGGTTTAACATCCAGACATAATCTTCTTTGCCATGATCAACCTGTACCTTCATCTCTCCTTTCACTGTATCTTGATGCATGGTTGGTAGGAATTAAAAACTGGATCGTCTTACAGTTCTACATTTACAACACAAAACCAAGCATGTGACTTCTGACATGTCATACTTCAATACTTCACAATTGGCTAGGCTATGTTAGCCGAAGGTTGATGGTTCAAATCCTAGTGTTGGCTGTCAAATTTTCTGTTAAATTCCTTGGTTTCATGTAGGAGCCTGTGTTGGTCACACTGAACTCTCAATAAATATATTCCTCCACCATATCCACTGTTTTCTTTCGTGCTCCCCATGTTCTCGGGTAAGGAGTATGCACCAATAATAAGCTGTTAGACATATTTTGTCAGCACAAGAGCAGTTCTTTTCTTCTTTCCTTTGAATTAAAATGTACTACTTTCCTGCAGAGGCTGGTGCAGTACAAATCCTCCAAAATTTATCAAAGTTTTAACAACTGCTAATTTTTCTGACTGTGTTGGTATGGTATATTTCTACATGTAGCAGATTATCCATAAATTATAACATGATTTTGGACTTGAGTGCATGAGTAACCTTTTCTTCCTTCAATATAGAAGTATTCGGTTGACTGTATCTGCTACCTACACACAAGTTGTTATATCCACAGAAAATATACAATGTTTCAACTCTCACTTCAACCCAGTTACACCATTAGTCATAAGCAAATTGTATAAGCACATGCTGGAGAAAAAGCATGGAAACTAATAAACTTAAAACAATAAAAAAAAGTTATGATGTCTTTAATTGAACAAATCAAACCTGAACACAACTACGGGGTGGGCTGCAACAGCTACCTACACACTAACAGTCATGGCACACTTAGAAAAAGAAAAAAAGGAGTGAAAGTATACAGATTAACAAAATATAAACTGATATCTGTACAGGTTGTGTAGTATAAAGGAATAAACTTATAATACACATGGTATACCAGAATCAATGAAGTTTTCAATACACACAACTGCTAGGTGGCCGCCTGCAGCTGCTACCTACATGCTATCTGTTGTGAGCAAAAATAAATTAAATAATAAATAAATAAAAATAAAGTTGAAGAATGTAAAATATCACAAAACAAACATTGTATGACCTATTTTTTTTTATCATTATGCACTGAACTTAAACAACTGTTTCATGGGCTGCATCCGCTACTGCACATGCTACATGCAGATTGTTGTGAGTGATATGTGCCGTTACAACAATAGACAACCAGCAAAAATTAAAAAGAAAAAAAAATGTATATATGGATATCTGCAAGTTGTATGGACAATATTCAAATTTACACCTGATACATTGTATCACAATCAATCAAATTTTAAATACACACAACTGTCGGGTGGGTGCAACCGCAACCTACACACTTACAGTTGTCTAACACACATGCACACAAAATATACCCATATTATTTATAAGTTTTAAATAAATAAATATGTGCCATATTCAAATTTACAACTAATGCAAAATATACAGATATTTAAAAGCTGTATATACAATATTCAAATTTACAGCTGATAGAAAATATACAGATATTTACAAGCTGTATGTAAAATATTCATATTTACAGCTGATGCAGAATACCACAATCAATCAAATTTTAAATACAACTGTCGGGTGGGCTGCAACTGCTACCTACACACTAACAGTTGTCTCGCACATACATGCACACAAAATATACCGATATCATTTATAAGTTACATGTGCCATATTCAAATTAACAACTGATGCAAAATATACAGATGTTAACAAATAATACAAGCTGTAATTACAATATTCAAATTCACAGCTACAGGTTACAAAATATACAAATATTTACAAGCTGCATACATTCAAATTTACAGCTGGTACAAAATATACAGATATTTACACGCTGTATATATAATATTCAAATTTACAGCTGGTACAAAATATACAGATATTTACAAGCTGTATGTACAATATTCAAATATATCTCTGATGCAGAATACCAAAATCAATCAAATTTCAAATACACACAACTGCCGGGTGGGCTGCAACTGCGACCTACACACTAACAGTTGTGACCAAGTTCAGCTGAAGTATGTGCCAGATTTCAATTTGCAGCTGATGCAGTACACATGGTCTACTAGAATCAATTAAGTTTAAATACACACACCTGTCGGGTGGGCTGCAACTGCGACCTACGCACTAACAGTTGTGACCAAGTTCTGCTAAAGTATGTGCCAGATTTAAATTTGCAGCTGATGCAGTAGACATGGTATACTAGAATCAATTAAGTTTAAATACACACACCTGTCGGGTGGGCTGCAACTGCGACCTATGCACTGACAGTTGTGACCAAGTTCTGTTGAAGTATGTGCCAGATTTAAATTTGCAGCTGATGCAGTACACATGGTATACTAGAATCAATTAAGGTTAAATACACACAACTGTTGGGTGGGCTGCAACTGCGACCTACGCACTAACAGTTGTGACCAAGTTCTGCTGAAGTATGTACCAGATTTAAATTTGCAGCTGATGCAGTACACATGGTCTACTAGAATCAATTAAGTTTAAATACACACACCTGTCGAGTGGGCTGCAACTGCGACCTACGCACTGACAGTTGTGACCAAGTTCTGCTGAAGTATGTGCCAGATTTAAATTTGCAGCTGATGCAGTAGACATGGTATACTAGAATCAATTAAGTTTAAATACACGCAACTGTCGGGTGGGCTGCAACTGCGACCTACGCACTTACAGCTGTGTGCAAGTTCCGCTGAAGTATGTGCCAGGTTTCAATTTACAGCTGATGTATTACACATGGTATACTAGTATACTAGTAGGAAAGCAGAGAACCGAGAAGGATGGAGAGAACTGGTTGTCAATTCACTGTTGACGCCCCTACGGTCCACTTGATGACTATGGGATGGATGGATGGATAGATAGATAGATAGATAGATAGATAGACAGACAGACAGACAGACAGACAGACAGACAGACAACGTTAACTGTTGGGTGGCCTGCAACTGCTATCTACTGTGACCTAAAAGAAGAATGGTGTTTTGCATGGTATACTAGAATCAATCAAGTTTTAAATACACACAACTGCCGGGTGGGCTGCAACTGCGACCAACACACTAACAGTTGTGAGAAGAAAAAAGTAGAACTACAGAGCTGTGTGAACAGCCTGTGCTCAGCTGAACTGCATGCTTAAGATTTCTCAACTTGGCAACTGAACAGACCTACTTTTGTTTTATGACACCCTTTACAGATGAGTAATAATCATGTAAAGTTTCAAGAAGTTCCATCCAGTACGGAAGGAATTATAGCCCGGACAAGACTTTACTTCAATATGTCACTGTGACCTAAATATAATTGACCTAGTGACCTACTTGTGTTTTATGACACAACCCTTAGCCATAGGCAATAAACATGCCAAGTTTGAAGAAGATTCATGAAATAATAAAGGAGTTCTGGCCCAGAAAAGATTTTACTTCGATATGTCTCTGTGACCTAAATATTTGACCTAGTGACCTAGTTTTATTTCATGATACACACTATGGTTATAAGGAATAGTCATGTAAAGTGATTGGGTGAGCGGCTCTGGAGAAGAAGAATTTTTAAGAATTGTCCCAAAAAAGGAAGAAAAAATTTCATAAAAAATCCTAAAATCACTGGAGCATAGCCATTTGATCAAACTTGGTAGAGACCCACTCGAGGTACATTGCCACCAAGTTTGAATCTGGCTGACGGTTTCAGAGAAGTCAAAATTGAAATTGTGGACGGACGGATGACGGACGAAGAGTGATGGCATGACTTACAAAAGTGTTACATGTTACAAAGCACACATTTACAGGAACTAGTTGTTTGTATCATTATGTGCTGAACTTAGATCTATAGGTGATTGAAAATACATCCATCACTTAACTTAAGCCAAGGTGCACTAAAGATTTGACCACATACAACTGTTGGGTGGGCTGCAACTGCTACCTACACACTAACTGTTGTGATTGAAACAAAAAGTGCACAATAGGATGTATTTACACTGGTGGATGAACAAGAGAAATGGGTTGGCTGCTTCTAGAAAATTTGAGACAGCTTTTCCCAATTACTGACATTCTTCACCACAATCAACTTCAATCTTCAGATCCCCTTTTTCCATATCTTCCAGTAGCTGAAAGGAATATACAGCTGGATCATCATTGTACACAATATTAAACCACTGTGGAAAGCCAGGGACTTGACTAATGACATATCCACTGTACCACACTGCCTCGTTTTCAAGTAGGAACTTGTGCTGGACACGCTGACCAACCAACATGTGTGAATTTTCTTCCAGATTCTTTGTTCCCGTGTTCTGATGCAAGGAGTGTGCACTAACAATCAACTGTCTCAGATTTTCTGTTAGCTTAACAACTGAATAAACACCAAGCTCTTTGCTACTAAATTGAAATATATTTCTGTCTTGCACAGGCTGCTGCAGAACAAATCTTCTAAAATTAATCTGAGCTTTAAGAGCTTCTACTTTCTCTTTTTGTGTTGGAATTGTTGAAAGTTTTTGAGTGATTTCTGGAGGAGATTGCCATAATCCATAAGTTATTCCATTGGTGAGTTTTTCTTTTTTGTCAAACTGTTTTTGCTGAATTCTCAAAAGCTGTTCCTGTTTTTGTTTAAGAGACTCTTTTCGCTGTTGCATAATCTCTTTTGATTTCAATTGATAGTTCTTTTTCAAGACAGGGACTCGTTTTCTGCACAAATCAATGATATTGTTTCTATCACAAGGGGACATCTGTTCAAGCCAAGATAAAGTTTTGTTTTTGTTGAAGACTATATGTGCTTCGTTTGTAGGGGTAGTTGCCCTGGGCTGTATAAGGTATAGCCTGTCTAGATGGGCAAACAGTTCTTCACAAACTTTATTGTGATTTAAAGTGGAATGAGTTTCCTCTCTTGTTGCATTTGGTAGGTTTGTGGTATCTGTTGTATCAGTGGGTACATGTAGGTGTTCCGCCACTAGCCTGCGAAGCTGAGTAGCCCATTTACCAAACACAAATGTCAAAATTTCTGAGACATTTTCATCTGTTATATCAGGTGATGTTAAGTCAGTTAACACTTCATCTCTAGCAATATGCTCTTGAAATAAAGTGGGAACTGACAAACTACTCAAAAAATGTTGGATTTTCTCATTTGAGACATGCTCTTCCAAAAATTCTACCAACTGGGTAAAGACAGGGCCCATGTCAGCAATGTGTTGGGTTGGGTCCTCAATGATTCGCCAAAGAGGAGCTGTAAGCAATTTGCCTTTAAGTCCTAAAGCTCTTGATCCTGCCAAACACCATTGTTCTTTTAGGTCGCTGTAAACTGCACTGACTAAAGTATTTGGAAAGCCATGAATTTTCTCAATGAAATACAATATGTGATTTCTCAAATGATACACTGCACCACCATCATAGAATAGGACATTGAACCTATTATGCTTGAAGGGAGTGAAAATGTTTTTTTGTTGTCTTTCTTGTAGGAAACTTGAGAAATCAGCATAGCAGCCACTTTTTTCATCTGCTTCACGGGCAAATAACTTGCAGCTTGTCCTTACAAATCGTATGATGCTTGCCTCTGACCTACTTGTGAACATCTTTGTTTGTGGATTATTGGCTGCCCCTATGGCATCTGAACTCCTACTTGATTCCAACTGACGGACAGCAGACGAAAATTCTTCAGCCAATCATTCCAGTATATGGAGCCCACAAAAATAATGATTCATACGTGTTATTTTTTCTTTTTGTTCTGCACTAAAATTATCAAAACCACTGATTATGTTTGGCAAAAGGTTTGCCCTGTAAGTGCTTAACATTGAACAACTTTTCTGTTGCAGCCCTGTCAGACATTGTGTTTTTCAATTTTACAACTAGCTGATCTCCTAAATCAGGTGACCCACAAGTATCACTGATTTCTTTTAATGTTTCTATCAATGTGTCTAAAGTGTCAGCTGCTGATTTGGTAGGCAATTCCTTTAGGCCAAGAACATGAATCTTTTTATCACTTGTGCTGGTTGCGTATACCATATATCTGGTTCCATACTTCGTTGTTTCATCAGTATACAATGTAAGATTTTCTTCATTTAATAACTCAGCATTCTTTTTTTGGGCAACTGCTAAACGTGCCACATTCATATTGTCTACTGTAGTGCGAGCTGGTACTCTGTTTGGAATTCGGCCACACAGTGAAGCAACAGCTTGTATTACTGGACCAACATTTGCTGTTGATACTCCACATTCTAGTAATTTCATAACTGTTTTTACTGCATCAGCTGTAAATTTGTTTTCGACCTCATTATACAACATGATGGGTGCATTGTCAGAAAGAAGATTTTGTAAATAATCTCCATTTTCAATGAGAAGCTCATTATCCTTCTTCAATTTCCCAATTTCTTCTAACAATGTCTTGTTTTCATTTTGGAACCTTTGAAGCTGTACATAACAATTTTCAGTCTCTTTGACTTTTCTTTTCATTTCTCTGTTCTCCTTTAAGAGATTTTTTTTCCCTTTCAAGAGTGTTGAATTTCCTTTTAAAATTATGTGGAGAGAAACCTGGCGACTTTATACTTAAAGAGGACTTCCTAGTTGGAGAAAAAAGTGACCTTCTGACTTTTGATTTAGATGTCTGCAACCTTCCAATTTTTCTACAAGAATTTCGGTACTTTTGCTTCAACTCTTTAACCTTCTGTCTTCTATCTTTAAGGTCCTCCTTTGTATCATCCACAGTGGACTTTAAATTTTTTAATTCTTTCCTATGACTTTCATCTCTGTTTGACAAAGTTTCTTTCAAATGTGAAACTTCCTGTCCTAAGGCTTGGGAAACTTTTATGTAATTTGTTTCTTCAAATTCGATTGGACAGTCCTTTTCTTTAATCAATGGCGCTGTAAATATTTCATTGCAAGCTGTGACCCTAGCATCTCTCCTCAGTGGTTCTACTTTTTTATGTAGTCTGTGCAACTTTGAGACCAGTGCTTTACTTTGAACAGTTTCTGGTAAGGTTCCAGTTGCACCTGCAAACCAAAGCACTGGCCTTGAAATTGGTACTTGATGTTTTCTATATATACGAAAAATTTCCAAAGCTTTACCATTGTTCAAATTTTCCATGTATGGCAAACTAATTCTGGCCAAAATATTTTCATCTATAACAAAATCCTCCATGATAAATGCCTGTTACAAGTACCAAATTTCAAATCTAAAATTTAAGTTTTTCCAGGGCACATTTTAGATTTTCAAAATTGAATAGCATTTTACACAACTTTAGTGTAAATTGATTAGCACTCCATTATAAAACAGAAAATACTGATTAGCATGTGCTCAATTTTGAGTAGCAAATTGCGATGCGAATCCAGTTTAAATGTCCCTTGAAAAGGAAATGAAAATCTGTCTTTCAAAATGAATTTGTACAAATTCTAATAGTTCTGCACCAGAATATTACATGTAAAATGTTTGAAATGTTTTTAAATGCAAAATAAACAAGCAGCTGCTCTTTCAAAATGAAACCTAATGACTGTTTAGTAGGCTGCAAATACACTGCAGACACAGGGACTGTTGTGAACAAAAAGTAAAAATTTACAAACATTTACAAGTATGTAGGCCTACAGTACTTCACAGATATTGCAGTAGGTCTCAAGCCTTTTATACAACCATTGTGAACAAAATATACATGTATATATACACACAATGTAAAAAATGTACAAACATTTGATATTTACAGTACTTCACACCTATTTAAGTAAACCTATTCTACAACCAATCAGGGCGAAATGCATACACTGCTCTTTGAAAATTTTAAAACTATAAATTCCTGTCACTGAGTATATATGCTGGATCAGGCATGCAGCAAAATAATTATTTCTCTCTTAGGCGACTGAAGTAGACAGCACAAGTCATGCATTTAATACTCACTGTTGTGTATGCCTGTGCTTATGCCACTCAAGAAGGTTACGGATATCTATTCGCACACTCTGGTGCCACTTCTTAAACCAGCTTTGTTTGGTCTGGGGAAACCCATGAACACCGTCATAAAGTAAATGTTTCTTCACTGTTGTTCGTACCCGGAAATTTCCCACCCTGTTCGTCTTTTTGGAGATTTTTGTGACATCAGTATGCCAACATGCACAATGTGGGGTAACTGGAAGGTTGTCTTGGTTTATGTTGGAATCTATAAGTGAAGCATTCAATGTTTTCATTTCTTGTGTGTGTTCCCTGTTCTTTTTCCAAATCAATATGTGCTGGGATGGGGATGGACACTTCCCTGTATTGATAATCTGTAAGGAAATGGACTGGGGGGATCGTAACAGGGTTTGCACAGGTCCTTGAAGTGCTTGAAAGTAGGGTTAGTTTGGGGTATATCGCGCACTTAACAAGGATATAGCCAAAGCTATGGACTTCGAAGATCTGCTGATGGCGAGGTCTGGTCATGCTTAGTGCCAGCAACTCCAATATCACTTTTTTTTAGGGAATGGGTTTGCACACAGAATTGCAATTATACAGTGAACCTCTCCATATGTAGCTCTCGGTACATAAACTGCAATGGAATAGTGACCCAGAATGCCAAGGGAGAAGCAAATCATTTCCTTTAGAAATCACAACCCTTTTTGCTGTTTACTATTCTGTAGTGTAATAAAGTTATTGATACACAAATCTGGTAATAAAACTTCGTTTGGTCCCCGGGAATATGAGCTTTAAATTCCATAGAAAAAAGGACCTCGGTAAATTGCCGTTGTCGTACTAGTTCTCAGTTTTACCAGGAAGTCAATCAGTATCTCTTCAATGCATAACTGAACTTTTCAGCAGACCGAGCAATGCACAAGTAAATTTTCCAGGACTTTAGTGAAATCCCTAAGTTGTGCCGAACCCCCTCCCCCCTTTCCAAAGTTTGTTTGGATAGTTGGAAAGGCTTTATTTGTACACAATCCCTTAAAAAATATAAACTCCCTTTTTTCTCTAAAATAGCCTTTTTATTGATGTGGCATTTTTAGAGCTTACACAAATGCCTACTCGTCATCACGAACTTTAATTTGGAATTTTGATGATAAGACTAAGCAATATTCCACGCTTTTCAAGTTTCAAGCAAATTCGAAACAAAATACGCCTTATGATATAATAAACCTACATTAGAATTATGTAACATGTAAACACAAGATTTCTTGGATTTACAGTATACGAAAATTTGTCATCGACGTAACCTTGCCCTCATCTGGTGCAGGCTCCTCCATGTTGGCATATTTTCCAATTTTAGAGAAGGTCTGCTGTGCAAGCACGAGGCCAGTTTCAGCATCAATCATGGGTGTATGTGACTGAGTTCCAGCCAGGTACATACTTCTGCCTTTGGGTGGATTGTTGTACACTGTGTCTGTCATTACTTGAAGCTCGCTGCCTTGCGCATCCATCAGCAGCCTCTGGTTTTCGTCCATCTGCTCTTGTTCAGTGTTGTGTAGTTCACAGAGCACTTGTCCACCAAAGCCTGCAGTGTCTTTGCATTTGGAGCATGACAGTCCAGGGCTGCAAACATAAGTCTGTTATCCTCAATGCTGATGGGACTTTTCATCAAGAAGGTTCCCAACTGCAGATTAATTGATGCTAGGGCCCGTCCAGGTCGTGGCCTCTTGCACACTTTGTACAACTTGTGCGGCCGTCTAAATTTGCACTTGGTACAACACACTGTCACTGTTGGACCAAGACCAAAGTCCACAACATTGCAAATTTTAATGCAGGCTGCATGGCTTGAAATGTGCTCATTGACACACTCTGTCAATTGGTTAGCCAGACTGCCAATGTCTACTATTATGTTACCCCAGTCACCTGGACCGATGTCAGCATCTGGGTCCCTTAGCCGCAGTGACCAAAGATATCTTGTTAAAGCTGCACGGGCCTGTAACATCTTTGGTGCTCTCTGGTATCTTGTTGGTCTGGTTTGTTGGAAACCATGAACAACAGTGGGTCCAACAGCAGTCTGCTTGTCACCATTGGCTGTGTTGTGTGGCCTCTTTCCCCCATGAACAACTTTCTTCAGGTGTTTGTAACTGCTTTAACTTAGTGTTGCACTGCGCCTCTTGGAACCTTTCTGTTTGACATAACCCATCTTCAAATTTGCTGCTCTAGACACTCGGACACACTTGTAGACTATATCTCAACTTGTTCACGACTGTTCAAATGCTACAGAAACAGGATTTTAAAGCAGGACACGCCCCCTGTGCTGAGTAGAGGCTGATATGATCCCTAGGCCTGCAGGAAATACCCCACAAGCACAATGTGGCTAGGGCTAACAGGGGGAGGTGGGACCAGACAGAGTGATAATTCACGATGTTATGGATTACAAACTTTCTGCAGCTGGTATTTTTATTGAAATAGACAACATTGTCAACTTTATGAACACATTTGCATATGGGCATGAATGGGAAAATTTTTTGCTGTTAGATCCAGCGACCTGGCCTCCAAATTTTGTCTTTTTGTTAATCAACACACTGCTGAAACACCTCATTTTTACCCCTAGCATGAAAAATTTATATGTCTTACTGCTAATTTTAGTTGTTTCATATTGAGAAATACTGTTTTGATCAGTTCTGATGGAAAAATCAACAGGTTTTTAACCTTTTCTGTACAATTAAGGTTCCATGGGGGTAATTATGCCTGTGCTGATGTAACATGATGGGAGAGTGCCAATAAAATATCAGGCCTAGGGATGCAGGGGGCTGTATATTAAAAAAAGTTTGATACCAGAAAGGCAGGTTTTGGCTTGATAGTGGAAAACAATGTATACTTTGAGCTGACATTAATATTTTTTATGAATGTATGTGCAGTTGTACCAGTATACACAGTGATTCAGCTGGAGTCAACACTGTGCTTGCAATGATATTGCAAGTAGTACTACGTAGAGCTGGTTGCCATGGCAATTTGCTGAAAAATTTCCCATTCATGGCCATGTTTTCTGGTGTTTATTTGATGTAAACAATTCTAACGAACATTTTGGTGTATAAAACATACATGTTTCTAATCCATTGAGTGAACTAGAAGGTGGTAGCTCTGTTCGTCTGTGTTTCCACAGGTTGAATTACTGGCGTGAAACCATAACGTTGGTAGATCAGGCAGTACATAGCACCTGGTCGTTAGTTCCCTCTAGCGGCCATTACTAAACTAGTGTAGAGGGATGAGGCAGTAGTACCTTGAACAAATGAATGAAATTATCTGCCGTATAGCCTTTCTTTATGTTAGGCATTGTTCCACAAATTTAAGTATTGTTCCCAAGATTTTTATATAGCCATTGAACAAGTGCCATATCCTGTGGCAGAGAGGTAGTGCATGCGGAGAGTGACTGTTGGATTGTCCCATGACAAAACCAAAGTCGGAGCAGGCTTTGGCAACATGGCATATTGGGGCCTCATGGGGGATAAGTGCAACTGAAAGTTGTGATCTGGAAGGCCACGAGAAGTGACCTGGGCACTGCACAGTGTGCAGATATTAATAAGGTGAGACGCAACATGCGCAACAGATATTACATACTTTGGGATGTTTACTTAGGTTACCCTCACACCTGTCACGTTTTTCCATTCTGCGGAAACCCATTTCCAGCCCCAAAAGTGTGTTTCCCAGGTCCACGTTCCATCGAGGTGTTAACGATGCAAGTCGGTGAATCGTTATCACTTATTACACTCTGCTGACAACATTTTGTGAAGGGCACGTAGTGATGAATAATTGGCATGATTTCCATAACGGCCAGTAAGTTTGAGACTTTGGTGTAAATAAACCTGCGAAAATTAACCAGGGTGCCTTAAAAGTGCAATGGGTGCACCCATGTGCGCATGCGCAGGAAGGGATGACGAAGAAAATCAACTTCATTGGATAAAACTGAGTACTCTTCTGATTGGATAATTTACTGTTCTGTTATGTCCTATATTCACATGTGTTTATGGTAAGAGCTCACTAACACTCGCTATAAATCCTGCTATTTTTCATATTAGCATTTTTCAGTCCAGAAAATCAGCATTTTGGTATTTAAAATTCAGTGAACGGCATTTAACAGATGAAAATGTCAGAAAAACACGGATGAATTTTTGTCATATAATTCTATTTATGGGCAGATACGTAAAATTTATCTACAAAAAATATGACATCTACAGTGGTGATCAGAACTAACTTCCCTGCCAAACACAGAAAAACGCAATTGAGTATCGCACTCCGAGTGTGCTTGAAATGCACTTCAAGTGTAAATGGTTCTAAATTTCAAAGTGTCAATTTTCTGCATTGTTTGTCTATTTCTTTTCTTGCGCACTTATATCCATAATGATCAATTCTGTTGTGATGCTTGCTCCTGTTCTGCTCACTGTTGTGCATTTGTCGCAAGCCCAAGCACTTTCAAGTCTAGTCTGGGTCGGATACTCATTACGTGACAAAAATGGACACTGTGGGAACAATCAACGGGCAGTAGAATTAGGCCTTCCAGAGACATAACAACTATCAATTTGCCTATTTGCTGTAACAATGCCTTTCGGTCCCCTCTACTCTTAGAATTAATTCTTCATGTAAAAAATGTGAAATGAACACACCAAAACTGTTGCTGTCTGTTCCCACAGTGCACAACTTGCAGCCTGCACGGTACTAGGAACAGGTGTCGACATGTACGGTGTGGCAGTAGTATTTTGACATATTCAGTGTCGTAGTTTTCGGCAGTCATTTCATTTATTTGTCCATGCAGTTTAAGTAATCATTAACAGTCGCTTACAGCTAAGTATAAGTGTTGAAATTCGCAGAACAAAATGCAAGTTTGTGTTCACCGTAGGGCCACGTTTGTTTACAAATGTCTGGAATGTTTGGTACCAAAGGCCTGTTCTATTTTGGGATACTCTCCTCCAATTGGCTAAATTTGATGTGTGTTGGTAATTCCCGCCATAAAAATCAGTCAAATTTGATGATAATATCCATATTTGGAAAATCATAAATTTGAGGTTATGGATCCAAATATGGTACCGGAATACTTTGGAAAGCACCATGGGCTGCCGACGATAAACGAAAATTACTTCGTTTCCAATAACTGCTGAGCAATACATTGAACAGAACAAACATGGATGCCGGACATTACCGATAAAAGATAACTAGGACTGGCATTTCAATTGTCTCTGTTGGTCTCAGTGACCGACATAGATCTCGAGAGAAAAATTGTATTATTGCCAAGAAAATTGCATTAAAAGCGTGACAGACACTTCGCTCGTTTCCAACACCTGCATCCATGTAAATAACACGAAGTAACCGGAAGTTTATGCTTCATTATTTTCCGCCTGATTTACGTCCTTTAATTATTCAGATTAAGCATATTTGATTGGCCGTTAGAGACACGTGTTAGTTTTGACCGTGGGAATCAGGTTAAAGGTTAGGAAGTGAAGGTCGCCATTTGCATTTGTCAACAGAAGCAAGCGAACACGCTTTCAGGTTTAGGATGTTTTTGAAGCCGCCCAAGCCAGGGCAGGGCCCTGGCAGGGGTACCAAAAGAAAGAATGCGGCCGCGGCTACTGATGAGGACAGACAAAGTCAATCACGTGCACAGCAGAAAGAAAATTATGAGAAAACCAAAAGGCCCAGGCAGTTTCATCATCACTGGAAGAGAGAGTTGTTTAAGAACTTTTTAATTTGATCAATTAGTATCTATTCCTCCTCACGAGCGTAGGATCTTTTCCATTTATTTACATTTTTACAACGGCAGTGAATGTGGCTTACTCCACATGCATTGGGCCTCTCCGTAGTGGATCTCGACTCAAGAGGATTTCGACCATCATATTTCTTTTTCTTTCTCTGTATCCTGGGATATTACAGATTGTTTTCTGAGCTAAACTTCATAATGATCCACAGAAATTTACTTGTGATGGGAACTTTATCGCTCCCACTCAACTCCTGTTCGCTCACATCATCCACCTTGAAATGCTTCAAATCTGAATGCATGACTGAGGTTTCTGGAAGCATCCGGAACAATCTTCGTTGTTTACAGGAGTCACATGGTCATAGCTTTTTTTGCATGCGAAACCTAACCTAACTGTGGCAACTAAGTGGAAAGCCCAGAAGTGTTATTTTTTATTCTCATTTCCAATTGAACCATGTTTGATCATACCATATTTGATAAAATTAACGATGAAAAATTTCGCTAGATCAAAATCACTTGGAACACCAATCAAACACGTGCTTGCCTGCGGGAGCATGTGCGACAAACACTGACGAAGTGCATGCCAGATCCATTTTTCCCATGGTTCAGAACGAGGTCAACATGGCGCCCAAACAACCACACGTGGTGGCAATGAAAAAATGCTGAGTCTTATTTTGATACATAACTTATGAATTACGATGAGTTAGGCTCTACCGAATGTGTAAAATAAAGTGAAGACAGTGAGTAATGCCGTCAAAGCAATTTTATGACAGTTTAAGCTGGTTACTTTGCAAACGAAGGCTCCGTACCCGGTGATGTATCGGGCCCATTGAGCGTAATGGGAAAATGACAAAACTCAAGACCGGCAAATATTTTCAAGTTGCGGAACACATCTTTCAGCACCCAGACAAGAGTTCTTTATTGAAATAAAGATTTTAAGCATTGTAATTGTTAAATTTGATAAATGATAATTTTTTTTCAAAGCATATGTAATCGATAATGATGACCTGGTGGTGGCAGAAATTTGCGTACCTTGCTACCTTAGTACCTGGACAAGTCCGCCATGGATTTTGGGTGGTGCATATGCGATTCCTCCAAGAGCGACCACCTGCATTATACGACCGCTTTTTTGGTTCTCAACACTGTTCTGTGATGTTCGTTATGGACAAGTAAGCTAATATACTTTTGAAATGGGACAAGTGAAAATTTTTGGGGACAAGTAAAATGAAATGGTGGTTGCCCTGGGACAAGTAAAATTCATATTGTGGTTGTCCTTGGGACAGGAAAAAAAATCCTTAATGTCAAGCCTGGTGTTATCTCATTCCAAAAATAAACTCCCCGAAATTCTTGATGAAAACTGAAAACTATTCTACTTTTCAGTTTTGTTTTTTGTAACACACAATCCACTCAAATACATTTGATAACCTGCCAGGTTTGATGCCAGTTTAAATATTTTTAACAAAACAGGATAGTTGAAAGAATACAAATAGATTATACAAAACGATAATTAGTTGAAAATCACTTTTACAGCTTTTTAATACACAAAAGTGCACAAATTCAGCTCCTTTATTTTTGTCAAAAACTGCCCCAGAATGCACCATGTTACATGCTTGGTTTCAAAATTGGGGGGGGGGGGCATGCCCCCGGGCCCCCCTAGTATGGCCTCGCCAATTTGTCCACCAAATTTGAATTCGGTCCACCATGACAGACATAACTGGTGGACCGAATGTCCAACAGCAGATTTTTACTTTTCTCATAGGCTGCAACAGCACTGTATCACTGATGAGGCATTAATAGGGGATGGGGGGGGGGGGTATCAGTAACACCAAGTCGGCATCTAATGCCATTCATTATGGCAATATTTTCCTGATATAATCTTAATTATGGCAGACAATGGAATAGTTTCAGTGTTTAAACATTATTGGCCCATTAAAGTGCACAGTTTAAGACCAGTAGGTCACAGATTAGAGTAGCAGTACTGAGCAAATTATGTTTTTTGGTACTAAAATTATGGAATTTCAATGCATCCACTGTTTGAACATTAGGAGGGCAGTTGCGGTGATCCAGCTTTTCACATTAATGTGGATGATCTTCACGCTGTAGGTGAAGGTCACACTGTCCTCAAAAAGTTGATTGGTTAACTTTACCTATATAAATTCTTAGATATAAGTCAGGTAATAATGCATTGGTGCTTGTCATGTAATCCCACTGGACTTATAAAATGCTGCAAGTATAAACTTGCATTTTTCTTGGCGTATATCGACATGCATTGGCAAAAGTTACACTAAACACTGATGTCATGCTCGGGGGGATGCATAATGTTTTGCGCAAGAAAGCTTGCTTCTAGTTTTAACATGAATTATATCTAGGAGCGTCCATCCCTGGTTGAGGCCCCACAGTGGTGGCAGGGGTCAGCAGTTTCCATTTCTGAAATTAAAGCTGCAGGAAACACTGGATTCCTCCTTCATGTACTCATGTCATGTCACTGAAAGCCACTATCTTCCGCATCCATGTTTTATGAAAGGTTTTTTGTCTTAATGTACATGATAAGGATTTCACTAGGAGTTCACATTGTTTCTTACATATGCTGTCTTCTTATTCAGGGGTCAAATTCAAGGAGAAACGTGGGAAGTTGATTGTCAATACAGTGATGCAAAAGCTGTGAAAAGAAATGGGAGACTAACCAGCAATAATAATACCAATGATGTGGATCAGGACATGGCGAACGGTATCCAGAAGGGAGTTTTTTCTGACCAGATTGCTGAGTATTATCTTTTATTTACTTTCACAAACACCACCTACAATCAGTGAGACCTTGCCAGGAAGTCAAATTTTTTCTGCATAAATAGGTTAGAAATGAGACACAGAGCATGAGAACAAAGTATCTGCATGGCATTCTATCCTTGATATGTGGGTGTAAGGTGTCCTAAGCAGATTCAAACAAAATGCCATATGGCGTGCCACCTGTAAGAACTCAACCATGGGTTATAGCTCAGTTAATAGTGGCAGCCAACGTGGAGTATGGGTGGTGGACCACGGAAAAACTTGAGAACCAGTGTGGAGAGACACCGTAACAGGAGTGAAGAAAGTTAACATGCTTGAAAGGTAATTATGTCTTAGTCCCATATTACTCGTGCAGTACTGATACTTTAATTGATGTAATCTGTGTTGATCCAGCTTGATGTGCATGGACATTGGGCTGGAGCACACCCCCCCCCCCCCCCCCCCCCCACACACACACACACAAATGTTTATGAATTTGCAGATCAGGTTCTGCAAAATTGTTTCTCAGAGATCAACTTGTATCTTGTGTAACATCTGTCTCAGAAGACATCTACATGTTTTTTACTGGGTTCAAGCATGTCACAAGAGAGGTCTCAAATATGTTTTAATACCTCATAAAGCTTTCTGTGTTCAGCAGTGTGATCTCACAGAGAAACACTTGTCTTTATCTTGTGACACTGACATTTTATGCTGATCAATAAATCTTGACATGTGACACGTTGATATTGTAACCAGAGGCTCCAAGCCTCCTGTCTTGGTGGGAGATCTCCCGCTTCTCTTACTTTTGTACATATTCTCCCTCTTTTCTCCTCCTTGTTTATTTTTTCAATTTTCATTTTGTTAGCTGTTACAGCGGTTGTGTGATTCTTTTCATTGACTGAAAGTGTCATTGATGATAGCTAAAATGTTCGTAAACGCACGAAATGAAGGAGCAAATTTTCAAACTTGTTCGGAGGAGTATGCCTCGAGACCCAGCTAGTTGTACTTCATGCCTTTGGCACTCGCTCTCCCATTTTTAGTACCTTCAGGTGGGAGATCTCCCACTTAAATGTTTGCAGGGTCTAAGGTTTGAGCCTCTGTTGTAATACACATAGCATTTGGCCAAGAACTTAATTTTGTAGCGTTGGCAGTAATGCACAAAGCAGTCAAGTTTAACCCTGGGATTCCTTACTTGGTTGTTACAAGTGGTAGTGTAAATTTAAAGAAAGGCGTACACATCAACACAGTAGTGTGGCATCTCAAACAGCTTTGAGAATATGAGCCATTTCATTCGGGGCTGAGTGGCGACTCAGATTCTGACTGATCTGAGGAACTGTTGTAGACTGTTGATTACATTTTTTTCTTTTTTAAATAAAATTAAGAATACGAAAGTTGCAATTCTTGGTTTTATTTTGTGAGGACTAGCCAGTTTAGACTCAAGTTTGGGCCCCAAAAAAATGGTTTTATAGGTAAATATGAACAATAAAGAAGAGTTGTTATATTTTTTTTTCCTGGATTGACACTGGTTACCTTCTTCAAAGATGTAGCAATTTTTGATAGCAATGGCAATTGTATAATAAAAAAAGTACTGGATTTCGATTTACAGTGTACTTGTAAAGTAACTTGCAGTGCTGCCACTTTATCCTTTTTTAAAAAGTATGATGCTTTATTTTCACTGTTTTACTTTTTTGACAGATTTTTTAACTTCAGATTGGAATTCAGTTCAGATATTAAGGGTATTGTTTTAAGCATTCTCACAGCCTTTCTGGGTGTCTGGTTAACAAGAATGATAAACCCTTCCCACTTTTTTTTGCTATCCTTTGCAAAGATAACAAAGAAAATAAATTGGGACCCTTTAAATTTTGTTGAGGGGATATTTCATGATATGAAAGGGCAATATACTCCCATTTGGGGGTTAGCGGAAACCTTGCATGTTTTGGTGTCAGTCATAATGAGGATCTGGACCATGGTACAGAGATACCTGATGCATAGCCAACGTTCTGGTTCCCATCAGGCACAGCCAAAAATGCACTTTGAGTAGTACAACTCAGCATGGAAGTCTGTTTTTTGTTCATTACAAGCAACTATAGGTGATTTTTAGCTCAGCTGACTTGTCAGTCAGCTGAGCTTATGTGGTGGTTAGGCATCCATCGTCTGTCTGTCGTTGTCCACAATTCACATTTTCGACTTCTTCTCCAGTCACTGGTCAAGATTTACCTCAAACTTGGTGGGAATGTATTTGGGTCCCTACCAAGTGTGTACAAATGGTGATCTCCTTTGAGTTTTTGGATTTTTTATGACTTTATTTTGGGGGGGGGGGGGGCAAATCTTAAAAAAATCTTTTCCAAAACTTCTCAGCTAATTGCTTTGAAATTGTTTAGGAAGACTTCTGGGGACCCTTAGACCTTAATTTGTTCAACAGGTGGCACAGTGATTTTTCAAATATTTTTTATGTAAAATAGTGTTTGTGCTACTTTCGACTTCTCCAAAACTGTCACTCAGGTGATGCTGGAACTTAGTGGAGATGTTCCTTTTAGAAGGGCCAAACAAAGGTTTTCACAAAGTGGTGATGCTATTTTAAGATTTTTAAAAATTCTTTTTAATTTTCCAGTGAATTGTAATTTTTCCAGTGAATTGAGGTGTCCAAGAACAAGTGTAAAATCTTATGCATTGTGACATTTAGAACTGACTGCTTATGCTTGGGCCAATTGTGTGCATCTTGAGTTTCATCAGGCCAAAACAACTGTTATTTAATAATAACAGTGATCTTGGGTAAGAGCACAGGGTCATCATTTGAAAGATCAGTGATAGTGTTGTCTATCCTAGAGTCTGGTACGGTAATCTTGACTGGAAAATAGGACGACCTAAATGATGCCGCAATCAAAAGGTGCAAGGGGAAGGTCAGCGTTAACATGTCAGAACTTTCGGTCAATGAATATTTCCAAATTATGCAAATCATACATGTAACAAATGTGTGAAGCATGCAAAAGTCTATTTTATATGCAAATTATATAGATTATTAGTGCTGGTGAAAAAATGCCTTGTTGAAATTATGTTGTTAAAAGAGGCTGGCTGTGAGTTTCGTCACCCAGGCAATACTGTGCCTTGGGAACGAACAGGGATTGTAATGGATACATTATATATATGTACCGTAGAATTAATAAACTTGTCAAGTTTTCAAAGCGACAATCTTTGTGTGAGAACTTCACACTATGAATAGTCGATTTCTAATGAATTTTTCAATTCGGGTACTTGTCGGTTAATGCATACAGTGTTGTTGATTACAGTGTAAGTGAATGGGGATTGCAATGGTAATTCAGATTTAGATTTTCTCCAAAACCACTCATCAGATTCACTTCAAACTCGGTGGGGATGTACCCTGGCTGGGTCTCTGCTAAGTTCATTCAATGGACGTGCTCCAGTGATTTTTGGATTTTTTAAAGAGTTTTTGGTCTAATTTTTGGCCAAATCTTAAAAAAATCTGCTCCAAAACCACTTGGCCAATGATTCAAAATTTAATAGGAAGACTTGAAGGCATGACAGCCAGAGTTACACAGTGCATGGGTGACCTTGACTTCATCGTGAAGGTCACAGGGTCACTTTGGTTTATTCAACTCTTCATATGATAACTTGAGAACTACTTGTTCAACTTTCATGTTTTACAGGCTCATCAGATACCCTCTTTGAGGGCCACACTCAGAACATGAGTGACCCAAAGTCACTGGACAATTATATGAAATTTACTGTTCCTCGATAACTTAAGATCTATTTTGAGTAAGCAAAGACATTGATATTGCACATGTTAATTTTCGCTATTAAGGTAATGCTTAGACAGTACATGATATCATTTCTGAGGTCACAGTGCAACATATTTATTTTACTCTTCAGTACTATAACTTGAGAAGTACTTGAACTGGGAGTTTGGTGTTGCACATATAAGTGTTCTTCCATATCAGTCATACTTACTCAGTACATGGGTGACATTGATCCTATCCCAAGTTTACAGAGCCACAACTGTCATGAATCTCTAGGTCAGCTGAGCATGGGCTATTCACACAGCTCTCTTGTTACAGTATAATTTTGCGGCAATGACTGTGAGTTGCTTCAGATTTATACTTTTTTCTGAAAATTCATACTTTTTTTAAGTTGAATTGGATACTTTTTTTTTTTTGTAATTAGGCAGTGGCAGCAGTGGACTTGCCTTGGATTATTTCTAACTTCATGAAATTTACCTGGGAGATAACTATTCAGGGTGTAATGTATTGTGTTATCATGCATCATTGTGTAAATTAAGGGGAATAATAATAAAAACAATCAGGAAGCAGCATTGCCATGGCTTACAGTACTTTATTGATCATGCCTTGAAAGTAGCTCACCTGGGTGAAAAGTACCTTTATTTTCATGTGATTCACCTGTACAGTAACTTATCTTGATTGAAAGCAACCTTGCCATTATCAGGGTTGTCTGTAGCTTAAAATAGAAGGGGGATTTGCCCTGTCCATTTCTTCCATGTTTTTTTATATTCTGGGCAATTACATTGATTTTCTCATAAAATTTTAATATAATTGAAACTGATTGGCAAAACAACATATCAATTTATCTATTGACAATGAGTAAAAAAAAGGAAATTCAGAACTATTTCCATAAAACCAACAAAAAATCCTCTTTTTTGGACCGCTACTTTTGGATGCCCTTTTTGATTGTTGTGTACTTTAATAAAAGTGCCCTTTTAGATGAAAGGTGCCCTGCCATCCTGAAAAGCTGGGAACACCACTGATTACTCCATGTAACTTGCCTGGGTAGCAGTATTCATAGTTTGGAAGTATTTTGTGAGACGCCTGCTCAAAAGATTTCATTTGGCAAGACTTGTTGCCATCAAGTTACATGCATGCAAACCATGTTGAAGGCTGTTAATTGTCGTCTGCAATAAGTGATTTTACCATTTACATGTACATAACGGCTGTAGAATCCCTGTCTCACAGGTTTTGCATGAATGCTTGACCATTTCCAACGGATGTCTTGTACCTGAGGCTGCCAGTGCAAAAATGTTGTCTTGTAAAACACTTATTAGGGAATATGAGCCTCACATGGGGATATTTCTATACATTAATTATTGCCTTTTTGTACAAATAGAATAAGTTCCAATACAAACTCAGTGGAGAATGAAATGATTGGTAATTGTATCTCTGAAAGTGATTCGGCTGAAGTCAGAAATACTTCATTAGCCAAATTAAATTTTGTTTCACCAAAAATACTTCAAATTGGATATTTTACATATTCTGTTATTAAAGGTATGAACAGCTACATGCAAGCTATAGTCAGTTTGGCAGATTCATATCGAAAGTGTTAGCCAAATCAAGCAGTCGCTTTTTTAACCTGGTGGCTAATGGCTTGTGCCAGCCAAGGATCCTAGATGCCACTTTTCCAAGATTTTGATCTGAATTATTTTATTATTATTCTTTATCTGAATTCAGGTATTTTGTCTTTTCTTTGAAAAAAAATAAATATCTTGATTTTGAGCTCAAATTGGATGAAAAATGGAGGACAGTACATAAGTTCAAATAAAACCTGTTATAAGTGGCATCACTGAATTGATTTATTTAACCCTTTCCGGTTACCTGGCACTGCCTGTCAACACACAAAAACCGAATTATGTGAGTCAGGAAAGGGTAAATGTTGTCTGTTCCCATATGAGTGCAGCGAAACCTCCAGCAGTTGCAGTGTTGCTGATACTTAAAAAAGTTCAGTCTAGTCAAGTTAACCTTGATGAACTGTGGTACATGCCCCCAATGGCAGTACAATATTTTTTATGGCCCATCTCTTCTATGAAAATGTGTCTGATGAATGAATCACACAACACTGAAAATGTACCTCTTTTACCTCAAAAGGTAGGTCATAAGTTGAATTTGTTGGATATATTTGAGTGTCATTATAATGATTTTTCACAAGAACACAATACAAATAAAAATGGTACACTTTAGTCATGTTTTAATTTGATCATTTTTTTTATTTCGTCCTTGGATTATTAAGTTCCAAGAGCCACTCCCAGAGTATCATATTGGAAACCAATAATTTAACCAAAACATGCAGCAAAGCTCTACCAAATGAAGTATGAATTACAAGAGGGCTGTGTTAACAGCCCATGCTCAGCTGACCTATGATTGAACAGATATGGTACAGACACATCTACTGTACAGTGCCAGCAAGTTTGAAGTGAATGTGGCAAACAGTTTCGGAGATGAAGTCAAAAGTGTGAATATGCATTGGAATGACCAATGACCTGCATAGTAATCAATAAGAGTGAGGTATTTTCTTGCCAGCAAGTTTGAAGTGAATGTGGCAAACAGTTTCGGAGATGAAGTCAAAAGTGTGAATATGCATTGGAATGACCAATGACCTGCATAGTAATCAATAAGAGTGGGGTATTTTCCAATAAGCACCTGAAAATAGAAAAAGATAGCAGTACCACCTGGTGAACAAATTCAGAACTATGAGTCCCTAGGAGTATTTCTGTGTGATATGACAGCAATTGGGTGAGCAGTTTCGGAGAAGAATTTTTAAGATTTGTCAAAAAAAATTAAATTCATAAAAAATACAAAATCACTGGGCCATGACCATTTGTACAAAATAGGTAGAGACCCATTGCCACCAAGTTTGAAGTGAATCTGGCAGTCAGTTTCGGAGAAGAAGTCAAAAATGTGAATTAGCATTAGAATGCCCATTGACTTGCATATTAATCAATACGAAAGGTGCATTCACTGATAAGTACCCAAATTGAAAAAATAGTTAAAAATCAGGAATCCACAGCAGTGCCACCTAGTGAAAAACTTTGTTTGACCCTTTCACAAGGAACACATCCACCAAGTTTCAGCTTAATCTGTGTAACAGTTCTAGAGAAGAAGTCGAAAATTGTGAAAACACAAAAATTCATAATAAAAATAGAAAAAAATTGCAGCACCACCTCTTGAACAAATTAAGGTCTAGGGGTCCACAGACGTCTTCCTATGCAAATTTGAAGCAATTGGCTGAGCGGTTTGGAGAAGAAGATTTTTTTAAGATTAGCCCCAAAAATGAACAACAAAAAATTCCAAAAATCACTGGACCGTGACCATTTGAACAAACTTGGTAGAGACCCACCCAAGGCACATCCCCACCAGGTTTGAAGTGGATCTGGCCAGTAGTTTTGGAGAAGTCGAAAATGTAAATTGTTGATGACGGACGGAGGACCAGAAGATAAAATCAGGTGACTGACAAGTCAGCTGAGCTAAAAATGTCAATGTCAATTTGCACAGACTATCACCCCCATCCACCTCCCTGCACACTCAGGTACTTGGATGATAAAACTGACAGATCTCAGAATACAAAAACAATATTATTTTTACTTTTGATTTTTTGTGTGGATACAGTATACAGTAACGAGAGCTGGAGCTGATGGAACAAGTGGCAAAGATGTGCAATTTTACTGCTCAACAGCATGAATTTTTCTGTTAACAGTAAATGGAATTAGCAAGTAACACCAACAAAAATTTTGTTACATGATTCCATCTTTTACCATACACAACGTTTTAAGCCATGAATGTCCACACTTTTCTGGTAGTAAGCAGAGATTTATGCTGATGGTTGAAATGAAGCCAACAATTCTAAACTAGAACAGTTTTCACTGGCAGATACATCCGGATTGGATAACTAGTCATTTACATGTTGACATACACACAGGTCCTGACAACATGTGAGAAGACTTGAGTTACAGGACAAATAAAATTGAATTGGAATTGTGCATGTGCATTATTGAAAATATCAGGTCTTCATTTGAGGTGTCAATGTGACCCGGATACTCGACCTAGTTAGTAACTTACCTACTTTTTGGTTCATGTGAGACAACTTCAGTTATAAGAAGCAAGTAGGTAAAGCTTCCAAATTATTTGTGCATTATTGACAAAGATGTTACAAATAGGACACCATGATTTTAATATTTCACCTACTGATCTACTCCAGTTGCATGACACATCCATTGGTATCACAAGATACCACTTTGACATGATGACTCTGGCCTAGATGTGTGATCTATTGACCCAATTTTATTTAGTAACTTTCAAACGGGTCTGATGGGTTTTCAAAAGATCTTCCACAGATGGCTTCTCCTGAGTTGGAATGTGTGCTGGTAGATCTGCAGGTTTTGTCATAGGGGGTAGCTTTAACTTGGACTGATGCACTTCAATCACCCTCTTGATCAATGGTTGCAAGAACACTGGTTCGGTACGAAGATATCGTGCCCTCAATACCCAGGTCTTGCGACGTTTGGAATATACCACATCATATTTCTGTTCCCCACTTTCTGTAGTAGCAGATTGTCTGTGGCGGGAATTCCAGTCAAGAGCTGCCAGCATGTGTCTTGCTTTCATGCCTGCAAATAAAATGTGCAAATTGTAAAAAAAAAAAAACAGCATTTCAAATTTAGATACACTGTAAAATTAACCACAATGCTTGTTTGGTGTCCCAAAATGGCTGTTTCTAATTAACTGAATTATTATTATCATCATGTATTATTATCGCCTTGCTGTGTGACATACAGTAACATTCACCTATTCTTAGTGGGAGAAGAACTTGCATTTAGTTTCTCTTGTGCATGGTGTGACAGATGCACAAGACATGATATTATCAGTATACTTTTTTGCCCTTGGCCTGTATCAGTTACTTGCATTTCCTAAATTCTTTCATAGTAAATTTGTTCTTTGAATGAGCACAAATGTCCTTAAAAGGGCATGGTAGAAATGGTAAAACTGAAACTCGCAAAATTTATTCTGACCAGTTTAATTCAAAGAGAATATTTGGGTATGTACATGTATGTACTTCGGCTAGTTTTAATACTTCACTCAGTTTACTTTGACAGATGTCCAAGGCATCTTTGTCGGAGGTATTTTTTAGGAAACACCTAAATGGAAAGCCCAGATATGACACAATAAATTTTTAATCAAATGTGATAGGAAATACCTGAAATATATACATACCACATTTTTAGTCTTCAGATTTGAACTATAATAACAAAATTGCATTAGTTTTGTTCATAATGTTTCAGGAATTTTTCCCTTATTAAGGTCAAATCTTAAAAAGCAATCCTAACAGTGGCCATTACCTTCATATGGGAAGTGATTCCGCTTTGGGCAGTACTTCAGCAGCATGGAATGGAAGACTTCCAGCTCCCCTGTGTGGCAAAACTTGGTGAGGTGGGACAATGCAGAGATGAGCCTTTTGTCAGTCACTACCTCTTGCAGAGCCTTGATGCTTGCAGAACCTGGTTTCAACCACAAAATTTCTTTGATGTCAGTCTGCTCAAGCTGGCCATGACAACATCGACGGTATTTAACACTGCCTGTCCATTGATGCTTGTTCACGATGTGGTTAAGCAGCGAAACCCATTTTTCTTTGAATTAAACAGTAAAATAAAAGGGATGTACATGTATGTACCATACTTTTTGAAAAACGTGGTCACACAAATAGTATTAGTGTTCATGTGTTTCAAAACCTGACCGTGTAACAACACAGCAAACTAAGAAATTGAGACCAACAGAGGCTTGCGTGACAACACAGCAAACTATGAAATTGAGACCAACAGAGGCTTGCGTGATGAGCACCTATATATGTACAATACATGGCAGATAAAGGGTGGCAGGTATGCATGCATGTGGATGTCTACAAATGTAAAGTGGTCACTCTTTTGATAAATCACCCCTGGAGGTGGTCTAAAAGTGACCGCATGAACCCGGTGGCCTCTCATTAGTAATAAAAACAAAAAAATTGAAGAAAACTTGCGGACTTGGAGAATGTGGTATGAAAATACAGGTGGGTTCTCAATGGGGTAGTCCAACCCAAGAGAAATTACAGTGCATACATGTATTTATGCATGTGTTGTTGGTGATGTGCACACATCTCCAACCCCCCCCCCCCCCCCCCCCCCCCCGTGTGTGTGTGTGCAGGGTGAAGATGTACATGCAAATTCTTATATGTACATATGTGCACCACACACAAACAAAAATAAGTGCATATATTAGCACATGCATAAATACATAGGAACAAACACATACCTTAGCAGCTGTTCATCTCCTTCACAGGTACCACTTGACCACCACAAGTGGTTGCAGATGCTCTGGATCCAGGGACACAGTTCTTGGCATTTCTTTGCGTTACCTTTGGCTGTTAGTTTTTTCTTCACATTTTTGGCCAGGTGCCAGACATCATATTGATGCTCAACACTAGGGAATTCTTTCCTCATGATGCTCCCTACTGTCACATGCTGGTCAGTGGCCAAGATTTTCACAGGAAGATTATCCTCCTCCATCACCTTCTTCAGCCCCCGGCGCATGCCCTCAGGTTCCATAGCATTGGAACTACTCACCTGCAAAATGTGTCAAGTAATCAAACAATAGAATGCTTAAAAGGGATTTATTTCTTGTCACACACATATATATATATATATATATATATATATATATATATATATATATATATATAGATATATATATAGTTTCTCAATATTTCCAAATGGCTTACTGTAAGGATTCCGTTTGTAAGCTAGGAAGTGTACACCAAAAACCGATCATTCAGCTGTATGAGGTCAAAAAAGGGACTGGTCCAGTTGCATATCTATACATGTATCTCCACAGCTGTGAACTTAAAAGTGCATCTGTATTTTTTCCACATTTAGCTCTACTTTTTGCTTATTCATATATATATATATGTTTTTTTAAAGGAGGGACTTTCTGTAGTGTGTTTGAAAATTTCTATGAAGAAGGAAAATGAGGAATGATCCATAAGGGGGAAAGGGTATTTTCATGTTAAGATTGACAGTTTCTGTGTTTGATACGCTGTGAATGGAAATAATATTCGCGAATCATGAAAAAAATATTTGTTGCTGAATCTTAAAACATGAATCATCTTTTCCTGTGAGAACTAACAATTTGCATTTCAATCCATTGTGTAGTATGGAAGTTAAATTTTGTTGTGTGACTTGTGAAAATAAATTTTTATTGATAATTGTAAAAGCACTATTTTTTCTTCGTGAACTGTGAATACCACTTCCCCACCTTACCCCATAAATGAACACATCCAAAGAAAGATTTTTACCTCTGAAGACTGAACAAGTTGTATGTCAACAATCTTGTTACTGCCCTGGCTTCCATCACCACTGGCATGCATAAAAGTATATGCACCATATTTCGCACAGTGCCCAGGGCTGTCACAACGGCCATCACCAGCCAGAACTAGATTTTCGTGTTCCTTCAGTTCTTCTACCACCTTAGCCTTTTCTGCCACCCATGCTTCTTGGATCACTGGGTAAATATATTCCCTTTGAATTTTTGAAAATGTACTGCGTGAAAAGAACTGAAGATTAACTGCTTTGGCAATGTTTTGAATTTTTGTATAGGTATTTCCAGTCCCCAGAATACCTGCAGATAGTAACAAATTCCCCAGAGGTAGACGGTGTACAACTGGTTGAGAGCGCCACACATAGGAACAGCCACCATGACACTTGATCCTAAATCCAACAAGAGATCCATTGGTAAACCTAGTTTTTTCCACAACAGGTTGCCCACATTGCTGGCAAAATTTCATCAGTTTTTCTAATGAAGAGTCAAATATGATGTATTTGTTCTCTGTCATACAATGTTGGACTTGAGCATCGTTATCCTCTGACCCTGAACTGTCGGAATCACCATGCTCACTGGGCTCATAGTCTGGATCTCTCCAATCAGACTGAGTTGTTTCAATTTCCATATCAGCAGCCTCTGTGTCCATCTCTACATCACCAGCCCTTGATTCTTCCTCAGTCTCACCAGTTTTCCAATATGTGCCAGCCGGTACTGGTGATGGTATGCCTGATGACAAAGGAATTGCCAAGACGTCTGGGGGTGATGGTGGGTCTGTTTGGACTCCTGCTGTCAGCTGGAAGGGACCACAATATGCATGGTCTTGTCTGACCCTTCTTGGCGTGCCAATCAATGCATGGGTTCTTTCTTCCATGGTAATGGGCTGTAATTAAGTAAATCACTGGTAAGACAAACCAACTCACAGTGCAGCAGCAGCGCCATAGCAACTTCGCAATACCCATGCAAACACATACACTTTCAAAGGTCAGATCTGTGTGACCTTGTATCAAAGCCTGCTCATGATAACTGGGTATTTAAATCATCTTTGGCTTTGGTGAGCTACTTAAGCTATGAATAACTTAAATGCTCTTATACCTAACTTCCACATCATCATAGGTTTACATAAGTTATCATCTTGAGCCCTGTCACCTTCAATGAGTGTCCACTAACACAGTGGATGTATATGTTAAGAGATGCCTTATATTATATTTACAATAAATTACTATCTTAACCTTTGTGACCTTCAACATAATGTGAAAGTGACTCTGGATTGAAACTTTTTTGTATAATACTCTGAATAAAGTTAACGGTGAAACCTGTTTTGAGACACCATCCCTAGGGCAGGCCAAAAAGTGGTCACATGCAGCAGGTGGTCTCTCAAAAGAAGTGCAATAACATGGAGAAAATGGCAAAAGGGACATGGTAAACATGGTCTGAAAATGAAGGTAGTCTTTCATAATAATTGTTTCCCAAAAATTATAAATTTTTATGTAAAGCTTACCGTAAATGACTGCTGTGGTGACTCCATCTCTGCTCTTTTTCTTGCAGGATCCTTTAGGGGAATAAATTTTAAAATATTTTTCATTAATTTAAGTTCATTAGAAAGAAACATTCATAATCGCCCTTTATCCCTGATTCAATATTCAAGGTGTTTAAAAACATTTTGCAAAATGCAGTTGAATAGTATGCACCATACACGACAATGCCTTGAATCAGTTCTTATATGAAACTATAGGGCCATGATAAATTACGTACATAATTATCGTAACTCTTATTTCTTACATATCAACCCAGGGTCTAGCAGCAGATTAATTTCATTACATATAAGAAAACAGTATGTTCATTCCAATGTAAACAGGGTGAAAATCAGTTTTATTCAATTATCTGTCCAACAGCAACACAAATTTAAACTGTATTTACCCTTATTTGAAACAAATGTCATGCTTTTCTGATCACAAATTTCCATTACAGTAAAACATCCACTACCGAACACCTCTCACTTCTAAACACTTTGTTTTTTTCAGTCCCAAATGTTTACATGTTATTTAATAGGCACCTGTGTGTTCCTGTATGTTCATAACCTCTCACTTCTGAACACCAAACACCTTTTTTGAGTCCCAAAGCCACAAATAAACATCCCACTAACGAACATGTGCTTTCTCTCTGAGCCATAACCAGACCCAAGGTCAGTTGCTGGTTGTTTGTCACTAAGGATAAAAGCTGGGACATTGCATACATGCTGGGCCAACACAGGAAGGCTGATAAGACATGCCTTTGTTATGCCCTGCTTCCCATCCTGTCCCTGTGGTTAACAGATCACACATTGGTTGCTACAATTTATCAAGATTGCTGTGTAATCTTCTGTGAAAGAATGCCTTTGATCAGAACTCTGACTTTGGTTGGTATCTCTGCTGACCAATCAGCCATCAAAAGCAACAGCATAATGAGTAAGCTAAGCAGGCAATTGAGAACCCTGAATGCTGGAATGGTCTCCAAACACAATGAAAACTGTATTGTTTTCATAGCATTTTGGTGAGATATTCCACCTTGCTCTTGAGTGTATGTGATCTTACCAACAGTTAAACATTGTCTTAATAAGTTGACATGTTTGAGTGAAACTGGTTGTGACTGAAACAATTTGATGTTTTGATAGCAAGAAGTGCAACAGTACAGATGTAATTTGTGTTATTAGCATACATCATGTGCATTTAGTGTCATTTGTGTGAACAAGAAAGAATGTGTAAAGAATGAATAGATAGTTTTGCTGAAATAGCTATGCACACATAAAATATGTCATGTTTATAACCCAGGAGCTGAACACCCCAACCTCTGACTACTGAACACCTCTCACTACCTAACACTGTGGTACTGAGAGGTTTCACTGTTCATGCATCTCTGCCATTTACCTTCAGTGACGGCTTCGGAACACTGCCCTCTTCACCTGGAGATGATGTTCTATACCTCTTCGTTGTTGGCCCCTTCAAAACATTATAATTTTTTTTTCATCTGTTGTCTAACATTAAGCAGAATAACTGATATATGTATGTGTGTCACTCAGGCTGATAAAATATTATTAAATTTGTACAGTCTGTTTATTACTTGCTATTTATGCTTATGGGATATTTGAACATATGGATATGGTACAGAAAAATAAGGACATGCAACTGCAGCATGACTTGCCAGGCAGTGCAATAATCTCTGCCCAGGCCTTTACCATAGCAGAATGGACTGAGTTAAACTCTTATGTCAATGTATTTTTAAATACCTGCCAAAAAGTTGGGGGGGGGGGGGTTCTGCTTGTTTGAGTAAGTAGTTACTGTGACTGAACATTTTTTTTTTTGTAATGATAATGTGTAGTTTCTTTTCCTGAATAAATGATGGTTAGCTCAAGTGCTATTTTACTAGCACACTTCATCCACATACTGGCTGACCAATGTCCACTGCTTCCTTAGATTAAAAAAAAAAATGGAATGCAATTAACCCTTTCCCAAAACCAGCCAGAGGAAAATGCTTCCATGATTTTCCCTTTATGTTCATTGTTAATGAAAATGTAGATTGAACCTATCAAAATAACCTGTCAGGTGACAAACTTTTCTTGGCATAGGAAGTGTCCACCCTGTGCCACAGAAAGCTGTTACCTCACATGTATATATCCACTGGGGAATGGGTTCAGGTGTTGATATTGGTCTACCAGTGGGAAATGAGTTAATGTGTTGATACTGGCCTACCCTTGCATTCCAAATCAGCTGTGCTGTAGTACATTGTTTCAAACTGGCATGTTCCTGCTTCAAAATAACTTTTCCTACTTAACTGTCACTCTGATATCATCACATCTTAACCTTAACTACTTATACCATACAGTATTTTAACTGACACCTACTCCGGAGGCTAATAAAACATGCTTTGGAAGACATGGGACTTGTCATCACTTGCCCGTTGGAAAAAAAAGTTGTCATGTCAACTCAGTTGATCTTTCATTATCACAATTATGTGAGAAATTCTTCTTGTATGCACTATCAGAAGCATATGTAAATTAATTGATTTCCTTATGAGATGGGCCGTATGTTACATATAGAAGACCCTAGCTTGTTTGTTGGTATCTGGACATGATTATGTTTGATCTTCAATTATCTAAAAATTATGCAAATCCCTTGCACTACCAGAGATATACACATGTGTGTAAATTTATGGATTGCTTCATGCTATAGGCCTAGTGCCTAGTGTGATGGTATATTTACATACCCACACTGAATGAGTTCAATGATAGTTGGGCATCTGAACTTAATATTCTTTATTCAATTATTCAATATTGCAATTATCTTCAATTATGCAAAATAAATGTATGCTATCAAAGGCATTTGTTAATCTATGGACTGCTTCTTTAGATAGGCCTTAGTACCTACCCAGTGTGATATGTACCCCTACAAACACAAATTCAATCAAGCTCACACACAGATCGACTGCATCAGTTTTCACATTTTTGCTAAAACCCCATGTGCTTTAATTTCAAATATGTCAGATACAAAATAGATTTATTGCTTTAATGAACTGTCTGCTGAAGACTGTATGATGGAGTGAATTGACATGAGTCCCGAAAAACAAAGCAGAATATATAAAAACAAGGAACAAATTACATTTTCATATTTGATTAGCCAATTCCCTTTTAACTATTGCAAAATGACTTTTCAGGTATTCAAATGAATTATAGAATTGGTCAGCCATTCTTGATTTTGACTAGCAACTTCAGGTTTTTGATAAGGAAATGGCTATGTGAATCCAGTCATTTTGTGCCTTGAAAAAATAAAGTGTCAGTTCTCACCAATGATGTCTCTGGATTTGTGGATGTCTCACTGCGTGTCTTCAACAACTCATCAAGCATCTACAAACAAAAATGAATATAAATATAATTTCTCCACTACAGGTATAAAAGATTCGGTTCCAACTATTTGACTTAAATATCATAATTGTTGGTCCTTCATCATGCAGGCCAACAAGGAGAGTGATTAGTATGGGTCGCAACATAATTTTGACAATCTGTCCCATGAATACAGTGATTGTTCTTTTGAAAAACATCCACCTTTGTGATTGAATATCTTTAGTATTTTAGGCTGCCAGGTTATATAATTGTGCACAAAAACTATTGTGTCACAGTATCCCTAATATGCTTTTTTCTTTTTAATCTTTTTTTAAATTTATTTTATTTTTGTTTTGTTTTAATAGCTTAATCTAAGACTTGTCTATCCACTAAGAAACAACATGTCATTGTCACAAATGGTCTGACTAGCGACTGTCTGTGCAGAATTTTTACGCGTTGTCGTTGAGAAAGTGGTCGCAGAGACCAGGGATGAGAATGGTTTGAGTGCATTTTGGCTACAAGAGCACACTGGCAACCCTATTATGCCCTACTCCAAAGTTTTTAACAGTTTCGCAGCGGTTAGACTAAACTAACAACATTTAATTTTGTTGAAAGAAAGCAATTTTGGCTGAAAGTTGCCAAATGGTAACCAATTTTAATCCCTGCACAGACACGGCGAACACATACACAGGCTGGAACTTCTCGTAAATCGTATCTTTATGTTGCCGTGTGAAGACAAAACCCAAATAAAAAGTTGTGTCAATTCATGTCTGTTGACTTTCATTCCGTGTAAAAACTGATGTTCTTTGTGCTTTTGCATCATCGAGTTGTCTCAGCACAGCTGCAGTGCAGATGCCCTGGCTGTTCCGAGGAGACGACATGTTACAGTTGAGGGGGCATGAGCCGATACGAAGTTTGTTTACATTTTTAATTGAAGTCGCACAGCTGCGATTACTCAATCTATCATTTCATGAATTGTTCTGAAGTTCGATACGGTTTCATAATACATAGTTAGCTGAGTTATATGCTGGAACAAAATGCGAAAATGTCTGAAAGTTGACTTACCTGTCGTTCTTCCCGTCCGCGGATGCGCCTCTGCGTGTGCACCCTTTCGCTGCTTGCGGTATCTTTTCCCTCTGTACCAAACTGGAAAAGGGTGGGTACGGCATCTTCTTTCAGCATCCGTCTTCTGCTTTTATATGCTTCTCCCATGTATTTTGCCGCAAAATCTTCTTGGAAGCAGTCCTCTGTAAAATGTTCGGAACAGAGCCTTGACTGGGACGTAGGATGCCAATCTTTCCTGCGGACATTGTGTATCCACGTGCGCAATAACGCTGGTTTCGTCCATGGGAACGAGTGGAAAGACACACCTTTTTTCTTCTTTCCTTTGTCAGTACTGTTGGTACAGTTGATGGCCACGCAGTATACCATCGTATTTCCCGCGAGCAAAACTTTTGAAACACTTCGCTGCTTTTTTTCAATAACCTTGCCGCTTGAGCAAACACTTCAGTGAACAGGTGCACTTGAGTGAAACCAGACACGAACAGCATATCTGACGTCAACCGGAACCAGCCTCGCTTTCAACTTTCTTTCTATTTTCTTCTTATCCAAAGAAATATAATGGCGGCGTCTTCGAATACGTTGATCGCTCATAGTGATCGCATATTTGGATTGAGTTTTACAATTATCACGAGCACATATGCCAAGATAAGGCAAAGAACTGATTTTAACAGGCCACAATTGACATTTTTCATCAGGTGAAAATATTTCGTTTATATTTCTTTTAATTTTGGTTTATGATCCCTAAGTACTGCAATCAAACACTCAGGTACCATTATCCCTGGGTACTCTGAAAAGGCTGGTGCATTGTCAATGTAAGACACACAATAAGTACCACCATCTGGTGAACCAATCAGGGATATTTCAACAAAGTGTTCAGTATGGGGTGCTATTGACACTTTTTGATCTGTCTCAATCAAGAAGCATGGCTGATTCAGATCAGATTTTCTCTTTAACAGAATAACATCACTTCCAATACTTAGGGTACGACTTTCATAATCAAGCGTAGCCTGGACTTTTGACAGAAAGTCACTGCCTAAAAGTACATCTCTTTGAATTCCTGAGACAATTTCAAATTTTCCTACAACTTTTATTTTGTCAATTACAAAATCAATTTGGGCAGTTCCAAGTGTGGATAGTCAGTCTCCACTAACACCTGTAAGGTTTGTTATTCTGCTGGAGTGTAATGTGATTGAACCTGATGAAGGCAATTTCTTGAAAAACTGTTCCGACATAATGGAAATGTCTGCCCCTGAATCAACTATCGCCCAGGTGGTTAATTTACCTAATAGTATGGTAATTCACACTACAGGGGTGTGTATTGGAATCAATTCACTGGCCATCAATATAGCACCTGGGACAGTGATTCCACTCTGTCCAGGGCTTTCTAGTTTCCCTGAGTAGTAGTCTGATTATTTGTCATTTCATGCTTCCGTTGTCTGCACTGTTTCCAGCGATGACCAACTTTTGAACAATGAGCACATATTACTATGCCTTTAGCCGTAAAGGCATAAGGTTTTCCGTTATAACTGCCCTTCTTATTCTGGGGCTGGTTTTTGTTTACCGTTTGCTGTGGCTTTCCTTGGGGTTTTGCAGGTTGATTCCTGTGAATTTGTAAGACTTCAGTCAACATGGATTTTAATTCCCCTATTTCTGAACTTGCTGAGGCCTTAGTGCTTACTTCATCTACCTCCATAGGGATTTCTTCCTTTCTGCGCAGGTTAAATGTACGCTGTGTTAATTGCTCCTGCACAGCAATGTTAAGAGCGGCATCAAGTGTTTCAGGCCTGTTTCTTATTATTTTTCTTGCAATATGGTCATCTTGGATACCGTCCAAGAATATGTCACGTAACTGCTGTTGTATCAGTCCTGGTGACAAGTCTACCATAGCAAATGCCTCTTCAGCCAAGTCTATAATGCACTCGGCAAAATTTTGCACACTTTCATTTACTTTCTGTTTTATGCGCTTTAAGTTTTGCAATGCATACTGTTGGTCAGTGTAGTCTGAGAAGCGTGTTCTCAGTGCAATTAAAACAGCTGCCTATGTAATTTGTGGGTTCTGCCTTATTAAGCGGGAATAATATTCCGCGGCTGGGCCCTTAAGTGTTTGAAGTGCCAAAATCTTCAGCTTCTCATCTGAATTGCCCACTGTTAACCCGATTTTTGTCATGACGCATATCCATATTCTAAGATCACGACTGTTTTGGCCAGAAAATGACTGCACTTGGCCAGCCAAACTTTGGAGCCTAAGTTCATACTGCAAATCTCTAAAATTTTCTGTCAATATTTGGGAAAAATCAGGCATGGGAGGAATAACTGGGACTTGTACAGGCTGAGGTACAGGTTGGGGAACATTTTGGTCCAGAATCTGGTTCTCCATTATACATAGTTAGCTAATCCACTGTACAATAAATTCAAATGCACACAGCGACAAACAATCCCCAAAGTGGTAATTGCAAGACTACTTACCTTGCCATTTCTGTTTGAAGTTACCGTCTCGTCTTTTCATCCAGTGTTAAATAAAGTACATTAAATATCCTCTTTTTCTTCAAAATCCTGCAAGCGGCACCATTTGTAACCAAGCTCCGGATTTAAAGCTCTAGTTTAGACCGTGCATATGACGTATTGTGGGTTTTGTACTTCTCGTTGTGTAAAAATAAAAGTTCAACACTTCTGGTGTTTGAAGTTGGTATATATTGTAGTCACAGGTTCACAGGTTCGATAGCATTCATACAGACAGGTCGATCCACTCTGACGAGATCAAGGTGCGGGCCAAAATAAAAACCAAAAGATACAGATGACGTAGACAGGAATGTCAGACGTAGGATGCAGTAAAAGATGGAATGCTTTTCAAGAAGGTTTCAGAGTTAGGGAAGATTACCAAATATGGAAGAAACACATGCGGAGTAATTTGTTGCATATATCAGGAGATGTTCTATAATTACAGAGGGGAGGTATGTAAGGCATAGTTTTTCGGGTGGACAGCTTACAACAATTCTTTAACATAAATTCAGTAATCTCGCTAGATGATTCTTATTAAAACAAAACCTTAAAATCAGAACAATTAAGAAAGAAAATTACTCGATAGATTACAGCACACTTGATTTCTGATTTGAAATATTAAAATTTTTGTTTGAATTTGATTTGGGAACACCTTTTATTGCAAGGAACTTGCCAATACTGTATACGCAAATTTACTACGATGTACCAATAGCATTCATGGTAGGCACGCAAACTATATGCGTTTACAGAACTGCCACACGGGGCGTGCGAATAGCGTTAAATCAAGCCTGAAAATTTTTTTTTTTTGCACTGTTGAAAAAAATATTCCAACCGCAACGTTTTGCGCACACCGGGCGCGTTATACAAAACAGAAATATTTTTAAGGCTGGCCTCATACAAATCTCAAAGTTCCTCCATCATGCAAATAGCATTATCTAGTAAAGTTGTACTGTCCTCGACAGCTACCAGTGTGAAGCCAGCCGACAAAGACGACCCATCATCAAGAGTGACCTGTTGTCCCACAATTTTTTTCCCATCCCGCGAAGTGCCGTCTCCATGCAAATCCCAATTTTGACATGCCAAAAGACTCTCTGCTACCTGGTACTTGCTTAAAACGTGCCCTATCAGCCATATTTCTCACTGTGCTGGTAGAAGGGAGGTCATCTGCTGGAATGTTTTTCTCAAAAATCCATTTCGAAACTGCCTGAATAACTTTTGCACATTTGTTTGTTGCTACATCTAATTCCCCAACAAGCTCCATTACACACATTTCTATGGAACCTGTAAATGCTTTACCAGGTCCCTCTTTACGAGTAGCAACAGATTCTGACTTTAAGATCAAAAGTTCAGATTCTAGGCTGGCAATGTCTGCTTTCAGTTTTTTAACCTCATTCTGCAGTTTTAACCTTTGACCTTTATTTGTCTCTGCAGATTTCCTCGCAAAATATAATGCATTGTTTACTTTTCAAACTAACCTCCAATTTATGTACATCTGCACTACTTGTTTCTTTTTTTAAGTTTCTTTCTATCCTAGCAGCCATGATTTTTTCTTTCTCATTCATGTATTTTTCTTTGCGTTTGAGTTTTTTGTATTTCAAACCACCTTTAATGTCTTTCAGTTCCTTTGTTTTTGACATCAAGTCTGTGTTTACAGACTGTAACTGTTCTTCCAGTTGCACAAGTTTAACATTCTCAACAACACCCTTCTTTTCAAGTGTCTTTAATTTTAGTTCACATTTGCTGAGATCTGTTTTGTTACATGTTAATGTCTCATTTAATGCCTCAAGTTTTGATTTCAGATCTTTGTTTCAACTTCACATTGCTCCAGTTTGATTTTGGTGTCTTTCAGTTCTCTTTGTAGTCTCTTAGTTTTGCTAGAAGTTGAAGTGACGCTTGGTATAGAAGTGGCACTCTGTACCTCACTAAAACTACTCCTACTTGATGCAGTGGTACAACTGTTCGTGTCCATAGTGCTACAAAAACCAACACTGCCAGTAGCAACACGCAAGTTTTTAAATTGCTCCACTTTTGCCCCTTTCTTGGTTTTTCTTGCCTTCTTCATCCCACTTTTAATTTGAACAAGAGAAGATTTGAAGGATGCACGGGTAAAATAATTTGGCCACAGACAGTCCACCACACCGAAGGGATCGTCATACGCATCATCCAACTCTAGCAGCACCCCATTGGTTGGCGGATGTCGGGGAAGTGTCTGGTCAATAGGTTCACTCACAACCTGGCGATTGATGCCCTGCTCTTCACACATTGGACCTGTAAAAATTCAGAAATTAAAAAAATTAAGTGTAAGTTCCTGAACATTTTTTCCAATTCAACTAAAACTTTTCAACAGAAAAAGCTTTATTCTCTCTTCAGCAAGTAGCGATAAAATATATCTCACTATCTGCTTTCGTAATTTATTTGTGTCAATAATAGAATGAAACTGAAAATTGAAATACAAATATGCAACCTGTACATGCATTTTTGTTCCAGGTCTTGTAATTTCAATAATAAAGAATGGATGAAAAAATTGTGTGGAATTGTCCTATTCTGCATAGAAAATCAGTTGTCAGTGTATATGTCGGCTTTGACCCCTATCCCAATAATAATAATAAAAATAGAAAAAAAAAATCAAGCTGGGGTCCAGGTAAGGAGTGACTTGTTTCCCTACCCCCCTTCAAGTTGAACTCCGACCACCGACAGGCAGAGCCTTTTTTAAGTTAACAAATTCTCGTTTAATATCATCATACTGACAACAGTAAATGACTAAATAATATTTATTACAAATATTAAATAAAAGTACCACATGTACACTTACCAGTGGTGTTGAAATCTGTCTCCTGTATAGAATTCTTCCCTCTGTTCTTTATCATTCAATTTGGCGACATTCTGTGCAGCTTTTTACACAACATATCTACACCTACTGGGTAGGAGCTGTGGGAATAAACTTGTCATCCACTTTGTAACTGCCTCCCATGGCGAGTTAGTCTTTGTTTTGATAAAATAAACTTGAAGCAGCAAACGATTTGAAGCCCTTCCAAGAAAGTTTGGCAAGTTTGGTCTTATTCCTCTGCCTTGTGCACAAAAGACACTTGACAGCAACTGAAACTGTTTTCCATCTGTAAATAAGACATTAGAAAAAAACTTAGTTAGGTACATCAGCTAAAATTTCAAAACACATATAATGAAACAAATTTGGTCTCTTTGGAAAGGTCTTGCTGAGAGAAACTCAAATCTGTTTGAATTTTTAAAATATGTTGAATAGAAAGGAAGTTATGTTATTTTTTGTGTCGTCTTAATTAAGCCTTTTGTCCCTACATTTCCATGACAAAAGCTGTGACCTTTGGCCATTGTTTGTCTGATCCTGTGCAGCTGCTGGCTATTGTGTCAACTTCATCTGCCTGTAATTCTGCCAATTTTTGAAGGATAATGTTGAAATAAAAAATGACAGCATTTCCCTGGTCTTAAGAAGATAATTCTTGAGACCACGATGTGATATAGATAATAGGGATTATTGTAATGTGGTACAGGATTAAGAAAAATAAAGAGCTTAATATACTTAAATATATGTCTAATTTCCATTTTAGAGCAACTTTATCAAATTTTGAGTTACAATGCTCAAATAGAAGGTACTCTGCTTCCTTGATCTTGATAGGATTAATATTGAGAACACCTGGAGAAGATCATTATGGATTATCTTAATCCAATGAGGGATTAAGGAAAATATAGGATAAATATATGAAAATTTAACCTGAAAGTTTAATGAAATGTTTTAAATTCAACACAAATTTCCTTGATCAATGTTTTACTAGTTCTGGCATTACTTGAATGCATTACTTTAGCATGATGGGATTAATGGATTATCTTAATCCAGATAAAGGATCAAGACAAATATATGGTAAACCAATGTTCAATATGTAGGATATCTACTGAAAGTTGCCCAGACTTGAAAAATGATACAAGTTTGTTTACATTTCTTATATTGTGGGACCATTTCAACATGGATTATCTAAATCCTTGTGATGGATTAAGATAAACACACCAAGTTATGGAAGTTCGGCCAGTGGATGTGGATAATATTACGTGCAAATACTGAATGGTAAGAGCTCAAAATGATTAATTTATTTCAGCACAAAATATTTCTTCAAAATGAATTATGTGCAGTATTACCTCAATTCTCATTCTGATAATTCACACCACGTACCTGTAGGAAGGACAAAATCAAGGAATTGCTTCAAGAATTGTGACATATTTTTCAGAGGAATGTACAATAATACAGAATGGAATAAAATTGTTGTCTCTTGAAAATTGAGATATTATTGTGCACATACACTTTGTACTTTAGAAAAACATAATCAGACAATATAAAGATTAAACTGTAGAAGTTTAATAAAATATTTGAAAAATGAACATGTACATTTAATTTACATATTTTTCTCTGTTTTCTGTTTCACAGGTGCTGCAGGCAAAAAGCTGAACATCACATTAGGTCAAGATCTCCATGAAGTTCATGTGGAATACATCATGTACCAGACTTACTGAATAAAAACATTGGTACTATATGGCTGACCTCTATAAATTCATTTCAGTTTTCATCAATGATTTCTATGCAGTTCATAAAAATCAAGTTTTGCAATTGTAGACATTTAGAAAAAAATGCATTTAGTGTCATATGGTATGTTCAACAAACAAAGGACTTGCATAAATCAAGTGTCCAGGGCAAGTGTCTCAGTCATTGTACATTTAAAATGCCAATGCACGTGTATAGTGTCTGCTACTGACATATGTTATAAGTGGTCTTGAAATTAACCAAATAAATAAATTATTAACATGAAGGACTTGCAAAAATCTACTGTCTATGTAAATTAATAATGCCAGTATAGTGTCTCTGTCACTGATATATAAGTACAGAACATGTTGTTTTATTTTTCAAGTGTTTTGTTCCACAAGTTTTGATGCAATTCCATGTCTCCGCACACAATGTCCGTCACAATTTCATCACAAGTGAAATAATGTGGCTCTTCCTCATTGACATATACTGAACCCCAATGAAAAGTATCCACATGCCAATTTTGAAGTATTTTATTGTTTATACTTGAAACATTTCATACCTAGACGTGCTTAGAACTTAACAAAGCATTCACTTTTCTGGCGTAAAAATAATGTCACGCTCTACCGACATTAACGTCACTTACAGGCAAAAAATGTCATTAACTGCCCTAATTGAAAGTCACACAAATTTTTCTGTTCAATATGGGATGTGGCCACCTCGAGCATCAACACATGCTATACATCTGCGGCGCATACTGCTGACCAGGGTTTGAATTCTGTGTTGGGGAACATTATTCCATTCTTCCTGCAGAGCTTGGATCAGCTGGTTTCGGGTAGTAGGCCTAGGTGTCCTCCGTTGAATACCTTGGCCTAACTGATCCCACAAATGTTCAATAGGGCTCAGATCGGGTGAGAACGCTGGCCATTCCATGACATTGATGTTGTTCTCATTGAGAAAGTTCATTGTTAATCTTGCAGAGTGTGCACGTGCATTGTCCTGCTGAAAGATCGCCAGATCTTGGTGCGGCTCCAGCACCTCATCAATGTACCGCCTAGCATTGAGGATCCCTTGAATGACCACTAGGGGTGTCCGGTAGCGGTTGCTGATGCCTGCCCACACCATGACAGAGGGTCCACCCCATCGATCTGCCTGACGGACACAGGCATCTGCATATCTCTCCCCAGTCCGGCGCCACACACGTTCTCTGCCATCTGCTTTGCTGACACAAAAACGGGACTCGTCAGTAAAAAGGACGGTATTCCACCGCTGGCGAGTCCACCTGGAGTGTGCTCTACACCACTGCAGTCGTCTTTCTCTTCTGGGTTGGGTCAGCAGGTTACCCCTGTAAGGTCTTCTGGCTGTTAGGCCACTGCTCCTCAGTCGCCTCTCCACAGTAGAACTACTGACAGGACGGTGATTCACCCCTTGAGTCTCACGGGCTGTTTGGGCTGCTGTACGGAAACGGTCTCGCAGGTGCATCAGCCGGATGTGACGGTCTTGGCCAGGTGTTGTCACTCTTTCTCGGCCAGGCCTAGGCCGATCATCTACGGATCCAGTTTCTTGTTGCCGTTCAATTAGTCGTTGGATGGTGCGCCGAGTACACCCCATTCTTTGTGCGATTTGAGTGATTGGGACTCCACCCTCTGCAAGCCCCAAAGCATGGTGTCTTTGACCTTGGCTCAGACGCGGCATGATCGCCTCAACACACCTGAGACCACTGGCTTTTTTCTTGGCTGAACATCCCTTTTTAAAGCCACTGAAAACATCAGGTCATTTTAGCCATCCAATAGGAGTGGTGGTCAGAAGCCATATTCGGTGCACAAAAGTCACATGCATTATGTAACAACCCAGCAAAAGTTAAAAAGTTGTCCTGAATGACCCTGATGTAGGCTCCAAACCATGCATATATGCACACACAGTACTTAGTAACTTACAAAATTAATGTGTTAATTTTTTTATGTGGATACTTTTCATTGGGGTTCAGTATATTTCAATTTAAATTCTTGGGTTTCCATCAATTGTGCAACAATTTGGCCATCACACCATGTTCTCTGTCCATCTATGACCCACTGATGGACAAAGTGAAGGCCAACTAGTGTCTCTGGTGCAGTCATGATTTCCAGCAGGTCTGACACTTCTTCTGGGATTTCTGTAGTGATCAACCTAATAAGGTAGGCTTTGAGTTCCTCTACTGAAGCCTTTGATAATAAAATTTTGTTTTCCTGGGAGACAGTACATTTCAGTACTTTCATATGAATGTTTATTTGTGCTTTTAGGACAGATTTTGCTTTAGTCTTTGATAATGCAGAGACCTGCTCTTCTATTTGCCTTTTTGTGAGCCATACACCACCATGCCGATATGCTAGTTCGAACCATTGTTCGATTTTCTCCCGTTTTCCATCTTCCTGTTGTTGGAGCGCTAAACGAGATTGTTTAAGTCTTTCTTGTATCAGGGTTTTCACTTTTAACCTTCTTTCCCTTTCTTCTTTGGCCATGGCCCGGGCATCCTTCATTGCATGCTGGATCATGCCTGATTTTTATTCATCTGGCATACTGTGAAGCCATTTGCCTGTCTTATTGATCTTGAACATAACCTTAGCCTCTATATGGTCTGGGGTTGCATTTTTCACTCTAGCTAAGGCCTGGTCAGCAGAGGCAAAATTTCTCTCTCCAGAAATATTGGTAGCACTGCAAGATCGAGCTTCACAAGGTAATGTGTCACTTGGCTCCCAAAAGGTGCCACCTGGTAGCTGGGTTTCCAATTGGCAGTCTATAACCGTAGTCTTAGTTCATGAATTGTTCCATACCAAGTGTCATGGTCTTTTGTCTCAATGTTAGACTAAGAAACAGAACAGTGAAATTTCTTGCATTTTGTAGTGTTTTGTATGTAAATGATTATTCATAACTCGAACTAGTTGTTATTTCAGACAACTAGCAGTACAAGCTACGTAAATTCAATTCAGAAACAAGTGAACGTGAGTGATAATACCAGTTTGACTCGCATCAAAACAGTGAAAGTTGCCATTTTGATTTTCTCCATTTGACCAACACTCCGCAAATATTTTGATAAATTTTCAATACAAGAGCACCAAAAAAGTCACTAAAAATGCTCCACCATGATGATATATCATAAAGATTCTATGTGATTTGTTTTGTGGAGCTTTATTCTACACAAGTACGTTTTTATCGAATTAAAAGTGGGACCGCTACACGCTATTCACTAGCACAATGCATCAGGTCCATTGCCGGTATGCACAAAACCTGTGAACTTCTGCTGCCGTAAAACAAAAACTATAACAAAACTTTCAAAATAATTTTACAGACGTATGTAGATAAATGTTTTTAAGATGTACACACCTATTTCGTGTAAAATTTGAGCCTGGAATTCTGCTGTAGCATCCATTTTGTGGGCAGCGTCGCTACTCGCAATGTAGGCAATAGGGATGAAACCACCATTACATTTTCTGTACATTTTCATATTAGCATAAAGGCCTGTAACTTTTGTTGCGTCACTTTGTAAAATAAAATACGTACCTAGTGTTGTAGGGACACCTTTCATTGAAAACATGCAAGAAAAAAAAAGAAAGTCTATAGATAGAATTTAAAGTTATGGCCGTGTTTACCTGTCATAGCCAGCAAACACGTGCTCCAAGTGCTGCTTGCCGGCATGATGTCACTGCATATGAATATGTAATTTGGCCTGTGTTTATAAAATCATTCACTCAAAAGATGACTGTCAAACCAAACAAAACAAACAGGCTGATAACTTCATGTGATAGTCTGGCTGAAACAGTGGGTTAATTAAAGGTAAATGGCTCTCAAAGGTGTCAGCACAAGAAATTTAGGAACTACTTAGTGTGGTAACCAGACCATATTTGGATGCAATGGTGTATTCATACCTTCATTATCACATTGTGGCTAATTTGGAACTAAAAATCATCATAATGTACCTAGGAGTCTTTTATCTAACCACAAACAAAAAATGGAAGGTTTTCATTGAACAGGTTTTGAAATACAGGTATTTTATTCAATGGGCCAGAATGAAGCCATATGACCAGTGGTTCTCTGATAATCTGTTGCAGTTTTGCCATGTTTTCAATGTATTAAAGTGATGATATTTAAATTTTGTGTGTTTCTTTTTCTGTTTAATCTAGTCAAGAAAGCTTGCAGGTCAAGTAAGGTATCTTCTACTATGAATAACATATAGGTGTACTTGTACTTACCTGTACAGGTGAGTTACAAAGGTGAAAAATTGTTAAAGATCAATGATTTTTCTCATGTTTGGTGGTAATTTTTTCCACAATAGCCTTCACTTACAAGTTTTCTTAATTTAATTGTGCTGCATTGATAACTGGTGTCATGTTTCTGTCGATAGTACAATAAAATGCCACTAGGTGTCTCTAGCAGCTGCTAGAAACCCAACTCTGCCAGCAAGTGGCCTGCCTGGCCTGCCAAATGTTCCCAGTCAGTCACAACCTTGAATTGAATTTCTGTTGCCTTTCTATTTACATTCTCAGTACAAACATACATGTAGGGGGCAGACCATCCATAAATTTGCTTCATTTACATCATTAAAAGCCAAATGCAGACAAAATTTAAAACTTCTTTGGAAAAACATTTGACACAAGCCACAGAAAATCAGAAATACTTATAACACAGAAATTATCACATGTACAAGTCAACCAGAGGGCAAACAAGGAAAGTTAACAAAAGAAGAGCTGACAGAAGAAAAAAAAGACCAAAAAGAAGTTATCATTTCCAACTTGGGAATACCTATGCAAAGTTGAGATTCAAACAACAGGCATCAACTAAGGACAGGGAACCTGGTGTACCTGTTTGTGCCAAGAAAGCAAGGCACACAAGAGATTTCTATGAACATTTTGCAAATGCAAAGAGCACTTCAATTTATTTCATGGACAATGAAGGAAAACCCCTTGAACAGCGTGTGTTACGGCCGGGGCCAAGGGATAAATCACCAATTGACACATACCTTTCAGGTGATCAAAACTGTGAGCTGGATACCTACCGCATTTTCCACTATGGAAAAGTCCAACAAATGTGGACCGAGTGTGTAAAAAAACACCATCTATGGGAGGAAAACTGCCAGGGTGACTTGGAGTGGCATATTGAAAAAGAACGCCAATGGGGTATCTGCTGGCGAGAAGTACTTACCTGCCAAAAATGTTCCTTTGTGAGCCCAGTGTATAAGCTATACAATGAAGTGGAAACTGACTTGCCTGGCGAGAAAGATGCAGCTCCCAACCGAGCTCTTCAAGTTGGACTAACACATACTGGAATATCAAATAATGGTATGCGGACACTTCTCATGACCATTGGTATACCTGCACCTTCAATAAGTGGCATGCAGAAACAGTCGAATAAAATAGGTGAGATATTGCAGCAACTAAATGAAGCAGAAATGAAGAGTACCTGTTCCTACCTGTTAGATGCAAATGAACTTAGAGGTCTTCCTCGGAACGCACCAATAACAGCTGAAGGTGATTGTAGGTACAACAACAGACTGGGGTCAGGTACAGGTAAAACACTTTTTCAACCAGCTAGTCAAGCTGTCTACACCATTGTTGAAAATGTAACATCTGAAAGAAAAATTATTGGCATTAATTGCACAAACTGTGTGTTATAGCGGAGAGAATGCGGAACAAAGGAGAGACAGTAGTGTGCCCAAATCATCCTGGTCATTGCTCCGCAAATATTCCCTTTGACCATTCCATTGGTGACGAGAAAACCTGGGCTGAGGAGTGTGTAAAAAAACTGAAGGGACTTTCTAATGAGAGACTGAACATTAATTTCTTTGTTTCAGATGGAGACTCCCAAGCAATTGAAGGTATTAAAAAGGGACAAGACAAAAACATTAAAATTGAACATTTTTGTGACACAAGGCACCTAGCAAACAGTCAGAGACTCATGATAAAAAAGGCGGCTTTTAGTGACAAAATATTTCCTTTAAAAAAAAAAGATGCCCGGGAAAAACTTCAAAATAGGTTTGCATTAGAACTGTCTCAGCGTTGTACAGCAGAATTTAATGCATGTCATGAAAAATATGATGGTAATGCAGACAAGATGGTAAGTTCACTTGAAAAAACAACTGAAGCTCTTCTTGCATGTTATCAAGGTGACTGTTCAAAATGTCAAATTGATTCATTCATTTGCCATGGTAGTAAGTGGAATTATGGGAGAAATCTGTTTTACCTGTAGGTTTCTTTATAAAACCAAGTGAAAATGATATTGAAAAGTTAAAGCAGTGTATTAAGTTTAGACTTGGCAAGAAGGGGGTTTTGATGACACGGAGAAATCTCAACAGCCAAAAAGTGGAAGCTTGTAATAGGTGTTTTTCAGCTTCTGACCCCAAGGAAACAACTCGCTCTCGCAACTTTTTTGGCAGAATCCATTCAGCAACACACAAATTAAATCATGGTTTGGCTAATTCAACTGTTTTGAAGCTTCAACATGTTTCTGCCTCCCTGTCACCTGGTAGCAAGGCTGTACACCAACTTAAAAAGCAACAAGATTTCATTTTGCAGCGTAAACTTTATAATAAATCTCTTAAACGGAAACAACAGCGCCTAAAGAAAAGAAAGAGGCTTTTTGCACTTTATGATGCAAAAAATGAAAAAATTGGCTACTCTTCATGCATGTTAGATGTTAATTATGTTTGCACTGAGTTCATAGCTGCTCCATGTACTCACAGATCAAAATGCAAACCTGAGGATTTTGCTGTACACATGACCAAACAATTACATAGTTATGCAAAAGAGTAAAATTAAAGTTTCATAAGCCTACCCCAATCTTGCTGTACTTTCAATTCTGGAGTTCATTATCAGTTGATTATTTAAAAAAAAAAATCAATATGTGTTTGCGAGCATTTTCCTTCCAATTTACATGTAATCCTGCTGGCATTGACCTGCCGTGGTTCCGCAACCAGGTGGGAAACTTGTACACAACTTGGAACATGACACAAATGGCTTATTTCCAGTCCTTCTGGTTGAATAAGAATATGTTTGTGACAATAATACATCAGTTGATGTTCTCCTCTAACGAGTCTTTCTCCATTGGGAAATTTCACCTTCATAACACCATGGCCACAAGCTTTCAGGGCCCCTTGCCAGACAATACAGTCCATTTTGTTGTCTGTGTGCACAGATCTGTTCAAAATTCTTTTTTGAAGACTTGCGAAAAATGTTTCAGAATCCATTTTATCATGATTCATGCAACAAAATGTTAAATAAAGGCTGTCATCGGGTTGACTCCAGTCCACATCCATTGTAGGCCTAAGGGGGTTCAGGGATGAAACCACCATTACATTTACTGTACATTTTCATATTAGCATAAAGGCCTGTAACTTTTGTTGCGTCACTTTGTAAAATAAAATACGTACCTAGTGTTGTAGGGACACCTTTCATTGAAAACATACAAGAAAAAAAAAGAAAGTCTATAGATAGAATTTAAAGTTATGGCCGTGTTTACCTGTCATAGCCAGCAAACACGTGCTCCAAGTGCTGCTTGCCGGCATGATGTCACTGCGTATGAATATGTAATTTGGCCTGTGTTTATAAAATCATTCACTCAAAAGATGACTGTCAAACCAAACAAAACAAACAGGCTGATAACTTCATGTGATAGTCTGGCTGAAACAGTGGGTTAATTAAAGGTAAATGGCTCTCAAAGGTGTCAGCACAAGAAATTTAGGAACTACTTAGTGCGGTAACCAGACCATATTTGGATGCAATGGTGTATTCATACCAATAGGGCGCCCACCTTCACCAGTCCCAACAGGCAGAGTCAGCCTCAAATACTTCAAACATGCGCGCTTCACCGTTTGTATCCAAAATTTTTTATGTTTTTACTTTGATAGAGCACAAATTAAGCTTTCTAACGATGTAAAAATAATATTTCAATTATTAATACTGAGTCAGTGGTGCCGTTTCAAAGCTTTTGAACATTTTTTTTTTCTAACTTCTCATAGTTATTGCTACATGTATTTTATACGAGAATGTGGCTCTGAATATCCTCTAGCCAAATATCTATATTTTGAAGTGATGTTTGCTACGGCGAGGTGCGCAACGAATTTTGAACGATCTTGTACAAAATTTTGATGACGCCGAGATGCGGCCGAAAGGTGTGAAATCCGCAAAAACACCATAAAATTAAGTATAAATTACCCAAAACAGGGGAAATATATTGTAAAACAAATAACACAGACATATTGTTCACATCATTAGCTTTATTCCAGTATATTTTTTGTCTTTTTCTTGTAGAAAATAAAAGCATAGTAACAGTTTGAAAAAGGGTTTTTGTGAGTGTGCAGCCATGCATTCTGACTGCCTGAGGCGCCTAATTGGGATACCTGCTGAAACATGGCCCACACGCTCAATGAGGCCCGTTAATGTGACTCCCTTTACCATATCTGTACAACCCGGGGACACCGTTATGAGATATGTTCCTGAGGGCACAGTATTCCTAATGCCAGGTCATCCCTCACACCTAGTCTCAAAAGTTTCTCCCCAAGTTACCACAAGATATTCCCCATGACTAATCTCTGTCACCTGAGTGAGATTTTGTTGCTTTTGAACAGTCACTTGACAATTCTTGCTCCTCTAATACTCACCAGATATCAATGTTCTCGGACAACCCCAGCGATGGGCACTGTAAAAAGGGCCAGTTCTAACACCATGGGTCTCCATCCCATGCATCCAATGGGGTGGAAAATGTCATCAGTCACAATGTCCATTCCCACATCATGGTGATCCACATTGATGTGTATGGAATATTCAGCATGTGTATAAGGCACTGGCCAAGTAATTAGGTTATACCTGTTATACTTACAGCCATCCACCAGGGGGCAACTTCACAGGTCATCCCTCACACCTAGTCTCAAAAGTAAAAGCAGATCTCAGTCAGCAGAGCACAGGATTGTTATAATTAAAATAGGATTGTAGGATTAATTCCAAGAATATTGTATGCTCAATAAAAGGACACAAAATGTGACAAATTTGCTTACATGAGAATAGAAAAAGGACAAAGGAGACAGGACCATATCATATAGCTCCTGAAAGCTGAAGTTATGTACTTTGATAATTTATCAATCAAATAAGAAGAAAAAGCATTTTTCAAAATTCACTTTTTTGTCCATGTTACTGTGGAAATACCCATTACAGTTATTTTATTATCTAAAAAAAGTGTGCGAAATAATGCCATTTTACTTGTCCCAGACAAGTGAAAAATGCCACAGACAAGTCAAGTTACATGCATATAAATTGGGACATGGCTTATCCTACCAAAATTGATAGTCTGCAGCCAAGTGAAAAATTTTCCTTATTTCTAACACTGTAAAAGTAATATAAAATTATAGTACAGCAGACTTGTACATACATCAATCACCAGATACAAAATTAACTTTTCTGTAAATCTAATTGTCACTTTTATGAAAAAGTCATTGTTCCCTGTAAAGTTTTCCAAAGTACGGTGTTCCCTATTAATAATTAATTTATCCATACATTATTGCACTTTCTTTTGTTTCAGATCTTTCCTGGTTCCGTTTTGGTTTCTGATTTTATTGTTTCTTTGCTGTACAAATGAATATGCTGTTGTAAAGGTTTTGATTGGCAGTTTGAGGTAATTGTTAATCACATTGGTCAACAGTCTCATTTTGAGAGAGTTCTCAAGGTCACCACAAACCACCTCCTATGATGTGTGTACTTCCACCTCATCTTGTAATTTGTTTTTCACGATACTTGTAGTATTGCAATAGGCCAGCTCGTGCAGATTGTCATACTGCAGCACTGGCTTCACCACAGTCTCCATGATATGGAAGAAAGAGTACATATTGTCTGTTGCTTTCACAAGACTACCCCTGTTTACCAGGTCAACCATAGCCCTTGTGTACATGAGGAAGTTTGTGCTTTGTTTCAGCTTTAATTCTGCACACTCAACTGACGACAACAATGTCTCTTTAAATTTTCCAGCATCTTCACTGTTATTTTTAGAAAAGTGTCATTTCAACTTAAACACAATGTATCCTGCAACATAGCAGAGTACAGCTTCTTCTGTCTTGGTCAGTTCAGTTTTCTTAGGCTCTCCTGGTATCATTACAGGGGATAAACTTCTTTTCATTTTGTGTAGGAGCACAGACACTATTTCAGGCAACAGGAATTGAAGTAGGAAAGGCGACTACTGTATACACAATCCCATTGTTGATGTCAATTCTTGGAAAATTGTCTCTGTTGTGTCATCACACTGCATATAATAAAATTGCTGACACCTGCTGTCCATTTTTTTAGCTGTTACCTTGCGGTTTGCACATTCAACTGTGGGCCATACATGCCGGATCAATCTCCTGATAGCGGAGTCCACACTTGTGAGGAGAGGACCGTTTAAAGCAGCACAGAAAATCTTTACTTCTTCAAAGAACTCAGGGTCTAGTTCCATGCAGTTGCTTTGTATGAGATTTTGAGCTGCGCATATAAGGATTTCATGTGCATGTGACTCTGCTTGTTGAACGTTGTAACTGCAGCTGACTGAAATAAAAATCACGAAACTTCTCATTTGATTTTGCTGATTTTTTTAAGTGAAGCTAATTGAATATCATAGAAACTTGTTTTTAAAAGACTGTGGCTATGTACTGGCCTACAAGGACATACATGTGAACTGATATGAACAATTGTCGGTTTGATAATGGAATAAATTGTTTGAAATTATTATGTCTCCCGGTGGAAGCAGGGGGACATATTGTTTTAGTGCCTGTTTCTTCCGCTTGTTGTTGTTGTTGTTGTTCAGATTCTTCAACACTTGGTTTCCGTGCAATAAGTCTTGAAGGACTTGACAGAATTTGATGAAACTTGGTAGGATTATGTATCTAGGCAAGACCTAGCTTGGGATTGTATTTGGGTGACCTTGACCTAATTTTGAAGGTCACAGGCTCACTTCTGTGAAATTGGATTTCTGTTCGATAAGTCATGAAGAACTTGATGGAATTTGATGAAACTTGATAGGATTATGTATCTTGGCAAGACCTAGGTTGGGATTGTATTTGGATGACCTTGAGCGAATTCTCAAGGTCACAGGGTCACTTATGTGAAATTGGTTTCCGTGCGATAAGTCTTGAAGAACTTGATGGAATTTGATGAAACTTGGTAGGATTATGTATCTTGGCAAGACCTAGGTTGGGATTGTATTTGGATGACCGTGAGCGAATTATCAAGGTCACAGGGTCACTTATGTGAAATTGGTTTCCGTTCGATAAGTGATGAAGAACGTGATGGAATTTGATGAAACTTGGTAGGATTATGTATCTTGGCAAGACCTAGATTGGGATTGTATTTGGATGACCGTGAGCGAATTCTCAAGGTCACAGGGTCACTTATGTGAAATTGGTTTCCGTTCAATAAGTGATGAAGAAAGTGATGGAATTTGATGAAACTTGGTAGGATTATGTATCTGGCAAGACCTAGGTTGGGATTGTATTTGGATGACCGTGAGCGAATTCTCAAGGTCAAAGGATCACTTATGTGAAATTGGTTTCTCTGCAATAAGTCTTGAAGAACTTGATGAAAATTGCTAGCTAAGAGTTATGTATCTAGGTGAGAGCTAAAATAGGATTGTAATTTTCAAGCAAACTTGGTCATTTGTAATTTGTTATCACCTGTAGCTCATTCAGAGACGTAAGTGTTCCACCGGGACACATTTGATTTTCTGTTGGAAAATCAGTCTGCTTTAGTCATTATGCTATTTTAATTGTGCCTACATGGAGCTGATACTTGATTTTAAAACTGAGTCCTTATGTTGGCCTGTGTTGACAAATACTTGGATATAAATAACTGATTACATTAAAGTATGGAAAACATGAATCCTTAATTATGCCATACTTGTGAAAGGACTGAACATTAAATATCTGATTTAAGTACCAGAAGTAAAGATTCTACACTCTTACCTGGATGTTCTGTCAGTGCAGTTTTGGCATTAAATGATTTTAAAAAATATTATGGACCTATTTACCTATTTTATTTCAGTAAAAATATTGGAAAATAAAATGCTCACCTTGTGATTCAATTTCCTGCTGACAAACTTCATTGTATCGGCTTCCTTTTCACCATGACTTGGTGCTTAAAATAGAAGAAAGCACAAATGTTTAACTCTCACAGAGATCCCAGGTAAAATTCTGAAAAAAAATATGGGAATTATTTTGATAATTTACATGGCACCTGCATTATACCTATGAATTAAATGTATATACAGATCATACTTATTGAACTGTTCCACTGTATTTTATCACTTATGTCATTATTAACTGCACTATGTGCACAGTGTTCAAAAGAAGACAACTTTCGACTTGCCTACAATGCCGCCTAATTGTAAATTGGACCATATTAATTTGTTATTTGATTAATATGTATATTTTGGACAAATCTAAACATGCCTATATATATATTCTCTGGTCATGGACAAGCAAACAAACCTTATTTTCTTAGTTTGAGCACTGTACGGGTGATAATTTGTGCTTCTGGATACATGTATAGAATTTCTCATTTTGGCCACCAGGTGGCACCGCGATTTTTTCCTGTTTTTTTATGAATTTGTGTGTGTTAAGGCTATTTTCGACTTCTCCTCCAGAACAGCATGATAGAATTGCTTAAAATTTTATCAAAATATAGATGGACATTAGACAATGAAAGTTTGCGAAAATAATGTGGATATGTTAATTTTTGACAAAGTTATGCAATATCAGACTTTGTGACTGTAAGTGAGTGCTGCCACTGTACACTGGCAGCCATTGAAACAGCAAGGTATGTCAATTGATTATACATGTACTACCATCAGCAGAGCTTATAGAATCCGTTTGCGTCCGTCCTTCCGCAAAATTTATTTTAAGGACAAACTTTGCTACCACTCTACATACATGTATATAGGTGTACAAATCTAGACTGCAGTCCATGTGTTTCAATACTGTAAAAGCAGATCCCAGTCAGCAGAGCACAGGATCATCATGATCCTCTTGTTTTTCTTACTTCCATCCCTTCTGATTCCTTTTACTTTTATCTGCCACTCCATGCATATTCAAATTAAATATGGATTTACATATAATGCGAGCAGTGCGATATGTTCAATTATCACTATGTCATGATCGTCACAGTAGCTGAAGTGTAATTGTACAAAAAAACATATTTCTGTGATGTTTCGGACCTTGCAAACTCAACTATAGCAGCCAAAAATTATTCTTATAAATACGAGTGTGCAGGTAAAAGAACAGATACAAACCTGGCCAGGTTGCAGAACAAGCCTCGCAAAACCATGCACCGTCTGGTAAGCTGGCCGTCGTCAGCCCAACGCAAGAATAGTGGAGCCATTCCACTTCACAGTTCCTCCCCTCACAAAATACCATCTCGTCTGTTTCCTCCCCAAGGCAGATACAATATATTTGAACAAATTCCTCCTCTATCTGGGTAGTGCTACTCTCCATATTGGCCATTTTGCTCAATACCGGAAGTGGGCGAGAAAGCCCAAGCCCGCTACGATGGGTGCCGATTCATCGTTAATAGCTCTGCCCGCTGTGACACATGATCTGATAAGTTACGCACACGCTGGGAAAGTAACGCAGAGCTGACCTTAGATGTGCCGTGGAGGTTTCTCCTCTCCTCTTATACCTCCATGAGATAAGCAAATAGGTTACTTGAATATCGTGTCTCTTGCAATCTTTCTAACTCTTATCATAATAATTAATTATCATGCTGTCACCCAGATTTAACTACCTTACTAACAAGAACAAAGAGTAAAAATAAAAATTGTGCTATCAGGGGTTACCTCTGAAATACCTATTTTGATGGTCAATATTGTATTTTCATAACATTACAGCGAAGAGGTCTACTTGACTGCATGTACACATGAAAGCAAGAATATACAGTAAAACCTCCCTTACCGAACACCTCTATATACCGAACACCCTCTTATACCGAACACTTTTTCTCGGTCCCAATTTTTTTCCCATATGCTTCCATAATAAGCAAACCTCCCTATACTAAACACCTCTCTATAGTGAACATGAACACCCCAAATGAACACCATTTTCCCAAAAAACCTCCCTATACTGAACACACATTCAGCATATTTTTGTGTATTTGCAGGGAGTAATTACTGATAAGGCTAAAACTAACCAGATTAACTTCAGAGGCAGGCTTAATTATTGCTTATACCAACAGCAATAGAAACAATCCACAGGCAAGCTGTTGAACACCTGTTGTCACTTCTATAGATGGCAACAACAGGGTGGAGGGTGAAAGTGTCAATGTCACTTAGCACCTTGGTCCTATCCTCTCAGGGACAATTGGAGCAGTTTTGGGTGTTTTCTTTAATCCTTCTAATGAACAATAACTTGCCAATTAAGTCCTTTTGTTTGTCTCACCAAAGCCAGGGGATTTAATTTCAAGGAGTACCAGTAGACTGAAATGAGCAACAGCTCTGCTAAAATAGGTGCAAGGTCATAAGGATGTTATTTCAATATGAACATACACTATATGTCATAATGTTCTTTAATAATTTTTATACGCATGTGCATGTATACATCTGAACTTTGCTCTATCATAGTCAGTACATCTTTTCCAAATGATAAAACAATCAAAAATTACTTCTTTGTTGTTCATTTATTTGATGATGTACATGTAGTTAATATGAGTATCTCCCACCATAATGATCTCAGCTGGTATCTGTATAGCACGGTTGGCAAGACATGAGGCCACAATGTGGAAACCTCCCTAAACCGAACACCTCCCTATACCGAACACTTTTGTTCGGTCCCATGGGCGTTCGGTATAGGGAGGTTTCACTGTAGTTATATGCGTGTATCTCCATTCGGTGTAATTTTTAACATTACTAGCTTAGGATGAGCTTGGGCATTTATAGCCCTATGAAGAGGGAGCACCAGCCTTGAAGAGGGAGACAGAGGTCCACGTGCCAGTATCAAAGGTCATTTCCTCACATCACTGCATTCTTAGCCCCAAGCGAGCTAATAATCTGTCTGTTGGCTGTTCTACAAGTGTACCGTACTCGAATGAATGAGTCTTTATTCCAAATATAATACACTATAGAGTATCACAAAATAGTTAGGGAAAAGGTGACCGGAAGGTGAAACCTTGTATGGCTACCTTACACAGGTTAGTACAATATGTGGTACATATACCAACAAAATATCTCACAGGAAATAGTTATTAACAAACAATTCTCAGAATAAAGTCAAAGGTCAAATCAATGTTAAGACATAAAGAAATAGGCTGTTCTTATGACACAAACATGGAGACTAACATTTTTATCGGCGAGGTAACACGAGTCTGTACACATCAACATCTTCGTTATTCAACCACAGTTTTAATTTCTGTTTGAAGCAATATCTAGACATTGTATTTTTCAACTGACATGGAATATGATTGAAAAACTGAGCACCTGTGTGTTGGATACTGCGACAATAATAATTAGTCTTATGAGCAGAAGTAGATAGACTATTTTTAGGTGGGGCTCCGTAAGGAGACCCCCTCTCATGTACAATGTACATAGTAGACCTAAAAAGTTCAATATTTGAAAACCAGGAACTATTCCTGTCGTGTTAATAGTCCTGATTTGTGACAAGACTTTATTCTTAACATTTGATATCGGCAAAATAAACAAGACTGATACCTGAAGGGTTTAATAAGAGAAAATACTCTGTCACCACTGGTTACAATTGCTGAAAAAGCCTCGCTGTGAGAATATGTCATCCGGCGAACGCATGTATTCTGGTGCAAACAAGAAACAGATTTTAAAAAGGTGCAAGTTATTTTCTTTCATTTGTGCTCTTAATGGTAACACTGGTATTACTGCTCATTGCTGATGTAAAATGTAGATATTCTTTATCGATCTATGCACATTATCAGGACCTTTCTGTAAAAAGAAGTTCCGTATCTTGCTTGTATTCGTGGGTGAATGTGACCTCAATTCTGTGAACACCGAACTTTTGTCAGCTCAATGAGGCTCTCCGTAGGTTTTTGCATATCCAGACAGTTACCAGTCTGAACACGTCCAAAGATGCATCAGACGGAAAAAATCCATTGAGCATTCGTTACAGTGATCTAAAAAGTCCACGAGAAAATGTAATCAAGTTATCACTTCCCCTTACAAGTCTTGTGCAAGTACGCTGTTTTGGCGCAATAACAATATGTAAGTGCTTTAAAGTTGCATTCCGCGATATTTCATACACGTACCTATCCACGTAATTCATCACTAATCATGCGTCGAAGGACCGTTGTGCCTTTGTTTTGGTCAATAAACATGATATTTTGGCGGGAAGAAAGAGTTTTTACATCCGACCATGCAAGTGTTGTTTATAACGGCATTCGGCCATGCACAACGGTTCTAGGGCAATTCCTCGCTGATGAGAGATATATTTAGAACCAGTTGGCTCTCGCCGGTCACGTGGCGTGCGCTATATTGCGAGAGCAAAGCACAATTGCATGCAGTCTCCACGTGCTTGCAGAGCCGTCTGCGGAGACAAAGTGAAACTGTGAAATACCACTATTTTGTTGGCTGTCAACGAGAATAGAATTTTTCATGTGATTAACTGTGCTTGATCATATTTTAATCATGCATGTTCGTATCGCAAGACTCAATGATAAATGGACGAGTTTGTACGCTCATCGGTGCCTAATGTTGTTTGTTCAAGCCTACGGCCTTCGCATCGTTCGAACTTGAAGTTGAAGACGACGGCATGCAGTCTTACATAATGTTCCGGTGTCAATGACAATGTTTGACACATTTATTGACGCAAAACAGCAAATAAAGCTTTTATATATGGTGTTCATTTTGACGCTAAACTTGTGCATGTTTTTATAAATTCAAGTCGCGATCGTTTGCTATGGACTGTGTTTGTGGTATATATTTTGATAGACATATTTGTTTGCTTTAGATTACATAAGTGTGGAAAACGAGCAAATGAGAACACACATGGTCGCAAACAATAACACATGATTGTCATCTTCACCGTTCACTGCAAATACAGATTCAACTTGGAACATATTGACCTCAAATCTCAGGAAACTAAATTTTTATGCAGTGAAACAAACGTCGTTTCATATTTCAAGATTTGTCTATAATTTGGTATCAGCAGTTCTAGGATGCAGGTACCTCCGTTCCATTGGTTATTAATGTTACAGCAAAGATGGTAGAAAAAGCCCTCCTTCAGGGTCGGTAAGGGGTTTCTCGCACTGGCGTACTGCTTTTTTTTTTTTTTTTTTTTTAATTTATTTACCGTACTGGCGTACTGGAAGCCGTCTTGTTTTACGTACTTCGTACTATCCAAAATTTTGAAAGATTTTTATTTTCCGTACTGCGTACTCTAGAAGAATAATTACCTGTACCAGCGTACCGACCCCCCCCCCCCTTCTCCTTGGTTACAGTGAGCAAAAGACTATCTTCATGCTTATCTGCAGAGAGAGAGAGAGAGAGAGAGAGAGAGAGAGAGAGAGAGAGAGAGAGAGAGAGAGAGAGAGAGAGAGAGAGAGAGAGAGAGAGAGAGAGAGAGAGAGTTTTCACCAGGATTCGTCGTGTTTCCTACCAAAAATTTTGTTTTAGGATGTTTGTTTTATTGACGATGCACTGCATTCGTAAGATCTTGTCAATATTATCGTCTGAATAATTTTCCTCGCGCTGTTCCTACCAACTGTACACTATAGTAGATTGTTCCAATGCAACTAAGCAATCATATATTTCGAGTTTGCGTCATGATATGATACATTTGAAATCCTCAGTATTTTTTTTTTATCGCAAATTACCAAAATAGAAATGCGAGATAAAAAACAAACAAAACAAAACAAATCAAAAACAAAACAAACAAAAAACAAAAACAAAAACAAGAAAAAAAAAACAAAAACAAAACAAAACAAACAAACAACAAAAAAACAAACAACACACACACACACACACAAAACCCCACAGCAGATCTAGAAAGGACCAGATGAAATTCTGAATTACTTGACTAAAATGATTTGTTTGGAAAAAATTGTTGATACCTTAAGTTTATGTACATCAACTTTTGTTCTGCATAGGCCTATGACTTACAAGAAAGAACGATAGATAATTCTGTGCTGGAAGCATGTGCAAAAAAATGGGATGTTATTTAGTTGGACTTGTGTGTGCGTGTTTTCGGAGAATGTATACGGTTGCGACCGATAATAGCAGATAGATATGGCTGAAGCAGTGGCCGAAAGAGTGAGAGAATGAGGCTTCTTTGTATAATAAATTTTATGTTTCGAAACGTACAGTTCCTCATCAAATTTTCATGTCGCATGTGCCATTATACCGAACACAGTGTGACACCCGAGGACCCGTTCAGACCGTTGTGCAGTATACCGTTCTGTCAATGGTGACAACGTTCAAAGCTTGTTCTAATCCATTGCAAATGCATTTGGCTAGTGTGGTACACAGCAATGTGAAATTACAAGTACAATCCTTTTTAATTTTTCAAAATAAATTCGTTATATTGTCGTCGAGAAATGTTGGTAAAATTCTCTGTCGGACGAGGCTCTGAACAACGTATTGCAACTTCCCACACAAGTGGCATGCAGACGAATGTCTGAAGAAAGAAACTCACACATTATACCTTGCACAATCTTATAGAAATACAGAACTGATAAAGTCAAGTTCATGAGAAAATTTTATGGTGCCCCTAGGAAAATTGATGACGAATAGAATAACATAAATCTTTGACATCGTAGACAATAACAGCTTGATAAGTAGCGGAGGTCGCGGGCACGTCTTCCTCGCAATATGTGCAGTCAAGAGCTGCCGATGCAGACAAAATTTTATCTCGAAGTTAGCGGGAAACGTAGATAGTATGCCCATTTGTTTGTTGTTTTTTTCTCTCTCTTTGTCTCTGAAGTTGCCGTTGTCTTTACTGATCTTAATTAACGGCACTTTTGTCCCATGAATTTGATTACCTAGCCACTCTCCCCACCCTCCCCCCCCCCCAAAAAAAAAAAAAGAAAAGAAAAAGAAAAGAAAACTTCATCAAGCTGGAGCGGTTATAATATGATAATGATATTCGGATTCAATCTCGATTGATTACAAACACGACTGATCAAGTATCCATGACGACTTGAATATAACGACTTCAAAGAAATGGGCGGCTCCTGTGATCTTTGATTTTTTTTTTTCCGGCACGTGCGACAACTGGGCACTGCTCTGAACATCAGACCTGTTCAGAATCAGAATGAATGTAGCGACATCATCATCACTTGGACGCCCAAGGCTGACCTTGTCCTTCTTTTACAACCCGCTATCGCTCCATATTTTCAACACCGATGGAAACTGTGTGTGTCTGTCTTATTTTGTCACGCGCGGCTGGGGCACGTTTCTTTTCGCTGTGAGTGGCGTAATTTTCTTGGTCGCACAAGCAGACGAAAAGCCGGCTCAGACGGAAAACATAAGATGTACGCATGCGCGAGATCTGTATGTAAATGACCCAAATGACGTTGTCCAGGAATTCCCTACCGCACTCTGTTTGAATATTGAAGTTCCATTGGTGGAACCCGAAGAAGACGTGAGGATTACTCGGTAGTTTCACAAGTAAGTGTGTGTTTTTCATATTTCGTTGTTTTATATTGTGTATTTTACACGAGCGAAGATGTGTTTGTATAAAATTTGACAGGTTCCCTGCCACTAGCGGTGTCATAGCATCAATGTGGTATCCACGTGGTCATTGCCATGTCGACCATCACATGAACATTAATAAAAAAGTCATTATGGCAATGTCGCTCATCACGAACACATGCTTTTGAATATCAATGCATTGCTCACAAATTAAACTTGATGTGTGTTTTGAAGTCTTATACTGAGTTGTTATTGTATGTCACTTGGTCTGCTTTATTGATTGCGTTCAATTGATTGTGGGATTCTGAGATGAATCAAGATCTAGGTCATGGATCCGAGCGAGAAGTGGATGTTTGTAAACATTGCTATGCTGAGACTGTCGACATTTTCAGTTCACGTTTTGAATGACCTATCACTCAGTGCTGTACTCACTCAACCTTGCGCTCGATAAGGCCACTTTGTTTGATGCTAAAACTATTTTTTCTTCGATTGATATACTGTATAGGGAAACTGTGTGCCAGAACAGTCACGGAGAGATGGGAAAAGTTGTGTTTTAATGGGAGGGAAAATGGCGTCAGTGAAAACTATTATTAAAGCAAAGCAAAACTTATATAATTTAAAAGTTGGTTTGATTCATTTACATGTTGAGCTTTAGATTTGTCACATCGTAATCATTCATAACTTGCCTTTTTTGAACGATCTGAATAGAGGTTGAAATGTATGTATGTATGTATGTATGTATGTATATATATGTATCTATGTATGTATGTATATGTATATATATATATATATATATATATATATATATATGCATATTTTAAGTGTGATTAAAACCCCATCTTCTGCTGGGATTTTTGTGTGATTTTTACCTCAGCTGACTTGTCAGTCAGCTGACGTTTTTTGAGGGTCCATCGTCCATCGTCCGTCCGTCGTCCACAATTCACATTTTCGACTTCTTCTCAAAAACAGTCAGCCAGATTCACTTCAAACTTGGTGGAGATGTGCCTTGGGTGGGTCTCTACTAAGTTTGTTCAAATGGTCACGGTCCAGTGATTTTTGGATTTTTAATGAATTTTTTTGTCCATTTTGGGGTAAATCTTAAAAAATCTTCTCCGAAACCACTCACTCAATTGCTTTGATATCACACAGGAACACTCTCTGGGACACTTAGTTCTTAATTTGTTCACCAGGTGGCACTGCAATTTTTTCCTAATTTTTTATGAATTTTTGTGTGTTATAGCTATTTTCGACTTCTTCTCCAGAACCATCACTCAGATTAAGCTGAAACTTGGTGGATATGTTCCTTGTAGAAGGGTCAAACAAAGTTGTTCACTATGTGGGAATGCTGCGGATTCCTGATTTTTAAGGATTTTTTCAATTCTGGTACTTGTCGGTCAATGCAGCTTTCCTATTGATTACTATGGAAGTCAATGGGCATTCTAATGCTAATTCATATTTTTGACTTCTTCTCCAAAACCGTCATCCAGATTAACTTCAAACTTGGTGGCAATGTACCTTGGGTGGGTTTCTACCAATTATGTTCACGTGGTCATGCTCCAGTGATTTTTGGATTTTTAGTGATTTTTTTTTTTTTTTTTTTTTTTGGACAAATCTTAAAAAATCTTCTTCCCCGAAACTGCTTACCTAAATGCTTTGATGTCACACAGGAAGACATCTAGGGACTCCTTGTTGTTAATTTGTTCACCAGGTGGCGCTGCAGTTTTTTCCATTTTTTTTGTGAATTTTTGTGTGCTATAGTTATTTTCGACTTCTTCTCCAGAACCGTCGCTCAGATTAAGCTTACACTTGGTGGATATGTTCCTAATGGAAGGGCCAAACAAACTTGTTCACTGTGTGGGAATGCTGCGGATTGCTGATTTTTAATGATTTTTTCAAGTCAGCTCCTTTGGGGTAAATGCACCTTTCCTATTGATTACCATGTAAGTCAATGGGCATTCTAATGCTAATTTACATTTTCGAATTCTTATCCAAATCCATCATCCAGATTAACTTCAAACTTGGTGGCAATGTACCTTGGGTGGGTGTCTACCAGGTTTGTTCCAATGGTCATGTTCCAATGAATTTGGATTTTTTTGTGATTTTTTTTCAAAAATCACTACAAAAGTTTTAATAGGAAAACTTAACATAGGAATTTCTTGTAATGGTCGTAACTTTAATAATATTGACCAGATTTACTTCAAACTTGGTGGGGATGTGCCTTGGGTGGATATTTACCAAGTGTGTTCAAATGGTCAAGCTCTATTGATTTTTGGATTTTTGATGAATTTTGTTGTTGGGGGGGGGGGGGGCAAACCTTCAAAATTCTTCTCTGAAACCACTCACCCAATTGCTTTGATATCGTACATGGACACTCCCGGGAACACCTAGTTCCCAATATGTTCACCAGGTGGCGCTGCAATTTTTTTTAATGAATTTTTTGTATGGATTTGCTATTTTTCACTTGTTCTCAGAACCATCCCTCAGATTAAGCTGAAATGTGATGGATATATTGTTGTGGAAGGGTCAAACAGTTGTTTACTAGGTGGCACTGCTTTGGATTCCTGATTTTTAAGGATTTTCAATTCGGGTACTTATCGTTCAATGCAGCTTTCCTATTGATTACCATGTAAATCAATGGGCATTCTAATGCTAATTCACAGGACAACTGACACGAAATTTACTGTTTACTTGATATCTTGAGATCTGTTTTGGGTTAGCTACACATGTTTACTATTTTGTATGAAGGTCATGCTGAGACAGTACATGAATGACCTTGACCTCGTTTGTGGGATCACAGTGCAACATACATGAATTTTACTCTTCATTATAACTTGAGAATTACTTGAACTTTGATGTTGCACGTGTGGGTGTTCTTCTATGAAGGTCAGACTTACTCAGAACATGGTGTCCTCGATCCTTTCCAAAGTTCATAGAGCTGCAAGTGTGATGAATGTCAAGATCAGCTGAGGCACGGGCTGTTCACACAGACCTCTTGTTTAAGGTCCATCTTCCTGCATACCCTTGGAATGGAAAATGACAACCTGTATGTATCAGATGTACAGGGTGGCCTTTTACAGATCAAGGGTACAAACTAAACCAGAGGAGAAGCACTTCCAGTGATGAGGGGGCTAACAATTCTGTTTCTATTTTGCACCACCTGATTAAAGTGTACTGGAGCTCAAATGAAATAATACAGTGAAAACTCAAAGTGACACTCAGTTATCTGACATATTCATTATAATGACACAAATTTGAAGGGACTGAAGTTGTTGTTCCTTTGTTTTTTGACTCATTAATCTGAAATATTCAGATATCTGACTCATTTTCTTGGAAAAAAATAGTGTCATTCTTACAAGTTTTCATTGTGCCTGCTATGTGTGGACCCTGACAAACATTAAAAATGTAGCAATCAATAAAGCAGACTTAGTGACATACAATAACAACTCAGTATAAGACTTCAAAACACACATCAAGTTTAATTTGCGAGCAATGCGCCGATATTCAAAAGCATGTGCTGATGGTGAATGACATCGCCATAATGTTCATGTGATGGTCAACATGGCAATGACCGCGTAGATACCACATTGATGCTATGACACCGCAAGTGGCAGAGAACCTGTCAAAATTTATACAAACACATCTTCGCTCGTGTAATATGTACAAGGTAAAACAATGAAATATGAAAAACACGCACTTACTTGTGAAACTACTGAGTAATCCTCAGGTATTCTTCTAGTTCCACCTCTTCGCTGGCTTCAGCAACAGGTCTTTTCATACGTGACTGTGGCTGCTTTACATATGTCATAACACATTATGCGTGCGCATAAACGATCTCCAAAATACGCTCACTCCCACCCTAGAAATAAATTTTTGTTTGATCATACACAAACCTACATGTATTGAAATGTTAACAAAATATTCATATTAAGCCCGGTAAATTAAGGTCTTACAGATATTACTATAATAGCCATGATAATTTACTCGCAAATGTACCCAAATTTCATATACATGTATATGTATATTATACATGTAAACATATGTTCATGCCCTAATGAAAACAAAGGAAAAACAACAAAAAGCCCCACCTCCAGGCTTTAAGCCTTGTTCCTTCTTGTATTATAGTTATGAGTTTGATGTCTAAAGTTGAAATTGAAAGTAATTTCTGTGTTTCCACATAATTCCATGAACACCAATAGACAAACATTTAGAAAGAAGATCTTTGAAATAGGTAATATTTTTGTTGATTTAAAAAGATCAGAGGTATGAGCTAGCCACGGTGAGTGTGTAATAATTCTAATAGTTTTTTTCTGTTGCAACACTAATTGATTTAAGTGGGTCTGGTAAGTAGAACCCCATGCTTCTATACAGTAAGAAATATGGGGATAAATAAGAGAATAATATAATTGTCTCAATATGTAGAAAGGTAGTAAATATCTTACTTTGGACAGAATGCCTATGACAGGGGCAATCTTTTTACAAATAGAGTCAATATGTTTGCTCCAATTGAAAAATTGATCAATATACACTCCGAGATATTTAGTGAAACGCACCTGTTGGAGTTTCTCTGTATCAATATTTATAACAAAGTCATTTGGCACTGTTTTTGTATGTGACCTAATCACAAGAAAATTAGATTTTTTTACATTGAGGGCCAGCTTGTTTACCTTAAACCAGGAAACCAAGCACTTCATGTCAAATTCAGTTTGCGCTTTAAGAACTTCAATGTCACTACCAGAGTATGTTATATTGGTGTCGTCAGCAAAGAGACGAGCTATACCATTTGTTAATGAATTCTGTAAATCATTAACGTAAATCAAAAATAGTAATGGCCCTAAAACAGAGCCTTGTGGTACACCACAATTTACATATGCATAGTTTGATTTAAAATTTTCTAGTTGTACATATTGTTTTCGATCTCTCAAATAGGCCCTCATCCAATCTAATGCAATACCAAGTATGCCAAAATGTTCAAGCTTTGTAAGAAGAATTTGATGATTAACAGTATCAAATGCCTTTTTCAAGTCCAAAAATATACCTATATTGTATTTACTCTTATCTAATTGTTGATAAATGAAATTTGTAAATTCACTTATAGCTATTTTCGTACCAAAATTTTTTTGCATTTAAAAAGTTTAGTATTCTTTTGGCTGTGATCTGTTCAAATAACTTATATATAACAGACAATATAGAAATAGGACGGTAATTACTTAAGTCTTCAATATTTCCACTCTTAAAAATTGGTACAATACGTGCAACTTTCATACTTTGAGGAAATTTACCATTTATAATAGACAGATTGAACACATGAGTTAATGGCTTTACAATACAACCTCTGCCATCATTAAGAAGCTTTGGATGTATAAAATCTTCCCCAGGGGACTTTGTTGTTTTCAAGTCACCCAATAATAATAATAGTTCACCTTCGGTGACAGGTTCAAAAAATATGCTATCTGCTATCCTCGGTCCCAAGTAGCCATGAACTGGTGTCTCAGCACCATTTAATATAATTGATTCAGATACTGATTGTCCTACTTGTACAAAGTAGTCATTAAAATGTTTACAAATACTATCAGTTTCAGAGACTTTCTGTTGTATACCATCAATAATAACATCTATCTGTTTTGGAACATTATCACAACTCGATTTTTTCCTGTTCAACACTTCATAAATAGTCTGCCATGTTTTCTTCTGAGTGTTACTGTTTTGTAAAAATTGAGCTTCAAAATAATTTTTTTCAGCCTTTCTTAGGAGAACATCTAATAAGTTTTTATAAGCATTATATAATGCTTTAATCTCTGGGTTGAAGACCTTGTTCCGCATCCTAAAGTACAATTCATTTTTTACATCAATGGATTTCAGCAAACCCTTAGTTACCCAAGGTTTTCTTATTTTTGGTATATTCTTTTCAGTTTTAATCATGTATTTCACACAACAAGGAATAAACTTCTCAGTAAAGATATCATATGCAGAGTCAACATCTGTAAATTCAAGTACTGGATTCCAGTCAATGTTTTTTAAATTGTCAGTAAATTCAGCCTTACAATAAGAATTAAAGTTAAATTTGACATTGTTCTGTAAAGACTTAAACTTAACATCTATATCTTGAACAATTGCAAAGGTGGCATAATGATCACTAATATCGATACTTATTGTCCCTGAGTCAACAAATGTATCTGATATATTTGTAAATATGTGGTCTATAGTAGTACTAGTGCTATCAGTCACTCTAGTTGGAACATTTATACATGATTTGTAACCTGTTGCATTCAAAGTATTAGAATACGTTAAAGAATTAGGTTTCTGTAAGTCAATGTTCATATCCCCAAGAAGTATCACCTTTTTACCATTTCCATGAAGGGTATTAAGATTATTATTTAAACTGTCTACAAAAATATCAACATTAGCCTGAGGAGGTCTATAAATAGTACCAATAATAACTTTGCCTTTAGAGTTAACTGATTGTAACTCTATCCATAGGGATTCAGCTTCATCAACATTTATATCAATGCAGCGATTATATGTACAAGATTCATGAATGAAAATAGCAATACCACCTCCTCTACCTTCACGTATAAAGAACTCTGTTTTATAGTTTGGGATCTGTAGATATCGATATTCTTCTATACTATTTACCCATGTTTCAGTAATAGCTATAATATCAAAATTGTAGTCAAGTGATGTTAAAAAGTGAATAAAATTATCAAAATGGGATTTGTTACTTAGACTTCTTATGTTAAGATGTAGAAGTGATAGTCTTGTACCTTTATCTCCATCAGGTATAACACTAGATTTGAATAATTCTGGGTTATCTATCTTAACACAATTAAGAAAATTGGGGTAATTATCATCAATATCTTCCCCCTCAACCTCAACATCAGGATCAAAATTATACATATGGTTCACATTATTCAATACTTCAACAGGACCAGTCTGTCCTCTAGCAAATCTTGCATGATCTGGCATTATGATGTATTATCTCTAAGACATAAATGAAATTTAAGGAAAGAATGATATTATAATTGTATCATAAAAACGATGTAGAAGCACTTTATATGATTTACTCGTTTTACGTGGAAACAATTCAGTTGCATGTCTTGCACTCATGAATCCAATGAGTTTAAACTTAAGATATAAATGTATTCAAGTTCACATGGCATAACACAACTGCAGTGTCAATTGATGTGTGAGCATAAGTAATCAAGATTTTCATATGAGGTAGTCAGTAAGTAATATAAACATGTCAGATGCACAGTAATTGTAACGATATCACAGTCCAAACCTGTGTAATCATGAGAAATATTATGATTGTTAAATGATATGTAAGAATTGGCAATATTTAAGATTGTCAAATAAAATGTCTGTAAGTAAATATAGAAATATTCAATTACACAGCATGTGTAGCTATACTGCAATGTCCAATGATGCATAATAAGGTATCTTCAAGATTAAATGTAGAAATGTTCAGATATACAGTAGGTGTAGCAATACTGTAATGTCAAATAATACGTAATAAAGTATCTTCCATGATTTGTTTGATGTCTGTATGTTTAATAATTTTTATGGCAGGGCTGTTTTCGTCACGTCTCATAAAGATGTTTCCTTTCTGAGTCCATACGTACTTGATCCCAAGCTCGTGTTGTTTTGCTTTCGCTGCCCCCAGTAACTTCTTCCTCTCCTGAGTGAGGTGGTCATTGATGTAGATTCTTGTGTCACCAAAGGCAGGGTTATTGGCCAGATCCTTGGCGTGGACTTTCTTTCCTTTAACTTTCTGCATGACATCGTCTCTCACCTTCCTTCTGTGGAATCTCACAATAACTGGTTTGGGTCCGGGGCGTTTGGACGGCACTCTGTGGCTGGCTTAGATGTCGTCAGGCTTGATGGGTCTCCCAATTACCTCGCCGATTTTGCCCAAAACTTGCTCTGTGTCTTCGTTTGGAGTCTCGGGTACCCCCACAACTTCAATTCTATTCCGTCTGGAGTATTGCTCTTGCTCTTCCAGCTTTTCTCTGAGATCTTGGCAATCGTTTTC
>CAXHWN010000633.1:132604-160604 GCA_964020975.1 Hermodice carunculata
CAGGGAGGACACTTTGTTTGTCAGCCTAATGTTTTCCTCTTTCATTTTCTCAATGTCATCTTTTAGGGATTTCAATTCCCTCTTTTGTTCTTCGAACTCGCTATTCATAAAGTTCATTCCTGTTTCAAAACTTTCAAACTTATCTTTGATGTATTCCATGATGCCTATTTTTTCACTCATTGCCCGTATTTGGGTAAGTATTTCTGCAAAGTGACTCATGATTCACAATGAAAAGATGCTTCCTTCCAACAATGTAGACATACGATGGCTGGGCGATAATATGATCAAAAGTCGCAGCTATGCAACTTTTGGTAAAGAATTGATATGCACCAGGTCTATACAACATACATGCTTGGCACGCATGCTGTCTTTTTTACTTTATGTCCATACCTGCAACATTCTGCCTGCATATCTGCCACAAATTGTACAGAATATCGATATTTAGAGGGAGCACTCATGGAGCAGCAGGGATGCTATCTTCTTGTACACTACCACTTCACTTGCACTTGGCACATCTGTCTTTGTATCGCAACATCGTTCCATACAGCAAACAGGGCCTCTGTCTCTCTATCATTCCATGCATGCCCACGTGTTGTAGGCCCCTTAACTTGAGGGGCTTCCTTTCTGGAACCCTTTTTTCCTGAACACTTTTTAGGAGGCAAACTGTGCTGGAACTTGACAAACTGACACTGCTTCTGGAAGATTAACTGCTTTGCACAGCCGGAAACACTTCCAGGAAACTCAAAGTTTAAGAGTTTGGTAAGAAATTAATGCAAGCAATGATGTTTCTCAGAAATATGGTCTGAAAGCAAAACTGGAACTGAAATTGACTCCAATTTCTAAAAGCTGGGTTGAGGTAAATATAAGTTGTGTTCACATGCCAAAAATACCCCCTGAAAAAGAAATATACCCCCGGGGGGGGGGGGGGCAGATTTGAGGGGGGCAATTAAAATCTACCCCACCACCTGAGTTGGGGCAAATTTTGGGGGCAAATCCAAAATTTACCCCCTAGGATATTTTTTACCCCCAGAAAATGTAGTTCATGTTCAATTTTTACCCCTGGGGGTAAAAAATATACCCCTAAAAATGAAATACGCTGGGAGCAAATAGTGGCATGTAAAAGTGGCTTATGATGCATGTGAATATTCAGTTTTGCAACCAATGCATGCTGGATTTAGTATATTTTTGTGTGGTCTTCCTGGTGGACATGAATGCTGAACATGAAAAGGCCAGAATTATAGTTCCATTGTTGATAGGAAAATCACATTTCTTTTTTAAAACAAAAGAATACAAACCTGGCATCATGGCCTTGAAAGTAACTTTCTGACTCGAGGAAGAGGTGAAATGTGAAAACCAATCATTTTAATTTAAAGGAAAATGAGACTGAATAAATGAAAGCTTCAAATTAAACGTGAGGTGCAAATCATCTATATTCATCTACTAATCCTCTAGATCTCTAGTCATTGTGGTATACACAGTGGAAGGAGGCGCCTTTGGGCTGAACACCCTCAGTACACTTTTACTAGTAATTTGGTACAGTATAGATTTTTAAGGGCCCCCCCCCGGGGAACCCTTGCATTTCAACAACATTTGTCTGCGTTGAAGGTATCTCTAGTTAACAGTATCTTCAAGGTAGTGTAATCAGCCACCTACTTTGCTTCTACTTGGCCTCCATGTGTTCTTTAAGAAAAGAAAATGTTTGGTTTGTTTGTTGCTGGTCATTGTCAATTTTAAGCGCATCCAGCAATTTACTTTGTTATCTTTCAAGAAATTGTCTCGCTACAGCCCCCTCTCTTACTGCCTCTGGGGAAAAGCCACAAATTCCTGCCGAACTAATTTTTGAGACCTCTTTGGCCAACACTGCAATTTTGTCTACAAGGGTTTGGAACTTTATGCCTTTGTGTTGTTCTGTGCAGTGTGAATAATGCAAATTGTTTACCATTCTGATCACTGAGCCTATTTACCATATGGTCTCTAAAACTATCCCAGGCTAGGTCTAGCTGTTCCATTTTATTGATTCTCATTTTGAACAGGATATAGAAGTATTCTGCTTCATATCTGAAAATGTGTTCACTGAAAGAATATAAATTCTGTTATATATGTACTGATATGCTTGATAATCAAATTCAGATCCTGTTTATGGTGTCAGCTAATCAAGTACATGTAGTGTTTTTCCTGTAATTGACATGTGTTTTAGATTAATAGTTCAAGTACCATGAACACAACATGATTCCTCACAAAATACCATAGACCTCGAGGTATTGACCGCCCTGCCCGAAGGTGGATAGCTGACTGGTCATGGTTCACACAGCGTGAATTGGTTTATCTCCCGTTGCCGCCAGGTGGCATATTTTAGTGCACATCTTACTTTCAGTTTAATGGTCATGCTGGCTGCAGAGGAGACATCAGCTGTTACTCGAATGGACAGAATGGATGAAATAGACAGCATTTTGCAAGTATGCATTGTTGATACTAGGTCATTTTACAAGCACCGTATTATGTAATGTATCTACGTGAATTCTGATACGATTCAACAAGTTTTAATCTACCAGACCACGCCCGAATATTGGCACATTCGCCAAACGTAAATGATAAAAAACACAGTGAGGCCGGGTTTTTTTGTTTTTTTTTTTACAAAGGCAAACAAGCTTAGAATCAAAACCCAGAAGGGCCTCATTCTGCAAAAAAAGAGAATATGATACGACAACTGATGTTTCTGCCAGGAATTTCCTATGTAAATTATGTCTCCCGGTGGAAGCCGGGGGACATATTGGTTTAGTGCCCGTTTCTTCTGCTTCTTCTTCTTCTTCTTGTTGTTGTTCAGGTTCTTCAACACTTGGTTTCCGTGCGATAAGTCTTGAAGGACTTGACAAAATTTGATGAAACTTGGTAGGATTATGTATCTAGGCAAGACCTAGCTTGGGATTGTATTTGGGTGACCTTGACCTAATTTTGAAGGTCACAGGCTCACTTATGTGAAATTGGATTTCCCGTTCGATAAGTCATGAATAACTTATGGAATTTGATGAAACTTGGTAGGATTATGTATTTAGGCAAGACCTAGGTTGGGATTGTATTTGGATGACCTTGAGCGAATTCTCAAGGTCACAGGCTCACTTATATGAAGTTTGTTTCCATGCGATAAGTCATGAAGAACATGATGGAATTTGATGAAACTTGGCAGGATTATGTATCTAGGAAAGACCTAGGTGTGGATTGTATTTGGATGACCATTGGGCGAACTCTCAAGGTCACAGGGTCACTTTTGTGAAATTGGTTTCCGTTCGATGAACTCATGAAGAACTTGATGGAACTGATGAAACTTGGTATGATTATGTATCTAGGCAAGACCTACATTGGGATTGTATTTGGATGACCTTGACTTAATTTTCAAGGTCACAAGGTCACATGTGAAATTGCTTTCTGTGCGATAAGTCATGCAGAACAGGATGGAATATGATGAAACTTGGTAGGATTATGTATCAAGGTAAGACCCAGGTTGGGATTGTATTTGGGTGACCTTGACCTAATTTTCAAGGTCACAGGGTCATTTATGTGAAATTGGTTTCTCTGCAATAAGTCTTGAAGAACTTGATGAAAATTGCTAGAGTAATGTATCTAGGTGAGAGCTAAAATAGCATTGTAATTTTCAAGCAAACTTGGTCATTTGTAATTTGTTATCACCTGTAGCTTATTCAGAGACGCAAGTGTTCCACCGTTTTTCATTGATTCACATAGGAGACGCCTCTTTTTTTCACACTCTGTTGAGTGATTGTGCTTTTTTTGCCTGTTGTAAGCCTACTATTATCATCTCGCTGATAAAATTCTATTATGTTATTATGCAGTTCTTCTGCTGCAGGACTTGTCCTTTTTTCTTCTATATCTGAAGCCTTTGCTTTTTTTGACTTGCGGAATCCAATTTCCTTGCAGACATATTCTTGCAACTTGTATTTTTGCACAAGTTTACCAGCAAACTGTCTTTTCATTTTCTTCTTCTCTCTCTCACGTTTAGATTTCTCTTATCTTTCACGTATATCTGACAATAATGCATGGTGGAAATTAAGAGTTTTTCTTACTTTCCTTTTGTCATATTGCCACAAAAGCATCAGGTGTCTTGTCTTTGTTCTTGGACCTGGCATAACGGTGGCCCTTTTTAGTCCCCCGCCCACTTGGGGGGGGACTATAGGTTTGCACCTCGTCTGTCCGTTCGTCCATTCGTCTGTCAGTCTGTCAGTCAGTCCGTCCGTCATAAGCTTCTCTGGGCCATATTTCCAACACCATAACACCCACAGCTACCAAATTTAATGTGTTTGTACTTCCTAGGATAGAGGTTTATCGTGTGCCAAAAGTAGGTCACTAGGTCAAATATCTGGGTCACAATACATATGTATGAAAAATCTTGTACGGGCCATATTTTTTTTGTCCTTTTACTTCAATTCATGAAATGTTACACAAATGTGAAGCTTAGTCTAAGAAAGTGTCATTAAGCAAAGCTAGGTCACTAGGTCAAATATTTGGGTCACCACGATATGTAAATATACAGAATTTTCAGGTCCTGACTGTAATTTTTTTTAACTTTTGGACCTCTTTTTATGAAATTTTACATGATAATGTACCTTGACCCAAAAGTGTGTCTTGAGGGGAAATTAGGTCACTAGGTCAAATATAAAGGTCACAGTATAAAATTCTGTGTAAAACCTTGTCTGCACCAAATTTCTTATACCAGAATACCTACAGCTACTAACTTTGTTATGTGCATACTTCTTGGGGTGCTGGAGTGTAGCATGGCAAAAATAGGTCACTAGGTTCAAAATCTAGGTCACAATGTGAAATCCATGTAAAAACTTGTCGGGGCCATAACATTTTTGTCCTTTTACTTAGATTGATGAAATTTTACACAAATGTGAAACTTAACATGGAAATCTGTCGTAAAGTAAAATTAGGTTACTAGGTCAAATATTTGGGTCACAGTTATACATAAATGTACAGTATTTTCATGTCTTTACTGTAATTCTTAAAAAATTTTGACTTCTTGTTATAAAATTTTACTGATAATGTATTGTGACCTAAAAATGTGTCACGACGCAAAACTAGGTCACTAGGTCAAATATCTAGGTCACAGTGTAAACTCCATTTAAAACCTTGTCCATGCCATATTTCCCTTACTATAATACCTACAGCTACCAAATTTATTATTTTAATACTACCTGGGGAGTTGTTGTGTCACATGGCAAAAGTAGGTCACTAGGTCAAATATCTAGGTCACTGTGAAATCCATTCAAAATCTTGTCCGGGCCATAACTTTTTTGTCCTTTTACTTAGATTAATGAAATTTTACACAAATGTGAAGCTTAATCTAAGAATGTGCCATAAAGCAAAACTAGGTCACCAGGTCAAATATATGGGTCACAGTGATTTGTAAATGTTCAGTATTTTCACGTCCTGACTATAATTTTGTGTTACTTGGGGTGTGGAAACTTTAGCATAGACAGGCAAGAGCACAGCAGTTTCCTCTCGATGTTCATGAGGCATGGCTCTTCCATTTGATGTATCTAACATATCCATTTTCACTGGACATCCTTTTTTGTGACTCCATATTTCATCTTTTACAAAAACTGGCTGGCAGAATCTACATGGCACGAATTTGGTGCCTTCTCCATGCATGCTTGCTGCTGGTCTTTTAAATATTTTAACTGAACATGTGCCATCTTTGAGATTATGTGTGTCACAAAAATAATTCCCCATGTGTGGCAGTGCATCCCATTTCTTTCTTTGGAGTTTTTGGCAAGGCAAGAATGGCTGCAACTTCAAATCTGATGGTAAATTTTCACCCTGTTTTTGCAATTATTGCTGAATTCTAGTTTCCTATCAGTTAAATTTTTACTTAGTTGTTCTCTTCCTAGGAAACGGAGATATATCTTAGCAAGGTCAACAATTTTCACACCTGGGCTTTAATTTTTTTCCTGTCTTGAAGACCTGGCCCTTAGAGTGCCACGAATATGAGAACATTGGGTACACCTCTGACCGCCAGATTTTGGGAATTAACATCACACACATGTTTGATCTTAAAGTGGAATGATAAACTTCTCCATTATAATTAGTTTCTGAGAAATCAAATTCCCTATACATGATTTAATTCTGAGACTCTTTACCAGACACACCTGCACCGAGAGGTACACAATCTTGAAAATGTGATTCTGTATTACCACAACATGTGTTGAACATATTTAGGCTATCAAAGAAAGATTTCAGTTCAGGGATGTCTGCAATTCGTGTGGCTCTGATGCAAAGTATGGTTTTCATCTAACATTTTATTGCACAGTCTTTAATTATTTTATTCCATGAGAGTCCTAAAGTATCACAGTCCATTTCACATGCAAGATTTTCAAATTTCTCATTGTTTTGTTGTTTATGATTTTTTCCACCAAAAAATCTACACCCTCATTTGGGTTGTAATTGAGAGCTTTACCATACAGTATCATGTAAAATATATTGGCAAACTATCCTTCAAGATCCTCTCCCTCGGTAGTCTGGCTATTAGCATAATATGCATAGTCTGGGCAGGAAGGGAGGTACATCAACATGCATATCTGTTGACTGGTCGAGGGCACATGGTTCAAGGCTACCAAAGTCTGACTCATAACAAAGACCAGAGTCAGTGTGCTCATCATTACAGCCTGTCCCTTCTTTAATTCCAGACTGCTCATCAATATTTTCCTGTAGCCTTCTTTGTGTAACAGGTACTGATTTGTTGTATTTTCCTCTTAGGCCTGCCTTTCTTTCTCCTATTATTTTTCTGTGAGACTGATTGCCCATCTGCAATCACACAATGATAATACCAGAAAATTAATATGTCAGTGAAAATTATTTTCCAGGGCACTAGTTTGATTTTTTTTATAGTCGTGCAGGGAGTATATTGGAATCCTCATGTCTGCCCTTCCATGGGTAGTGCTTTTAGATTATAGCTGCTGCAAAGAATTACTTGATCTACTTAAGAAATTTGTCATGACCCCTTTTGCCAAAGCAAGTAATAACATTGCACTTACTTGCAAGACATACTATATCAACAACATACTGCAAGAATTAAATAGTTAAACTTACCAGCAAGTTGAATCTACTGAAGCAATTATTGATGAACAAGTAGACAAGAACAAAGTTTTGAAAGGTGTTATACCAAATGAACACAGGGAATTACCAGTCATCTATGCAATTGTCAAAATACACAAGAAACTTGTCAAATTTAGGTATATTGTCACAGCAAAGAAGTGCATTTCAAAAAAAGTTGCTAAGATACTAACTAAAGTTCTGAAGCAAAAATCCCATACTAATTATTGTGAAAGAGTTCATACATTAAGCTTTTCTGTCAGGCCACAGAACAAGGTGTTTTAACCTTACATAACTGGTATCAAGCCAGCAGGCAAAACTGCGGGATATTGTTGATCTGGAAACATTAAAGCATTATGCTAAGTCTTGTATTTGCAAATTCAGTCTCAAATGCATAAGAAATACTGTAAATTGCTGGAATGGCGAGACAACAGTTATTTTCAATTTCACCCCCGGCACAACAAAGTTGAAAATTGTCATGAGAAGGTAAAAGTTTGGAAGTCCTGTGTAAGATTTTACTTTGTCATCTTGTCCTTCAAAAAAACTTTCTGGAATTGTATGTCCTGAGAGAGTGCATTCTAGACTAAATGCCTATTGTTTGACATTTAAATGTTCTTTTCTCAAAAGGTCCATATCTTCTCCAGATAAATCTGTTTGGGTGCGGTTGCTCTTATTCACTTCTGGCTCCCCAACAATGCAAGTCGTTGCTGCCACTCGTGGTAACTTGAAATTTAATAAAGCCTCTGCCATGGGTAAACTCTGCTTCCTCTATTCCCTTTTTTGTTGTCTTTTGTGCCATTCTATGCCAGTATCTGAGGATATCACTGGTTTAAAGTGTCCCATGTTTACAGTTGGAGTCCAATCATGTTGTGTTTTGTCATACAAGTTTGTAGGTTCACCTGGAATGCACGAAAATTGCTAAGTGAAACTGCATGTTGCCATTTAGTGTATAAAATATCTCAAATTTTTGTTTGTTACATGAGCTGCATCTGATGCTTGTGTGGATGAGTTTGAAAAAAATGTTGACATGTTACCATTTGTTCATGAGCTTTGATGTATATACATTGTAGATCACATGTATTTTATAATAGTCAGTAAAACTGGAAGCTGTGTATATAGTTATAAAAATAAATGTGGGACTATGATTTCTTTTTTCTGTTGTGATATGTTGAATTGGAAGGAACTAGAGGACATGTGTGCCTTGCTTAAATTTCTTCATATTTAGTATCATAAGTACTTATTAACTTAAATTGGTGTGTTTGCCTCCTGGGCAGACCCACGTTCCTTGTATTCCTCCACTGTGGAGAATACACATAGAAATTAGTCTGTTTAGCAGGCAAGAGGTGTTTGTGCAAAATGTGAATTTAATTCATAAATACATGTAAAGTTTAATGGAAAAGGTGTGATTGTGTGCATTTCAATGTGAAATTATAATTTACCCGACTGATCACTACTAGTAAAGATAAATTTGGTATGACCAATACTGCCACCTCTCCGACCCATCCACAAACAAATTGTTGGTATGCATCCAAACCTTTCGCATTTCTGAATTGTTTAAATGTGTATGGGCTGGGTGTGCACATCAAATATCCTATGATGCTGAATGAGGTCACGGCATGCAGTTCATTCTCATCCACCAACCAGTCTTTCTTTGGCACGGTATATGGGTCCACACCTCCATTGATTTGAATTTTTTCCATATACCTCTTCTTTGAGATCTAATTAAGTGATGATACATAGGATTTAGCTATCTTCTGACAAATTTTGTGTTGACTACATGCATGGGAAAATGTGACTACCTTGACCTATTTTTCAAGGTCACATGGGCATGTCGTGTAAAATTGACGCGGACGCAATAACTCCGCGAGGATTTGACTTAAGTAGTTGAAATTTTGCATGATTATGTGCCACATTATGAACACGTTGGGATTGTAGATGGGTGACCTTGACCTATTTTCAAGGTCACATGGCCACTTATAAAAATCATTGCAGATACACTCGAGAAAGATTTGACTTTAAGAGGTTGACATTTTGTGTGATTATGTTTGTATGTTTGATTTTTGTAAGACTTTGCTTGTAACTGCAGATGTATGACCTTGACCTTTTTTCAAGGTCATGTGGGCATGTCATGTAAAATTGATGCAGACGCAATAACTCCGTAAGGATTTGACTTCAGAAGTGGAAATTTTGCATGAATATGTACCAAATTATGAACTAGGTTGGGATTGCAGATGGGTGACCTTGACCTATTTTCAAGGTGACATGGCCACTTTTAAAATCATTGCAGATTCACTCAAGAAATATTTGACTTAAAGAGGTTTAGATTTTGTGTGATTATGTTTCTATGTTTGAAGTTTGTAAGACTTTGCTTGTAACTGCATATGTATGACCTTGACCTTTTTTCAAGGTCATGTGGGCATATCATGTAAAATTGACGCGGACGCAATAACTCCGCTATTTTTTTTCTTAAGAGGTTGAAATTTTGCAATATCGTACCATAATATGAACTAGGTTGGGATTGCAGATAGGTGACCTTGATTTATTTTTCAAGGTCACGTGGGTATGTCATGTAAAATTGATGCAGACGTAATAACTCCACAAGGATGTGACTTAAGAGGATGAAATTTTGCATGATTATGTACCATAATATGAACTAGGTTGGGATTGCAGATGGGTGACCTTGACCCATTTTCAAGGTCACATGGCCACTTTTAAAAATCATTGCAGATGCACTTGAGAGAGATTTGTCTTAAAGAGGGTGGCATTTTGTGTGATTATGTTTCTATGTACTATCCATTTCCTGGGCTGATAAGCAATAGGCAGGGACAAGAACAGAAGGGTCAAGACCTGCCTAAAAGAGGGCACTTGTGTATTCCCATTACTTTACATTGTAATTTGCAAGTAAATAAATTGAAAACTAATGCACATAAAGACACCAAATTTCAGACAGTAAATCCAGATGCATAACGAAATGCCTCACAAAAATCATATAACCACAGCTACAAAAGTTACCAGTTCATTTAAGGTTACTTTAACATGCAAACCAACAGGAATACACAGCTCTAGCCCTCCAAATGTTTGTGTATTCAGTTGTGTATTGGGGCAAATACACACTTTAGAGCTAATTCTGACCTTTCCTATGGACCCCTCTATGCATAATGATTGCCACCTAATTAGCCATCTGGTGGTGAGGGATCTGCTCATTCCCTTTAAGATCAGGATAAATGACATGTATTCACTTGTTGGGAAATACTCTTCCTGCACACACATATACAACTTTCATTTAAACCCCACTAGTACATGAATTGGAATTGTATAGATCCTGTGACAAAGATCAATAGTTTTTTCCCAATATATATCTCGGGGCAGAATATATTGTATATGTATTTAATTGTAAAGGATTGAGGAGTGTCAAATCCCTATACAAGTTGCCAATTTAATAAAAAAGCTTCAACAGATACACACTTTAAAATGAAGGAGGAGGAATCAAACTTTAATTACATGTAGCTAAGCTTTGTTGTATTAAATACTAAGGAAGACATACCAAAACACCCACAAAAATGATAAGATACTTTTTAAAATTCCAATACATGTACACAATGAAGTTTCCATTGATACATTCCTCTATCATACACATCGTGACCCGATACAGCAATTTATTGTTTGATTAATTTTTTATTATTATTATCACTTTTGATAATCATGCTAATGTACTAAACTCAATTTTTTTTACCCCGATCATTCCTCAGGATCAAACCAGTTGTTGCTGCAAAATAAAGCGGAGAAAAAAGCTAATTAGTTGCATTTTACCATGTTATAAGGCACAGCCTAGAATATATATGCATAATATACATGGTGTACATGAATATGTATGTTGGTAAATTGGATGTTACAAAACGTGCACAAAGAACAACATGTTAGCACATGCAAGGCAACAATAAAGATTAAGTTTGGATCTGTACCCATACATGTAGATCTATTTTCACAGCATATTAAAACTTTGAGTGCCAACTGAACTAAATGAAAAGCAAAGAGCATATTAAAACTTTTGATTGGCAACTGAGCTAAATGAAAAGCAATTGATAGAAAGTATTCTGTGAGTTGTCCTGCAATCTTAAATGAACTTGTGTACTACATGTATATTTTCATATCAACTCAATTTAGATTTCTCAAGAGCTAAACACTGACAGATTGAAACATGAAAAATTATAACTTCAACACAACTGCAATACATGTACACATGGTACAGTGGTACATGTGCCTGTCTTGAGAGACCCCTCCAATTATAGACCACATTCACTGTGCTATCTCTTCCATGTTATTGTACTAACTTCTAACACACCTCCTTTGGACCTGCCCTATATATACAGTCTCTCAAGAGAGGGACCACTGTTAACCAGAACTAAGAACATTGAAGCATTTTTTTTTATGTACTAAATTTTCATAAAAAGTTGTAACATTAACACAACTGGAATACATGTACAGCGGTACATGCACCTGTCTTGAGAGACTCGTCGAATGAGACAAAACATTTACTGTACCATCTTTTCCATGTCATTGCACCTCTAATGAAAGACCAACCTTGTGGACCTGCCCTACATATATACAGTCTCTCCAGACAAGGACCACTGTAAACCAGAACTGAAAACATTGGAGCATTGTTTTAATGTAGTAGATTTTCTTATACCTCATAAATGTTGGCCACAGGGCCCTCCTGGCCAATGACTGGGAAGCTGTAAACATGACGGGTCACATTTTCTTCATAAACCCCAAACCAATAGATGCACATTGTAAACAAATAATCAATACATTATATGGCAAAATAGTCTCAGCCATGATAAATAGACAAAAAAAAACTGTAACCAGTTACATACCTCTGCGCTTAGCATCTCCGGGTGACGGTCTTCTTGCCAGGGAATGGGCTACTCTAACTGCCATGACTGGGGGTGGCTGGTCTGGCTGGTCACCAGGTGTCCTTAGAGCTGGTGTGATGGTGTCTCCAGGCGTCCTTGGGGCAGGTGTGACGGTGTCTCTACCACTACCAGGTGCCTCTGCCCCCATGTAACTCTGAGCTTGAAGTTGCACCTGAGAGACTGCAAACAATGAAGCAAACAATGAATGAAAATAACAGAATACATGTTCTGAATATGTTGAGCTTCCTTCTTTGGGGGGGGGGGGAGAGAGAGTAGTAGTAGGAAATGTTGACAATGTTGACCCCAAAAACCGTCAGGCATTGGAATCTTCCTCGAATTCCATGAATTCTTCAAATTTTGATTTAGCTTTTAATAGTTTTACTATGTTAAATTGCTATTTGTTTGGCAGAAAATACAGATTTCCTCGATTTTTTGTTATGGATGTTTCCAATGCCTGAAAAACCACATAAGATAGAAAAGCAGCAACTAGATAATGGTAGCAGTTTTTACTTACTTTGACCTTGCGCAGGCCTATCCTGCATTTCCACACTGTCTCCACCATGTCCATGGTCTGTGGAGACTGTAGATAACATCAAGTTATCTGGCACAAGTTCCTGGGCAGGTGTTGAACTTGATGACAATGCTGTAATGAATAAAGTATAATAAATAAAACAATTTCATCAAGAATATAAACACTGTATAATCATCTTGAACTGTCTTGAAGGATATATATTCCTGAATTGTCCCTAGCAGACCCAGTTCTTCAAAATTGACCCCCAAAACCACACAATATAGAAAAGCAGCAACTTTATAATGGTAAGGTCCAATCTCAAATTCAGATAAATCCAAATTCATCTTGGCATGTAACATGCTAATACTGCAAATTTTGAGCAACATACATTGAGGCATTCTAAAGATACCAAGGTAACAAAAAATGTGCACATCCTGGTGGACGGACAACCCGGAAACATAAAGCAAAGGGTTCCCCCCACTGGGCGGACAAGTAATTGCTGCAGTTTTTACTTATTTTGAGTTTTTACTTACTTTGTGGCTCATCCATTGTCTGTGAAGGTGATATGTCTTCCATGATTCAGACTCCCGTATACGCGTAACTTAAGGTGTTCACGGTGCTGTAATGAATAAAGTGAGGAAGAAGGATAAATATTCCTGAATTGTCCCTAGCAGACCCAGTTCCTCAATATGATAACTCTGGAAACAATAGCATGATGCATAGCCTATATACCCCATTGTCAAATCAGGGAAAATAAAACTGCACTGAATAAATTTAAGTGTAAGGAAGGAGTGAATATACAATTTTGCCCAGAAAAAGGAACCTTAAATAATATAACAATTGCATGATGCCTAGCCTATATACCCCATATAAACCCCATTGTCAAATCAGGCAAAATAAAACTGCAGCGAATAAATTTACATGTCGGGAAGGAGTGAGAATACAATTTTGGCCAGAAAAAAACAAAACTAAAAGAATTTATGTCTCCAGCAGTGATGTATCAGCCAAACAGTAGTCCATGTGTTGACAGGACCCCAAGGGTAGGCTGAACAGTGGCCTTTCCAGACAGGTGGCCTCTCACTACAAGTTCCATAATATGGGAAAGATAGCAGGAGGGACCTGAAAAAACTGATTTTTAAGCCAGGTGGCCTCTCATTGGATTGAGCTCCCAAGGCAGGGACTATCCATTTTGGATGTACATTCAGAACACACAAACACAGAGTCACATTTCCAAACACATTTGAAGGGCAGATATGCCTGTGTGGCAAAATGGCGGCATAAATTCCTATATTGTTTTCGTTCAAAATTAATATATAAACATACTGCTGCCTATCAGATACATAAACTTTGCCAATATACTGAAACCACTTCAAATCATGAGGCTGGACAAAATATTTCTTGTAGCTCAGTTACAAAACAAACACAGTTTCTTGGTAGGCAGGAATTTTGTTTTCCTTTGATTGGAATATTGGACTGAACTCCTGGGGCATGGCATACACTATATGTTATATATATATATATATATATATATATATATATATATATAAACATTCAAAGCCAATACATTAAACAGGTCCCTATATAATCATGTTTCACACATCACTTTATATTTTTCCCATATGTGGCTTTTCAAAGTTGAAACCCAAAAATATTTGAAATAACAAAAAAAAAAAAAAAGTGAGTATCAATTTTTTTTTCATTATTATGATTATTTTTTCCTTGTTAACCTTAATTTCTGGGGGTCAGGAAACTGGAACCACAAAATGACTTGAGACAGGCAGTCACCCATAAAAGGCAACTGGTGGTTTTAAACCGGTCCTCTCAACCTTAGAAATATTCATCATTAACTGCAGACACTAGTTCTTTTCCAAAATGTATAGGCCTAACCACCCAAAACACAAATTTCATTACTTCTGCCAAAAAAAAAAAGAGACCTGTTTGGCCTATCTCCTTTTAGTTCTCCCGACTTGTCAGTCAGCTAAGTTTACAGCAAAAGAGTAAAGTAGGCCTACATCGTTTTTGTGATATTTATGAATCTGGAACACTATAAACACACTGTACCTCCACTATAACTATGAGTCGGAGAAAATATCCTGGATTAGTGGCAAGGGATATCGATCCTTCACAGTAATCTCATTGAGCACTCGGTAATCTACGGAAAAACTGGGTGGTCCCATCCTTCTTAGGAACCAGACACACCGGTGACGCCCAAGGGGAATTACTGGGGTAAATCACCCCGTCCTTTAGCATTTGGTCAATGCACTCATCCACTATCTTGCGTTTAGCAAGGGGAGTGCGATAAGGATGTTGTCGAATGGGGGGATGTTCTCCAGTATTAATCTCTATTACTGTAAGAGGGCATTGGCCGAAAGGTTTGCCATCTGTGTAAAATACATCACTGTATTTCTCTACCACGTCTAAGTATTAGGGCGGGACGGATATACCACACACGCTAGTGGGCATGGCAGTCCCTGCCGAGTCGACTGCAGCAGTCAAATTACAAAAACGGTTACCAACCTTATACGCATGCACTGGGAGGGACTTTCCCTTCCAGCGCAGCAAGTTCTCCTGGTAATCCACCACTGCCTTGCCGGTGGTTAAGGCATCGTCCCCTAGAATACATTCGTGCAATATATCACCTACCACTATTACCGGTAGGGGACCCAATTTTTGAAAATTTACCTCGGTACGGCCGTACACAGGTATGGCCGTACCCGAAACATTAAAAATGGGAGGCATTGGCTGCAAAAGCCTGGACCTCCCAGTTACCTGGCAAAGTCTTTTAAAAACAGAGGTATGCAGGAGAGAGGCGCAGGCCCCAGTATCGAACAAACACTCTATACTCACATTATCAACGTTGACCGACACACCCAATGTGGAACCGGCAGCCTTAACTCCCACGCCCTCTAGTTTCCCTGACCTTACGTTGATGGCGGAGCAGTGCCTGTACCACGAGTCCTCGGCCTCCTGGGAAGGTGAGGGCAACCCGAAGTATAATGGTTCCCTCCACAGTTAAAACAGGACACACTGCTGCCCTGGTTGCTGGTTTGAGGACTGTTGGCCTGGGGGTTGCGCTGGCCCTGATGACGCTGGGGACATGGCTCCACTTGGGGCTCACGCGCCTTCTCCAGCCGTGTCAGCCTACTGGCCATCCAGTCCTGCCCCTTCTGCAGTTGCTGCAGGACCTTCATCAACTCGTCCGACGGGGCGGGGGCCACGGATGAAGTGTCCATAGCCTCTTTCACGCGCCGTAGTCCGGTGTACCTCTCCAAGCCGGCCTCTATTTGTTCCACAAATCTCAACGCGGCCTCCAGGGTCTGCTCTGTCAGTTCCAAACTGACTTTCTTAGCAACCTCCGAGGACCGCAGACCCTTGACGTACTGGCGGAGCAGAGTCCTCTCGGCATCCACCTACCTGCTCCCCGGGTAGGCTCTCTGAGCAGCCTCTCTAAACCAGCGGTTGTAGGATGCCAGTGTTTCGCCGTCTGCCTGCTTTTGGCTCTCCACCACTAGGTGCAGCCTCTCCTCCTCGTCCACAGATAGGAAGGTGTGCTCTATGTTGGACTTGAGACGCGCCCACGGTACCTGAGTCCGCTCCTCCGCCTGGGAGTTCAGGTACAGCAGCACCTCTCTCCTCAGTGGGCCGCTCGTGGTCCTACTCACAATGCTGATGATTGCCCGGTTGTCATTCTCCACTACCAGGACCAATAAGTCAACTTCGTATAGGTAGTTGCGAGTCTGCGCCCCAACTTCACCATCATAGATGGTTAAACCCCTGCAGAGGTTGTTCAGCAAGTCTTTCCCCCTCTGCAGTTGCCACTGTGCCCGCTGATCAGCATGGAATGAGCTCTTCACATCTTTTATTTCATTAAGCATGCCCACCAGTTGCGAGGTGGGATTGTGCTGCTCCATGGTGTCCATATTTGTTCAATTAAATAACAATGATAAATTACAACTGTGTCTATATATTGGTGGCCACTCACCATAAATAATAGTCCTGCAATCTTTGGGATGGGGCCCGTGTCCTCGTGACTCGCACCAGCACGCGATGCACGTCGTAGCACCAGGTGCCCCCCGTGATTGGCCCACACCAGATGCTGTCGCATCAAGTACATGGCCCAACCATGATCGCCACTTATGCTGGTTTGTCCCAGGCGCAGGGTGCACTGCCCACACTCCAACAAGTATAGCCTGAACACACCACAGTGCTCCTTCCTCAAGTGCCTAACGAGGTCCCCTAAAATAACCGTGCTCACACAGGGAGCACATATACGTGGCCATCAATAATTACGTGAAAAGTGGTTGACTTACAGTCTATTGGTCTCCCACTCATCAATCTCATCCTCGAGTGTCTTGGGATCATCCCTGTAACTAGCCCACTCAGGTTTTGTAAAAGAGTTTTTCGGTCTGATCCAATCATGGTCCCCTGCAGGTGCCAACCGTAGCTTTGAGTAATCTGTATGAGGCTTCCAGTTCTTGCGGGCTTCGTCCCAGTCCACTCTGGGGGCAGGCTTGTCTTCCTTCTTTGAAGCCATCGGCCTAAGACTGGTCCATCATAAGTAAAAAAATATATAAAGATCCTGGCAAGCTCGCCAATGAAAAAGTGGTACAGTGCACTCCCCTCTACTTTCCACCACTCCAGAAAATAGTTAGAGCTAGGGCTTCACTTTCCTAGGGCTTGTTTAAGGAAACGCTGATTGACATGCGTTGGAAGATCACTGTTCATGTTCATGACCAGTCAGCCTGCCTGCCTGCAAAACTGCAGGGAGAAACCAACACATCCACTCCAATTGAGAAGAGTAGCAGAAGACTAACTGTTTATTGCTCTGTACAATGTATACATATATGTTTCTGTCCACACTGGCCACGTCCCTCATTGGTGAATCTTTCTGGCATCTTTAAACACCTTACGTAAATAACTATTGTATATTCAGTAACCTGCCACAAGATGTACAGGTAGTTACGCTCAACAAATTGTTTTCTCGCAAAGTGTGCACCTGGATATGTGATCAAAGGGCACCCTGGATCTGCTTCACATCCCAGGACAAATTAACTTGTTTTGTTGGCTTTTCAATTTCGAGCCGCAAATGAGAATTTTTCCAATTTAAAAACTTCAAATTTACATCCACAAATTACTAACTGCATTCCTGGGGTTTTGGTTCACCACTAAATTGCCGCAAGTGATTCATTAAAATGTCGAATGTACACCTGTACAATTCAGCCCAAACTAATGAACTCAGTTGCAGTTGCATAATACAAAACTCTAACAAGTTGTTCCTTTCTTACCGATGAAGCAAGGCTCCTCAGATTGTTATTACGAACACAACCGTTACCTAACGCTACACCTGACCACCGTTTGATTACATAACCAGAGGCAACACGCTACTGTCCAAATGTCATCAAAATGTAAATGAACATGAATGATTGCCACACAAGTCACAAAAGAGCATTGTGTGTGAAAATGGCCAAATGTAAACTTGTATGAAGTTAATACCTGCTGTGTAAGATTGCCGCTGACCATTCTGGTCCATTCCTGGACTGTACCTAGTTTCCGACCTTACCAGCTCACCTGGCCTGTGCAGCTATCCTTACTTGCCTGCTGCACAGCCAGAGGGATCCCAGGCAGCCATCATTCATACACCAAACATCACAAAAAGGCCAGTGGCTTTTACAATGTGATTTAAGCAACATAGAGAAACTACTGCTCAAGTTACATTATCCCTACATTTTTTACTGACTAATTGTGTGGACTACACGTCTACATGGTGATTGTAGTGATAAATTATGTCCAACATTCTCCAAATCGCAGTGAGACAAGATATTTGTAAGGTAACACAATATTTGTATGGTAACACCTTGGATCATTCATACAGTAGAGTTCTACCAACTATGATGTTTTTGTAACGCTGGCAACTCTTACACCCATGTAAAATATACACGTGAAATATGTATGCCAATTGAAAATGTGTCAATTTAATGAACATTACAGATGGAATTTTTCCTATTTTTATACTGCGCAAAACTAAAATAACACGGATTTACTTATATTTAAAATGTTTGAGTATTGTCACGGGACTGTCAGAGAAAATACCAACAAATATTATTACAAGTTCTTTGTCATTCCACTTTTTTCCTTAAAAAATACAGACAAGTATTCTTTTAAAAAGAAGTGTACGCCTAAGTTTGACACAATCTGAGGAATAATTAGATTTCAAGTTGTAAACACAGTATTATCAGTACACAATGCAAAATTGTTTTTATGAGTTCTTTACTGACATATCTGTTTTGGAAGTGTATAGATGTACTAGGAGCAATACACAGTATTACATGAGCAGTAAATTCAGCTATCTATAATCAACTAATTTTTTTTTAAGAAACTGGATGTTCTCTTAACCTATTATATTTGTAGATGTACAAAATACAGTTAGGGGCAGTAAAAAATCTCAGTATTTTTACAAGAGTACACTGAGTACTAATTTATGGACACCCCTCTCCTCCCTTAAAATGAGTACTTGGAAAAATGTTGATTTTTTTAGATCAAAATGCAAAGCTGTATTATTTTGGTCAATTGTTCATGTCGTACAACCTGTTTATATGAGGTAAGCATAATTTTTGTGTAAATATTTAATAAGTGAAAAATTCTGCAATTAATTTTTTTTTACCAAATGCACACTTGTAGTTGGCACCTTGGCCCTCCTCCAAAAGAGTACTCTGTATGCTCGTTAAACTTCTGATTCTCTTGACTGTTCCCTTACATGGCATAATACAGTCATACAAGAGTAAGTTTGTATAATGACATGTGAAATAATTGTACATATAGAATTCTTACAGGTTGACATGTAGAACTTGGTATCAAAAATATGTTTACTGTAAAAGTAAAAATACAACAAACTTTCTATTATAATCTACATATACAGCTAAACTGTGGTTTTCTTGCGTGGATCGCTGGCGATGCTGGCTTCGAAAAGCTGCAACTTGTTCGTGTGTGACGTTGTCAACATAATTATGCACAACCGCCCAACCAATCAAATTTGACCTTTCACGTGATTTCCGGGAATTTGTCACTGCTGTACACGTGAACATCGCATGGGTAATGCGGGTAACACAAGCTGTTTGTTTATGTTTGAAGGAATGTGATTCAAACTTGTACAGCATTCGATAATGCACCAGTGTTTTCTAGTCGATCGCATGTGTCCCTCCGCCGTCCCCGCCAAGCATATCAAGTGCAGAAATGGTATGTTATGTACAGGGATCATGGATAGGTAATTTCTGCAGTGCGTAAGCGGCGGTGAACGATAATAAAAGCATATGATAGATTATACAGTCTGTGAGCATGCGTAAATTAAGTGTAAGACTCTTTTAACCAATGAACGTTGAGAAATACCAAGGCGGAAGCAACCCCTGTAACAGAGTGTGGGCTCGTAAGCGCACACGAAAAGATAGTTTCCTTGCATTTTGATGGTATTTTCGTAAGGTAACCAGTTATTTCTACAATATAACATCAGCTTGCTGCTTCTACCATAACGACCATAGCTTGCTGCTTCTACCATAACGACCATTGCTTCTGCTTAAACTTCTGGAACAATTTTCACCTCGGCTCTGTCTGTAGCGCATATGTCCATCAGTTTTGATGTTTTACCCACGTGGGGGGGGGGGGGTGTTGATGAACACAAAATGTCAGTGGCATCAACATTAGCCTCATCGATAAGGCCCCATTTCCATTATCCAAGGCATGGCTGCATGAATGACAACTGATATGGGTTATCATTTCTCTTGTTTATGGCCAACACCTTTGCCACATACCATCTTTTGTCAAATACTGCGACAACAAAGTCTCCCTCTGCAAGTACTGTCAACATATTGTTAACCTTAGCCGAATCGTCCACATCTATGGGAGTGTCCCCAAACATTTCACCTGCAATATTGGATTGAATATCATTTTCATGCCTTCCATCACTTTGATGATGATTTTCAGTAGATGCTGCAACTGTCTCAGTTAAAGTGTCATCTGGTCCTCTAGCGGTTTCAGTGCAGGAATTGTGTGGTACATCCGCTGTCTGACAGGGAATAGACTCTGTTGTTTCTACTGTAAGAGGGAGTGCATGATATGATACATTAGAATGAACATCAGTCGGTGTCTGATTTTCGTTGGTATCTTCTGAGGTCTCAGAAGAATGACAAAGTTCAGGGATAGCTTCCTTCTGTGTATCTGCTGTTATGGTGGCAGTGGTAACTGGTGCAGTCACTCTCTTATTTACGAGAACTACTCCAGTAGCTTCCCATCCTGCACATGTTGGATGAAATGTTCCGTCTTTATAGCAACAAGCATTAAAGCATGACGTTTCCCTCGTCATCAGTTTGCATTCCACAGGAACCATGGTATATGACCCCATGATGCCCACTACAGATTTGCATTTCCATCCATTTAGCTCTCTTTTTGACTTTTTCACTGAAGCTGATGTAATGTGTATATACTTCATCTTACTGTTCAGTGAGGAGAGGTGGTTGAGAAGCTGAACTTCATTCGAAATAAGAACACCTTTCTTTAGTGCATTTTCTGCCAGCTTCTTGACAGGCCCACCCACCCTATCACATGGGCATTTTCCATGTCCAGACTCTAACCAATGCCAGGCTGCATGCACCCCAAATAACTCCAGGTGATGTACAAGAATACCTACAGTAGTTTTGTTTCTGTATTGCGATGAAGGACTGTCTGAGACATAGTGAATAATCTTGAGATTAGGAAGAACTTTCTTCAATTCTGGCAGAAGGGCCTTGAGAAAGGTGTAGGTGGTTGGTGCAGAATGATCAGTTTCTTCTGTTATACCTACATAACTAATGTGTTGGAGATTGCCGTCTGTATCTTTATAATGGACAACCATTGGATGAATAGATATCTGGCTTTTGACATAATAAACGGCTGATACCTCATCTTGGAAGGCACAAGACCAATTCTCTGCATAGTCCATCTGAACACTGGCTTCACTTGATGGTTCCATTTCTATTTTAAGAGTATGTAATGCAGAATATTGAGCTGTGACACGTCGGGAGTGCTCACGGAATTCTGCTAGCTCCTTTGTAAAGTCGTCATAAAACTGGTCTTTAGAGTCGACCTTTTCCATGAGTTTGACCTTCTTAATAATTCTTCCCCAATATGAAACATCAGTTCCTTCCCAGTGCCGATATTTGATTGTTTCAACCGGGATTGCTCTGATGCACGACTGTACCTCTTCATTGGAAAGTTTGCACATTGTGTAACCAGAGTGTGTTAAACACTTTGCTGCCTGACCACGATGGGGAATATTTACACAACGCTGACACAAACACTGTCACCTCTGTGTCTACTGGATACGTTTGATAAAGACTGGTCGTTGCTTAAAAAAGAAAGATCTTGACACAAATACAGCAAGATGTTCCTGGTAAAATTTCAAATACAAGTTTTCCATCATGTCGTTTAACCCGTATCGTAATTTTCCTCTCACAACATCTTTCTTGCCAGGCAATTCAGAGCTATTGTCAGGTCTCTTCAGAAATTGAACAATCATTGTGGTTTTGCTCCTGGATATGGACTTTTGCATCGTAAGTTTTTGCTGAGTATTAGGTTTCTTATAAATGTAATCTCTACTGAGGCCTACTTTTTTAGAAATTATCTTCTCAACTCCGCGGCCAGACTTTTTCGGAGTAAACACTCCAGAATTTTTTTTTTTTTTCTTTAGTTGGTGCACCTCTCATGCATCGCATAGCTGTCGTGTATGGCAAGAGGCAACGCACCAGCTGACATCTTGGTGTAACACCTTCCTCCCAGAGTAGGTTGGCTGCTCCTTTTTCGGGGGTAGTAGAGCCTGGGGTCTTTGATTTTAAATCTTTTCTTGTAAAGCTGGTCAATTTACGCTTTAACGATTTCACCTCTGACTCCTTTTGGGAGAGCTTGCGCTTTAATGACCTAACTTTGTTGGTGACACTCGGCATTTCCACGATCATTCTGAAAGCATGAAATAGAGAAAAACATTTTATTTTTCAGGAATACCACCAATACGTTACTTGAATGTATTGTCAACAAATAGATCGTAGTACATGTACACACAATTGTATGCTTGTACTTGATGTGAATCTACAGTTATATGCTACCAGTTAGTATCTATAGATTATACACGCCTGTTACAATGCTCAAGCAATATAAACAAATACTAAATAGAAAGAAAAAACTTTTCTCTTTTTTATTTTTGTTCTGGAAACATTTTTTTCCAAATTTTATTTAAAAGGCTCGCCGTGGAAGGCAGGAAAATGAAACTTTTCACAAGAACAGGAAACATTGATATTTGTTTTTTTAAAGACTGAATAGGAAAATAAAAAAATACCTGGATGTCTCAGGAGTCTTGTATCCTGAAGTCGACAGTATTATTTCATCAGCAGCGTTGATCAGCGTGTCTCAGATGGGTTGTGTGCGATGTCTTTTCAAAGGTAACAAGCCCTCATCAGGTGCTACCCCATGGATTCTAGAGGATCGCCTCTGGTTCTCACTTGCTTGAGCTGCAAGTTTTATCATACCTCAAATACAAGCAAGAACCAATGTGTACTCACTATACATCAAAATTAAAGAATTACCTGTTACATGTATTTATGAAAAATGGGATAAATTGAGTTAAAATAAAATACCTGAATGGCGCGCTCACAGGTTACCCATATCTGATGCTTTTGTTGCATTGTAAGCTTTCAGCTCCTTCTGGTACTTCTGTTGAAGAAAAAAAACATGCATTTACGAACAAGTCAAAACAAAAAACATTGAATAGGTAGGTTCAAAATAATGATCCAGATGATAAGGATGAGTTCACATAAAAAAATCTTGAAAAAAAAGGATCATGAAACACTCACCACTGTACGTGCAGACTCTTTTTTCATGAATTCAGGATTGGTTTGTTTTTTCATCTCACGCCACTTTTTTGCATTTTCAGCATTTTTCTCTTTTGCTCGGCTGTTAGGATTCGTTTCGGCATTTTGAATCACCTTTGAAAAATATTGAAGGCATTGTTTTAGATTTGTGTTACCTTACAAAAAAAAATGCTTCTAGATTTACCATACGAATGTAGAGTGTTACCCTACGAATAGTATATGTACAGCAATCTTACAATTCCAATATAGCCAAAAATAAATTGCGCGGGTCCAGTTTATTCATTCTATACTGTAAAATTTGACATATAAGGCACTGATGCAGCTAGGAACTGTTTAAAGTACCTTTTTCAGAAACTAACGGAATACACATGAAGTAATTTGCATTTATTTCCTATGGTATAATATGTAAACTCGTATTATTTTCAAAAAGGAGAAAAACTACGTTGTGGTATTTAGATGGATTTAGATATTGCTAAATTTGCACACTAATAAATAAAAGGGCTGTACGTGAAACACTGTTACCTTACAAACAAAGTTACTTACGAATAGCGTTGTATCAATGGGAAGCTGACAACTGCATGTCACTGCCAGGTGCACATATTATTGCTTGTAAGAGAAGGCACCACCCCATCTTGGTGCCAACCACAACGTAAGTCACTTTAACATGGTATTTCTCCATTCGCGTATTGCCCAAAGAACATTTATCATGGAATACATCTTTTTTTTTTGACAATTTCTAGAAGCAAATGTTTTTAAGTTACTCACCAGTACTCAAATTAATCTCGTAAGTATTCCTGTTGTTTTTGATAATTCAACTGTGTCACGTGTTGCTCATAACAACCACCAGATGGCAGTGAGGGTATCTTTTTCACGCATGTGTTTCCTTGCATTTGTGAGGTAACATATTTGTAAGGTAACATTAGCAATTTATCCATCCATAACTCAGAGAAAAATTCATATAAGCATAACACTTTTGAAACTCAATAACCTCTGATAAAGAGGTTTACAAGTCTCCAATACATTTCACTAATAAACAGAACATTTCAAGTTATCTCTGATCTAATGTCATCCGTAAGGTAATGCTTTTTTTAAATCATTCTCTGCTTTACTATGTAATGCGATCTCAACAATGAGTAATATTTTCAAAAGAAATTTGTTTGAAATGCATTTCAGTTTGGAAGGGTTTAAGGTTTACAGACACATTATATTTGCAAATCAGCACACATTTTTAGTTCCATTTTGTACCATGATAATAAATTGCATTTGTAAGGTAATGTGTCAACTTACAAAAACAACAAAACATATAAAAAATATTTTTAGTGACCAAGAAAAAACTGTAATAACATAAAAAATCTGGCGTATTGTGTTCACCAAAGAAAGTGATTCTTACATACCTAAGTCAATCCGTATTCTGTGTATAGCATTTTGAAAACAAATCTTTCTTAGGAAATTGAGAAAAAGTGTTAAAAATAGCCCATATTTCTGTTCTGCTTACTAAACTATTGAAGATATGCATGTAAAAGTATATATGGCGAGAAAGCTCTGGGCAAGCCTGAAACACTGGTGTCTATAACTATACTAGAAGACTTCATTGAAAGTTACAGTCAAGAACATGGCCTGACGAGTTTCTGGGAGATTCAACCTTTATATTTTGTAGACTACAACATCACATCATGATGTAGTCTGAAGTGGCTGTGAGTCACTCCATGTCAGTTAATAGAAACAGTCCGTACATGAACAAAATTCAGAAACATTTAAGTAGAGGCTGAGCAGCAAAGATGAAGGTCTGCATTATAATATTAGCACCTCACTGTTCTGAGCTGGCCCGCTCACGACCTCTTATAAAACTACAAATGTAATGACTGTAATATCAAGGAGGCTAAATCAAAATAATCTGGCATGAAATTGATGGGTTGGGTTGCAGCTGCTGCTTGCTACCCAAGTAATGTGAGACACTCTCTAGTTGACTGTACAGTCTGCAGTCTACTGTATGTAAACTAGGACAAAACATTTAATCTTTACTCTTTGCCTGGTTATAAGGCTCCACATTTGGACATCTTGGTTTGGCAAAAAATTTCTGCACATCTTCACTGGAATCATATTCCTCAGGTGGAGGTCCCTCAATTGAGATTCTCAGGCATGAATGTAAGGAGTCCTCTCCAAGCCTGTTTCTTGAATCAGTTTTAATGCGGCCCATGGTTAAGAAGCATCTCTCAACTTTTGCACTTGAAACTGGGAACACTGACAATTTTGAGACAATGTGCAATAAGTTTGCAAACTGAGAACTGTAGCGTCTATAAATCACTGCCCAGAACTGGATCCTAGGTAGACTATTTAAACTGGTAAATCTGAAAGTTTTAAGTTCCTTGAACTCCGCCATGATTGAAGTGATTTGGACACTTTTCTTTTCTAGTATTTTTTAAAATGTTCTACAACATTAGCAAGGACACTGTCCCCAAATGTGTTCAGATTGTCTTCATCAGTGGGCCATGCCTCCACATCGAGCGACGGTTTGGATATGGTAATGACACTGTCTAATTTCATTGCAACAAGGTGGTCTGGTTCAAATATAACGCCATTTGCATTATCAAGATTTTGTCTTGTCCACATAATACATATTGCACATTTTGCAGTATAAGGGACCATGGGCACTATTTCAACATCCAACATTGATATTAATGTTTCTGTTACATTTAAGGGCATATGCATTTGATTTCAAAGCCCAGTGCTTTAGATACAGCAAGGAAGTTTATCATCCCTGCCCAGTTCTTATCATTGGCTGTGTGTATAGCAAGTTCATACAGTGCTTCCAACTTGTCATTCATGTTAGTTCTTCTACAGATTTCCTCAGGCAAGCACACCACAAACACATCATCCGCACTTAAGAGATGATGTTGAATCACTCTTTGACTGGGATGAAACCACACTGTTAAAGTAGGGGTGATTCTCGAAACACTCTGGTCGCAGCATCAACTCCAAAGCTGAAGTGGCTCATAACAGAGGGCTAGCTGATTCATTATCTGAAAGTTAATATGTTATCATCAGGCAGTTTCATTATATTTTGATGAAAATACCTTGCATAAAATCAGGTGAGATTAAAAATTTAACAAAACAATTTTCCTGAGGCAAATTCATGACTTAATCTTCCCACCCATTGATCCACCGCAGTATTCATAAACCCCTAAAACCTGGTGACGCGCCCTCTCACAGGTACTATCTTGTGATATGATCCCAGCTTTCTAATGCTGACAAGTCTTATAATTTCCATCCATTTACTACATGTATGACTGTGTAGCTGCAAATTGAAGACACCAGTATGAATCACCTTGTTCAAAAAGGTTGAAAATTGCATCCTCTCATTGTGAATGTCTATCTATCTATGTCTGTATCCTCTCTCAATCTATACCTACCTCTGTGTGTGTATGGGGGGGGGTCATAATATCTAATTCTGAAAGCGACATTCCAGAAATATGTTGTAGATTGGCAGATTGTTGGAAAAACAGAATATCCAGATAATCTTCACATTTAGGCAGTCATTAATTAATATTTTGTAACCTACATTATATAGAACAAAATTGATTTGAGTTTGTAAGACTTAATTTAATATGAAAATGTTATATATATATTATATATGTTTCTATTATATATATATATATATGTTTCTATTATATATATATATATATATATATATATATATATATATATATATATATATATATATATATATAATAGAAACATGAAAATGACATTGAAACAAGACATGTTAAATGTCTGTGGTACAAATATCTTCAAACAGCTTCTCCCATTCATCAAACAATTCTGTATTGTTCTCCACTTCTTTCTGTATAAAACAATAGAAGTCTTTGCATTGTATATGTAAGTTTGACTCAGTTTCAAGTTCCTGAATACTTATATCCAAGTTCTCAAAATATCTGAAGGCAGAGTCACTGATATTTGTCAAGCCTCCTCTTATATTTTGTTTCACTTGAAGCAGGGAGTCTGGGAAAGCTGATTCATGCATTAGATAACTTTCACTCTCTGTCAGATGCTCCATAAATTTGACCTGTTGGTCAACCAGTCTTGTCATTGTGTGTGTGTGCTTTTTTTGTACAAGTTCCTTGAAACAAATTGTTTTTTCATATATTTCAAGGTTGCCACACACAAGCCAGCAATATACCGTAATTTCCCCCTACCTCCTACAGACCCGGTTGCTGTGGTCCCTTTCTTGGCACTACTTCTTGCTTTTTCTTTGATGCCTTCAGTTGCCATTTCAATCATTTTGTCTTTCAGGCTCTGCAATATGGCAAAACATGCCCGGTAATGTTCACGTGTGGGTGCTCTTGTGTTGAACAGTACTCTCACTTTCCCTTTGTACACTTCACTTTGTTGAAATAGAGTTACTGTTTTATAGAAGGCTGTGGTCTGCATGTTTGAAACTGGTCCAGCGTCTGGCATACAATTTTTAAACATACCTTGAATGTGTGACCATATTTCCTGTGCACATTTTGTGGTGGCTGTCATTTGTTCTGACGTAGTCCAAAGCCTTGTTCAGATCCATCTGTTGTTGTGTGTGTGGTGTATCA